>JAHWFO010092776.1:1903908-2013768 GCA_023313115.1 Rhysida immarginata
AGAGAGAGAGAGAGAGAGAGAGAGAGAGAGAGAGAGAGAGAGAGAGAGAGAAACAACAAGAACTTTACCTGGTCTTCATTGATGACCTGGAAAAGGCATATGACATAGTGCCAAGGCAGGAAATTTGGAGGAGCCTCAGAGTTAGAAACGCACCAGAGAAATACGTCAGGTTAATTCAAGAAATGTATATGAAAGCCAAGATAAAAGTGCGAACCTGCCAGGGAGAAACGTGTAGCTTAGAAGTGAGAGTGGGTCTCCACCAGGGCTCGGCACTGAGTCCTTCCCTGTTCAACATAGTGATAGATGTTATATCAGAGAAAATCAGGGAAGAAGCGCCTTGGAACATGCTCTTTGCGGATGATATAGTTTTACGTGCAAGATCTAGTGCAAGGTCGAAGAAAAGCTAGAGGATTGGAGGAAAGCTCTGGAAGATAGGGGACTGAAAATCAGCAGAAGCAAGACAGAATATATGGCATGCAACATAGAGGCCTAGAAAAATGAGGAGCTGAAACTGATGGGGACAGCAATCAGGAAAACTGACCACTTCAGATACCTTGGATCGACAGTTGATGAATGGAGTGAGACGGGTAGGGAAGTGACTAGCAGAATACAGACAGGTTGGAAAAATTGTAAAGAAGTCTCTGCAGTCCTCTGCGATAAGAAGATCCCTGTGCGTCTAAAGGGCAAAGTTTACAGGAAGGTGGTGAGACCTGCAATGCTGTATGGAATGGAAACACTCTCTACAAAAGTCCAATATACAAAGGATGAAGGTGGCAGAAATGAGAATGTTGAGATGGACGTGCGGAGTGACACGAGCAGACAGGATTAGAAATGAGCGCATCCGAGGGACAGTGAAAGTTACAGATAGTGATAATAAAATCCAAGAAAATAGACTGAGATGGTTTGGCCATGTAATGAGAGGAGATGAGAACTACACTGGCAAAAGAGCTATGAACATGAAAGTGGAGGGAAGGGGGAAAAGAGGACGACCCAAGAGAAGATGGCAAGATATGGTGGATGATAATCTGAAATCAAAGGGTCCCAGAAGGGAATGGACAGAGAACAGAGAGAAATGGAGAAAGCTCATCAAAAACAGCGACCCCACATAGAAGTGGGAAAAGCTGGAGATGAAGAAGAAGAAGCAGAAGACCCAGCTTGCCCGGGATAATTTCTCTTGTAGGCAAACAGAACAATCTCAAGAAGTTAAAGTATAATTCCAAATTGGTTAAATAATAACTCATTCAATATAACACGAGCGAAGGAACTATCCATTCTAAGAAAAATTCGAAAAACAGGAATTCTAGGTGATATACCGGGACTTTATATAACTTTTTTGATTTGCCTCAGATTAAAATGAGTGGATATCAGCCGTGGATATCATATACCTCAGATTAAAATGATATACCTCCCTCCAGGGGGAGGCCGTGGCCTGGTGGGCTTTCACTGAAACAACTTCAGTGTAGTTAAGCAACATCAGGCATGGCTAGTCACTGGATGGGCGGCTCATCAGTGACTCAGGATCTTCACCCTCCCGGCTGCTGTGACCATCATACAGCAGTCGTTAATCCAGGTCCATCCAGAGACCCAACTCGTCGGCCTCAGGCCATACAGGCTCTGGATGGACGTATTGGATTACTATGAATTAAAAAAAACCTTCACCGGGGAACATCACTGGATATTTTAGACCCAAGTTTTTATTGCCCTTGACGTAGAAGCTCTTATACCCTCTTGCTCTATTTGAAACTCTTATGCCCTCTTGCTCTAATATACAATAAATAAATAAATAAATCTATTACTAAATTCCAAATTCAATTTGTCTGTCTACTCTTAAAGTGAGCCCCTAGAAATGGTGTTCCCAAAACCATCTTTCTCTGAACTCAGCTGTACAAGGAGAATTTTGGAGTCAGACGCACGATCAATTTTCATGGAATTTTATTTTCAAAATTTTGTGTAGCTGTAGCGCTGCGGCGAGATAGTGTATATACATATTTCATGATTTTTATTTTGGAGGAAAAACAATAACAAATTACGACAGAGAAAGGTCACGTTAATTAAAACTTTAAAGATCCTGATATGTAATTTTTCTCATATCATTTCTTTGTCAGCAACAAAAAAAAAGCGCTTTGAAAACAAAAATGTAATTAAAAGCGGAAGGAAGGGGGGGGGGGGGGTGAGGCATAAATTTTTGATCTCGGTGTGATGATGTAGGATTTCTCCAGAAGAAACTACTTCACAAAACCAATTCATTACTTTTAAATGCTACAATCAATTTACTTTGTGTTCTTTGCATTTTCACATAGAAGTGGCGAATGGTTTAATTCTGGAAAGATTTTAATGTAAAGCGACCTTTATCCTGTTTACTTTGATTTCACATTGTTGTTTCCACCGGAGATTCACTTCTTTCCGAAATCGCGTTAAATTTAAGCATGAAAGGTGAGATTTGCCTTGATGCTATCCACGGTAACCCTCAACATTAATTTAATTAGTAGCTTTCCGAACAGCCTTTGGGAGATCGTCATCTTGCAGAACAAACAAGCCTTTACAATCCCGGAGAAGACTCCCGGTATGAAAAGAAAAGCCGCGGACAACGGAACGAGAAGTAAACGAACAAGCGTTACCTAGGGAATTAAAATTTCTTTAGCAGAGATCTCATTAATTATGAGTAAGAGAGCATGCTTTGAGAATTCCAATGAAAGACTAAATTCACCCTCTTAGGAAATTTAGTTGTAAACATGTTTGACATTTTATATTGCATTATTTAATCAAAATCGCTAGCTCGTTAAACTTTACTCTTAAGCGAAACAAATAGTCTGCCATTCATTTAGCTTGGTGAACGACATATTATTAAGAATTGTTAGATTTTTTTAGCGCATTCTTACAGATGCTGTTAAATTATTATTTGGAAAAAAAGGATGACGCATCTTCAATTTTAATTTATTATATCAAAATTCGTCAATTTCTCTATCTAAAGAAAAAGTTAAAAAACAACAACAATAACAACAAAAAAACAGCCTTTCAACAGGTATACGATATCTACTGTAGTATTAAACGTGTGATTTGCTTAAAACTAAGATTATAGTTCTCTGCATCGATACTGTTCAGTCATATTTTATGCTGTTTACTGGAGGTAGAAGTTGAGCAAGTCATGATCAAAAATACGTTTAAAACTTATTTCTTTGCATTTTGAGAAAGAACACATACCTTCTTTGTTTAGGCTCAGTTTGCCTTTAATATTTATCTCTTTAGACCTAATAGTTTAAAGCTTGAAAGTTAAAGACATTTGCATTATACAAATTATTAATAGTCTACATGTCTTGTTGACAGTCCGTTGATGCACTCTACAAACAAGAAACCAAGGAGAAGTGAAATTCTTAAATTTTAACTTGTCAGAAATTATTAACTTACCTCCATTTACTATTCATCACATATACCTTACTTTGGTTTTACCCATTAATTATATACCCGTAAATCTAGGTTCTTTCTTTCAATCTAAATTTAATAAACCCTTTATATTCTTTTGCGTAATATGCTTCTTCATGAAAGCTTCCTTCTTTATCAATTTATAAAATTTTAATTAGTCTTCATCTTTTAACTCTTTAAATTGATTAACGGTGCTGTAATGCTCCTTCTCTACTGAATTTGCTTAAAGTTCTACACTCCAAACGTTTTAAATTTTCTTTTGTTCTTGCTAAAGTTGTGATAACATTGATAAAAGAGACTTTTAATGTGGCACTTGTTCTTTTCTTAACGCTTATAAGTTTAATATTTTCAAATCTACTATTCAGGAAATACACTGATTGGAAGAAAGTAATTGGACAGCCATCCACCCGGCAAAAAATGGACCTTTCCGCTACCACACGTGTCACTACTGTATGGAAATGCAAAGATAGTCATCATACAACACCATTGACTAACTGAAGCATCATGCCGCGACAGGCGGAGCTGACAGAGTTCGAAAAAGGTGTCCTGGTTGGAATGTCGCTCCAAGGCGCATCCATACGAGAGATTGCCAGCAGCCGGAACCACCCGAAATCAACAGTGGCGTATGTGCTGAAGAAGTACAGGACCAATGGACATTGTACGAATGCACCAAGGCCTGGTCGTCCACCCGCATTGACCGACAGGGATCGTCGGGTGCTGCAGAGGGAGATACGGAAGAACCGACGTTCGACGATGACCACCATCGCCGGGGAATTCCAGCAGGCATCTGGATGTCACGTATCCACCAAGACCCTCCGAAAGGAGGCCCACATGCTGGGCTATCACGGCAGAGCAGCAGCCCACAAGCCGCTAGTCACACCGGCGAACAAAACGAACAGACTGCAATGGGCCAGGGAACGCAAAGATTGGACCGTTGAGGACTGGAAACGTGTTCTCTGGAGAGATGAATCCCGCTTCACATTTTTTCGATCGGAGGGCAGAGTTTGGGTGTGGCATTTACCTGGAGAACGGCTCCTTCCTGAGTGTATCATCCCAACAGTGAAGTTCGGCGGAGGAGGAATTATGGTGTGGGGCTGTTTTTCTTGGTATGGCGTAGGCCCGGTAGTGAAGGTGGAAGGCACCATGAGGGTTACGGACTACACTACCATCCTGGACAATTCTGTTCTCCCAACCCTTTGGCAAACCTACAGTCTAGAGCCATGCCTGTCCAAGACAACAATGCCAGGCCACATGTCGCAGCTCATACCCTGCAATGGTATGCCGGTAATAATGTTGAACGCATGCAGTGGCCAGCCCAGAGCCCCGACCTGAATCCCATCGAACATCTGTGGGATGAAGTCGAGCGTCGGTTGAGGGGTAGTAGCCCACTCCCCAAAACACTACCCGAACTGTGGACGGCTGTACGGGGCATTTGGCGGGAGATTCCTGTGAGGGTCGTACGTATTCTTGTGGAAAGCATGCCCCGGAGAGTGGCCGCCGTGATTGCAGCCAGAGGGGGGCCGACAGGATATTAGCTGTTATCAATAAAAGCAAATAAACGCACTGTGCGAGGTGTCCAATTACTTTCTTTCAATCAGTGTATAATTTTAAAATATTTGATTATTAAAAAGGTCATATTTTTTCATGTAGATGATTATAGTTGTAAATATAATAATTATATTGTACGCGTCAATAGATTTATGCGCATTTGGCAACTAGCACTTCTTGGTCATTTTCGCCATCTAGGAGAGTTGTTCTTTCTATAATGATATGTAAATGGAGAGTCAACGCGAGCATTTTTCGCCAATTTTTTACTTGACTTCTTCCGGAAAAGCAAGAATGCTGTTCAAATTTGTGAGAAGTAAAGTGTATGGTGACGAAGTCCTTAAAGAACGCCAGTGTCAATACAGGTTTTCTCGTTTCAATTCTGGTGACTACAGGTCTAATTTTGATGCTGTCAGTCTGGTGGGATTGGAAGGGTGGGGTGATTTTCGAATTCTTACCAAAGATTGTTAGATCAATTAGGTCCTCTACTGTTACTAAATTGCCAAATTGAAGGAAGTGGTAGCAGAATTGATGACTCGCGGCAGATTGTTGAAGTTTGGTTTGGATGTGTTGCCCAACCACCATATTCGCCCTACTTTGCTCCATTATACACTGTCATATCACTGAATTATGACCACCCACTTTGTAATGGGAGTAGTCACCCTACGCCGCTATAACTGCTGCTAAGCGTCGTGGCATGGACGCAAGAAGTGCGCGGTATGTGTTCGATGGTATGACAGTCCATTCCGCTTGAAGCGCTGTCCACAGTGCTTAGAGAGTCATAGGTGGTGGGTCCAGCTGCCGTACATGGCGATCAAGGTGCTCCCTCAGATATTCGATTGGATTGATGTCCGGCGAATTAGCGGGCCAAGGGAGCATTCGAAAGTCAGCAGAGTGTTCCTCGAACCAATCCAGAAAGAGACGTGCCTTGTGGCAGGGTGCATTGTCCTGCCGGAACACACCATCACATTGGGGGAACATCGTGAGCATATACGGGTGCACCTGGTCCGCTACGATTGACAGATAGCCACAGGCATTCAAGTTGCCCTCTAGACGAATCAGTGGATCTAACTGCTCCCAACAGAAGAACCGCCACACATGCACACTACCCCCACCAGCCTGTTTCCGGCCCACAATAGCCTCCTGCAGTCTCTTTCCATGGCATTCACGACGCACTCGCTATCGCCCGTCAATCTTATGGAGCAAAAACCTTGACTCGTGTGGTCCAATGGCGGTGCTCACGTACAAAGTCTAGGCGTCGTTGACGATGACCCCTGGTCAACATGGATGCAGCAACCATGCGTCGACTGTTCAGGCCTATCTGTAGCAGGGTGCGTTCAACGGTAATGTCGGATGTACGTCTGTTGGCAGCACTGTTGAATCTGGTGGTCAGTTGATAGACTGTGGCTCTCTTGTCACCTTTTACGAGTCATCGTAGGCGCCGCTCACCCCGTTGTTCGATGGCTCGTGACCCTTTAAGAGTAATCGCCGCTCTCGATTTCTGTCCCTGCTCTCCACTCTTTGTACACCTTCACTACAGCGGACCGTGAACAGTTCACAAATCGCGCCGTTTCGGAGATGGTGCCACTCTTGCTACGATAGCCTATTATAATCCCTTTTTGGATGTCCGTTAAATCCGGACGTTTATCTATCTTGAGGCTCGTGCACCTGCCGTTTGATGCACCAGCTTTAAAGCTTTCTCAGCCTGTTATGCAAATTTTGCAATATGTAATCGTTGTTGGGGCGAACCATGCGTGAGCCTTGAAGGGGTGCTGGTCATAATTCATTGATATAACAGTGTATTTCCATTTGTTTAGATCCCTGTAAAACTTCTCGTTCGTACCTCGGAAAAACGTTTGTTTAAGAGCCACAGTCTTTAATCTGTTAAAAGACACGTTGTTCAGTTCTTCGCTAACACGGAAAAGAAGTCGTTCGCGAATTGAATCATGACACCGAAAGATGGCAGAAGATAATCGAACAATAAGGACATGTTATTATTGATTAATGTGTATTTTTTGAATAAGATAAATGGTTTAAAATCATTGGAAAAACACAATGACTTTTTGAACACGCCAATATTTTATGTATTTTATTTTTCAGCAACCCTGTTTGAGCTTATGTCTATGTGGGAGTTTGGTCTTGTTATGCTTGTTTCCAAAATTTATCCTGGTCAATGTAACAAATTGTATAAATAAAATTAAAAAATAAATAAACCATTAAGGAATGACATAACCAAGTACCGAAAGGTTATACTAAACCATTCGTGGAACTATATTTTTAAACCGCCCTATGTTATCATTGGAAGTTTCTAATGGGCTATAATGATACCATTGAACCACGTACCTTTGAAATAATTTCAACGATCATTAACATTACGTTATATTCATTCATGACACATCATTCCAAGTTGTTTGATATATTACATGCCATATTTTAGCACTGAAAATTTTTGAGGGTGTCATGAGGGTACTATTAGAGCACGTGTCATTGTTTCGATTTCAACCATTTCAAAATGATTCATTCCCGGAGCCTTATTTATTAATTGACGAAAATAGTAATTTATATCTGCTTATATGTCGTCATTACGATTTGTTTGATATATTACTCAATATATCTTCCCATTGAAAATTGCAAGGCGGGAAAATAGAGGTACCATTTGTGCACGTGCCAATGAACCGATTTAGATAATATTTGTAACTGGTTCGTGCCATGAGCCATATTCATCGACTGACGAAAACAGATTTTGAAAATATTTCATAGCCTCGGAGGAGTTTGAGTCACAGACAGACGGACAGACAGACAGACGTTTCCCCACACTGAGAGCATAAAGCACCTTTCGCTACTTAATAAAAATAATCTTATATCAACAATATCGATTAGAAATTGAAAAAAGTGTAATTTAACAATATCTTAATTGATAAAAAATCAATACTGTAATTACTTTTGATGAGGGACAAATCAAATGTGAGTGGTCACAAGAAAACGGACCCGAAGGGAAAAGATTAGCTTCAGAGAAAAACGCGTTTAAAGTTTGAAGATGTGTACGAATATTGAATGTAGCTCACTCACAAGCTAAACCAAGAAAACTAGAATCTGTTGGCGATGTAAACAAGCAGAACACATCTACATTCATGCAAACAACGTGTGCTCTGTACAAGAGTCAACTGCACTGGACTTCGTGATAAAAATAATTAATATAAAAAAATTGTTCACTATAATAATTGTTCACATACTAATTTACACAGTTCTACTAATTTGTTATATAATAAAGTTGAAAGTCCAACGATTGTAAACCACCAAAACAGGGAGAAAAAAAAATAAAAGTTTCCATTCTCTTCAGATCCCTTTTCGCGTGACTACTCACACATTCAAAAATATAGAATTCATTTGCGTGAGCATATATTTTAGATTAAAAGCAGGCTTCATTTGCAGTATTTACCTAAATCCCTGTACTCCATTTGCAGAGTTTCGGTTTCAATTCCCGGTGCTTGGATTTCCACGGAATTGAAAACGTCAACTATTTCGAGTACAGAAAAACGGTGATCACGTGCGTTGAGTCCATTGAAGGCACCATCAATCATCTCTTCCCCGAGGGTTTCGTCGGGATCCCTGGCTTTCCTCGCTCGACTTTGTCTCTCGTTTATCACGCCTTCTTTGTCACAGGAGCTCTAAAAAACGAAAGAATTTGAACAATTTTTTGGAGTAGAAGTCTTATTTACTTAATAGCACCTTACTGCATACTGTGTGGCCTAATAGAATTTTTCTAAGCATAATGGGCAAGTCCAATATTAAAATATGAAATTGTTGATTTATTTTCTATTTACTTAATTTTAAAAATTCTCATACATTAAAGATTATGCGGTTCAGGGAAAATTGCTTACGCGAATAAAAACTGTACGCAAGGAGCCAAGAATACAGAATACATTGTAATATCTTCTATATTTTTCTCTGAATAATTATTAGTTTTCGCTGAATAATAATTAAACGTATTAAGTATCTACTGCCCGCGTGCCACGAGAAGATCGCTGAGTTTCCTTATGTGCTCATATGATGTCGCTGTATTTGCAGATCAGTCTATAGTTAGGAAAGGAGGAAAAGTAGCGCAAAAATGAGTTCTGGCAGTTTTTCCAAACAGATGAAAACGTTTGGAAAGGTAGATACCTGAGAAATATTAAAAAAATAAAGAGAAGAAAATCATCCTATTGTTTACATCGTTGAAACATGAATCGACTCAAATTTGGCTGTTTGTCCCCCAACACTGAATAGATTCATAGTAGTAGTTTTTATCACAAGCATTTGAAATCGAGACATTAAATCAGGGTAAATAAATACATTAGAAATTGAAAATAGAGCAGCAATGTATAACTAATCTGTACAAGTTTGTGTCAAGGTTAGTAGAGATTTCATTCAAGTAGAGTTTTTGTAATATTTAGTATATTAGTATTACACTTCACTGTCCGAGGAAGAATTAGATGTTTTCTGAACTTGTTTCATTGGAAGCTGTTTCACTGTCTGAACTTTCACCCTCCTCTATTAATCCATCTGTGTTCCAGTAATACTGCTCCAGTTTTTCTACGTAGCTGCATGCTGATGACTACCTTTCTGGTGTCACTTGTTGTAGTGCGGCATTGCTTAATTTCATCAGATCAGATAATGTCATGTCGGCTTTAACGTTGTTTTGACGAATAAAATTTTTTACGTTTGCCCAGATGAATTCTATTGCATTCAAGTCGCAATGGTATGGTGGAATTCTAACTAGCGTGTGTCCGTGCTGCTGCAAAATTGTATCAAGGGAATACGCTTTTTCAGCAGGTTTATTTCGTTTTATCAGTTCCATCAATTCAAATTTTCTGCTTTTTTGATCAAATGAAATGTTTCTTAGATCCAACTAGTTCTGCATGTCAGATTTAAGAGAATTGGTAGTTGGCACTTTTTCAATTTGCACTCTATGATAGGTGCATTATCTGCAACAACAACTGAATTGGGCTCCAAATTAGGGATCAACATTTCTTGTATCCATTTCTCAAAATTTTGTTGGTTCATTTATCCATGATAATCTCCATGTGTTGTAGATGCTTTAAATAACAACGCCGCATTGTTTATGAATCCGTTTTTTCCACCAGCGTGCACAACAATAATACGTCTAGACGCGTTCACATCCACAATAGCACCTGTTTGTTCATCTTGCCAACATTTCTTGAAAGCCAAATTTGAGTCGATCCATGTTTCATCAAGGTAAACAATAAGACGATTTTCTTCTCTTATTTTTTTCATATTTCTCAGGTATCTACCTCTCCATGCAATGATGTCTGATCGTTCAATTAACACTGATAGTTTTTTTTTGTATTTTTTCATCGGCATTCCAGCTTATGAAGTATTTTTCGCAAAGAAGTTGCCTTCCAACGAAAATTAATTTCTTTTTGCAAAATAGGAAGTAATTTTGCAACTGTTGGAAAAATACGTTTTGTCGAAATAATTTCATTTATTTTCTGGCATATTACAGCCAAATCAAAATCGTCGACAGAATCTTCTACATTTCGCCTTGCAGATATTGGTCTTTTTTTCCATGGAGTTTCTATTTGTGCACTAGAATTTCCTTCTTTTCGAATTCTCTGCACCGAGTTTTCGCTGATTCCAAGTGCAGCAGCCGCTCTTTTGGTAGCATTGACGAGAAGCAGCTTTATCGAAATAAGAAATAACCTTAAATGCAAGTTGTCTTTCACTATTATGAATAATTTTCCCTTTTTGGGCCTTTTTTCGATTGGCGTTTCCATTTTTTTGCTACTTGATTTTAGTGCTTTTTCCTCCCTTCATAACTACAGACAGTCTGATCTGCAACCATAGCAACACCATACGAGCGCTAAACTCGGCGGTCCGTCAAAAAATGTATACACACTTCTGCAAAAGAAATATAATTATATAATAATTATAACACTAAATTCATACAGGCATCAAGCGATGAATATAAGTCCTCTTTGACTTCTACAATTATGACAAGTGTTCAAAGTGATTATCATAAGCGTTGAATACGATGAACAGTTGCTCCTATGCTTCTTTCTAGCAAACTCTTATCAAATAATCTCCTGTCTAGGTGGCAGTTGTGGCCTTCTTTTATCGGGATCGTGTTCATTCAATGCATGTAATAATATTGGGATGTAAGGTTTCGATTTTGCTGTTACAGAAAAAAATTATAGATGGCATCTAATAAAGTGTGTATACTTCTTTTGGCGGACTCTGTATGTAAGGGCGTGTTAATTTATCACGTAGCGCAGTAATTTACTGTTTTATGTTTCAAACTTTCTTACTGCGTATGCCTGTTTTAAAGAAATTCTTTGTTTACTTATTTATATAAAGTAGTTCCGTTTTATTTTAGTCTTTTTACTCCCTCATTCCCCTATTGCACATGTTTGCAAAAGTTAATTCGAACTATAAACAAACAAGAAGTTTGAAAACTTGCTTTGCTTTTTATTTTGAACTCCTCGCTTGTTAATTATTGGCGCTAATTAAAAAGTGCAAATCCAATATTTGTTCGAGGGACTCACGTGAGGGCATCGGTGTTTACAAACGAGCACCGAACATTTCACGTGCAAATTTTGTCGCTCTGGAAATTTAAAGGCGGCGAACGTGGAGTGCATGATCGTCATCCCCGTCTCCACATCTTCGGTTTCAGTCAATGGAGGCATAATTGACTCATCTACTGCACATCTGCAAAGGAAATAAAGAATGAAATTTCAACATAACTAAGTTCAAACATGATGAAGAGAATAACAAATAGAATGCAATCAGACGAAACAGCTTAATGCAAATTTCAATAAAAATGATCGATTTTTTTAATGAAGAAAGATGAAATAAAATTAGCAATCCAGATGATGGCGACGTTGTGTAGGTCTATGCTATTGCTAAAACATTTCATGATCTCTGTTTAAAATGCCCATTTATTTTTGAATTAATGACTGAAAATGAAATATTAACTTTTAAAAAGGTTATGGATAAGAATCTAAGAAAATTCGTGTTAGATGAAAAAATAAAAAAAAAATTATCAACTAATTTGTGTTTTTTTTAAAAAAAAAAAACTTTTTGGCGACGGGAAATAAAAATTCCGAAAAAATGTGTACTGATTATCTCTTTCTCTGGTTTGGTTTGGTTTGTTTGGTATTAACATCCTCTTTTCAACTGCTGTGGTCATTTCAGGACGGCGTTATAGGGGTCGCAAATTTTGCCTCGCAAGGGTTCTTTAACGTGCAGCCGGCACACGACTACAGGGGACCAACGGCGTGATCTCAGGATTTCCCCCTGAAAAATCCATGTTGTCCTCGGCCAGGATCGAACCCGCGTACTCGGGCATCAGAGGCGATCACGCAACCACTGAGCCACCGAGGCCGATTATCACTTTCTCCGATTATCTCTTGTGTACTAAATTTTTAACCAAAAATGTACTGTTAAAAAATGTTATGAATGACGAAGAATTTCCTCTTAATATGGCTTCTATTTAAAATTCAAATGACATACTAGTACACTTAACAAAAATATTTTTCAATACACATGCATAGACTGTGTCTCCATAGGACTGCTGCCCCCGAAAGTTTACTTGTGCACTAAAAAAATTGTGAATTTTTGAAATTCTGACTTTGGATTCTTAAAGACCATTAAAAAGTAAAATAGGAATGTCTGTAAGACCCACTCTCTATCTCTGTCTTTATCGATAAAATTGAGTTCAGAACTTTAAAAGTTCCACACTTTCAGGGCCGCTATCTCCTAAACGGTTGGATCAATTGAAAAAACACCAAGAATAAAACATTTCTCTAATATTGTGTATAATCTGAATATACCATTAAAAATAGGGGTTCCTATTTAAGATTTCAAAGTTACCCCCTCCCCCCAGCCCCCCCCCCCCCCCTCACAAGGGGGGAGGGGTAATTTTTTAACCAATGAATTTCCCCCGCGAAATAATTCACTTTTGATTTTGGACATTTTTTCGTACAATGCTTAGTTTCCGAGATATTCAGTTGTCTCAGATAAATGCCTCACCCTGTATAACCAATCTTTGTGGATGTTAAAATGTTCAACTTCTATAATAAACAATTATAGACAGTAAACTTCTATAGTAAAAAAATACTTATAGGCAGTAAACAAAATAAAATTATAACATTCTGATCTCATGATAATCTTTTATTTTGATCATTCTTTCTTTTTCCATGTCTAATGCGTGAACGCCACACAACCTTGGCGTCACACTTTCAACCAATCTCCAGTAGGGCTCAAAAGGAACGACTCTCTATTTGTTATGCAAAGCACTGCCAGAGATGAAAGCAAAGACGACCAATTTCGTATCCGCGTTCCAGCTCATCCCAGATATATTCTGAAAGGTCGCTCAAAAATTCCAGTCATTTTCAAGGAGCCAGATTTACCCAACCCGTGCATTATGCCAAGACTTCGGCTGTATGGTTTGGGTAGATCTGGCCGTACGCTATGGCAGTATGTTTGTGCAGTGTTAAATGATAGTTTGTATTATAATGATGCCTTGGTAGTAGTCGAATTATCCAGCAGGTCGAAAAACATATGAAAGTTCAGTTTTTGGTAGAATAACGAACGGCCCGAGATCAAACCACAAAACATAGCATTATGGGGCCTCAACCGAACTTAATAAATGGAATAACACAGCCCGAAAACAACTATTTTCCTTCGCCGGGCTGTCGCCAAACACAAATATTTCCATCAGAATGGAAGAGTGAAAACGTGACATATCACTCAAAAAATAGGTACAGTCGACGACAGTCTAGGCATAATCCCAAATTACGCTTCGCATCCATACTATTTATGCTTGGTTTATGCGTATCGACTCATAATACTGCGTTTTGTACAACAATCGCTAAGGATAGTCATGTGCTAACCAAGCTACCAGATGCATTTTCTGATATTAGAGATGGAAGCAAAGAGGAAGAAGGGGACTCTTTAAGTTTACATACCAGGGCAATTTTGTAACAGTTTGGGTGATCTTTATGGATAGGTTTGATGTCTTTTTGTATTTGCTATAATTACACCCCATCTCTTCACCTTACATCAGTTAAATAGGTTTTAGCTGTAGTGCTCAGTGTCTCCTAAATGTGGGGATTTCCACTTGGGTGCGCACTTTTTTGCCAAATTTTGCTGTTTTCCACCTAAAAATCACAGTAATTGCGCAAATGACATGCTATGACCATTCTACATTGGAATTCGGCAAATTCATGTCTACCTGGCATATCTGCGTAAACGTTACTGAAAATAACCGATCCTTTCAACTCTATATTTTTACCTTCCCTACAAAATGGACCTTTCTGTTCTATGCACCAATCCTTGATAATATAGTTTATATAAAATTTTCATTAACTTATGTTTATGAAAAAAGTTTATTTAAAGACGATAGTGTTAATTAATAGCATGATTCAAATTTATATTAATTTGATTTGTAACAAATTTATTAAATTTTATTTTCATCGTTTAAATGAAAAATAAATGTCTAACTTCCGAGGTGCATTATTATTTTACGAAGTTATATAATTATTTTACTATATTAAAACTTTAATATACAAGCAATGTAATCTTGTTCTCGTATACTATTTAAGATAAATACGTATTAGAAGAGCTCAAACTAACAATTTAGAGATTTTACAAATTTAATATATTAAAAAAGCTTCACTCATACAATTACATTTAGTTTCTTATTTTCTCTCTTTTTCCCTCCACATAGAATGAAAAATTCAGGACGCATTGCCTTATGACATTTATGGCGTTTCCTCGCCCTCCGTCTTTCGATGTTAGTGACTTAGAATTCCATTTTCTTGATTGATGGATGGCAATGAGTAGGAAGCATCTGACATACCATGTATAAGATCAGTAAATCATGGGAAGACTGGCCTTCGAATGGAATGCTCGGTGATGAAGTGGAATCTATTCTCCACTCATCCCAACTGTATTCCGTTGCGTTCTAATGGATAATAGATTCCACCACGAAACGCATAAAGATAAGCAGAACAAGAAGAAAATAGGAAGAAGGAAAATTGAAAAGATGGCATAAATTCAGGTAAGAAAAAAATTGTTTTCCCAATAATAATAAAAGAGCACAAAACTGATCTTTAATAGAATGTGACGCAGTTAAATTTAAAACAGAGCTAGTGCAATGTTTGATTCATTTGAAAATGTCATTAATTCCATGTGCAGATAGTTTATTGAAATACCTCGTAAATAAAGTTCTTCTGTTTTACTTTTAATTTTCTCGCAAAATACCCAAGGCAATGACATAAAATATAAGTCGTTATAAATCTATTGAAGAAAATACATATTTTCACAGCTTTTTCAGCAATCTGAGAAGGTGCTGCGAGCGTTTCTTTAGGGTTGGCGAGTCTATTAATATTGACAGAAAGAACTGTTTGTGAAAAAAAAAGAGAGAGAGAGAGAGAGAGAGAGAGAGGAAATAGCTAGAAATTTCATTTTTATTTCACTTTGTAGGCATTAAGTTTTAAATTATCCGAATCCGTGACAGAAAATTTCCAGTGGACTCGAGGCATTTCAAATTAAACCTCGTATATCATTCAACACTTGGAAAACATTAAGAGAAATACGTTATGCAAATGGAAACAAAATTTAAAGATTATTTCAAAGTTTACTTTTTTATGAAATGCTTTCTTCAGAGATGGTCTTGTATTTGCTAATGCCTTGCCAATCATTTTTCATGGGCTATCCGCAGACCAGACGACAACGTCATCTCCATCGGTTCGCACACGATTACTTTGTGCTTCTAATGAGGGAATAAACAATAAACGTTTTCCTCGTTCACTGGATAGTAGAGTCAGAGGCACCCAATGAGCGAGGAAACAGTCATATATGCAGTATCAGTTAGATCGGAAGCTCCTTTTAGACAGAAAACTGCAAAGGAATCAGATTTGGCGGAAAGGATCGTATGACCATTCGTGAGGAGCTCAACCATGCAGTGGTCTCAGGAAAATTCAGCGTTGAAAATAGCCAACAGTTATAATTGTGAAATCAACTGAGCAGTATGACATGGGATATTGTAAAAAACACCGTTCCTTCTGATAAGGATTATTTATGTAACCTAAAGGAGGAGAATTCTAGCCAATTCAGCGATACCAAATTTAGTTTCCTAATTGATCATCCTACTATACATCTTCGGAGATATGGACGTTTCTATCCCTCTGCTAATGAATGTCTAATAAGAAGGAATCTGCATTATCACAGATACGTAAAACATTCCAGAGATTTTTCCTTTTTGCTTCGAAGACGAGCCAATTCAGCCAAAATGACCAGAAGTCAAACTTGCCATAATTCTTTTACAACGAGAAATTTGACATCTGGACATCATCAGCAAGTATCCCGATATCGCAGTGGATTTCCAGGCACTAATTAGGGATATCGTAAGTAGCGTAAACTCTACTATGACACGTGTCCGGCACGCTCCGTACACTAAGCGGCAGTGCGATCGACCATTGTGTAACCGTTTATCTTAAGAACTTTAGTTTCTTATTATCAGTGTTGTTATTTATTATTCAGTCTTTCTAAGCTCAATACTCTGCTATTCCAGGTTTTAACCGTTAAAAAACTACGCCAATCTATTCATCCGAACTAAGCTAGCCGATATTATAATGTTGCTCGAGTCATCAAGAATAGCAACAAAAATTGTGGTAGGCTGTATCGGGACACGGCCGCAAGTTTTTTAAAGTGAATATGTCGCATGAATTGAAAAGAATTAAAATAATGTAATTTATATCTTAACCACGGACGTGCATAAATGGCAGTCGCGGTGATATCAGGCGCTCTATTACCGGGTTGAGCCGTGGTAACTTATATGGCTTGGGCGGGTAAACGAAGCCGTTGGTTTTCGAAAGAGTTGGTAGTTTGCCGCATGTACCGCACAGCCGAAACTCTTTCAACTGTCTGAGCTATCGGAGAAGTGTGAAAGTAAAACCTCGACGTGCTTTTTGCTTGCCTTCGTTAGATCATTGTTGAACCACAAGCGATCGCACATACTGCACTCTAGCCCGAACTCTTGTCGGTAAACATCTTGAAAAGAGTATTACTCGTCGCCCATCTCGCTTCCCACAACTCACGCAATGACAATTCTTCCGACGATGCATGATCGATGATGGTGGAGACGACGAGAGCCTCACGGGAGGCATCGATGTCCATGGGCTTATCACTAAATTCAAAGTACTATCAGTAATGCCTGCACTCGTACTAGGCCGGGCGACGTTCTCCATATTAGCTTTCTTCCTTTCTTGCAGAGTCAGGTCTGTTCGGTTTAAATAGTTCACTATTTTCTGCACAAAGTGAATTTTATTTTACTCAAATCAGTTAACGCGTGTGTCCAATATCTGCTCTCAAAGTATATGAATCGCCCCAATCGAACGTCCGAGAAACGTGCCTATTACTCGTAGTGACCGGTAATAAACAAAAACTGATTATACTGGCGCAACTCGACTATACTATTCCCGGTTTATATTTTATAACGTTTCAATATCTATCCTGTTTTCGTTGCACTCCACTTTTCGAACTGGCATCTCAATTTATAAGACGTATTCACGTCAAAATTGTCGCAATAATATTTTTTCATCAACAATGACCGGACTAAGACGACAATGTTCACTTAAAATTTATTCACGTCTGCAGTTATTGTTTTATCCTTAGCAAGTGATTAAATGTAATAAAACTTTTGTAATTGTTTTTACATTTATTGTTTTAGGCTCCCCCTCTCACTGTCTTAAGAGGAATCACTGGTTGTTTCTTTTCAAAGAATTTTTTTAGCACGTGTATAGTGAAGTTGGCGTGTGTTCCTCGTATTAGTGATAACAGCGGTTACTAACTTATTTTAAGGTTATTTAAAATTTAATATTACTGTAAACGCGATTTTTTGCCTTGTAATTTTGGCGATATTTGATATCATACAAGATGGTTATTATTAACAATAAGCATTTTATTGCCAGTTTTGCAGGAATTCGGTAAAAGTTTCTCGTCCAAGAGGATTTTTTTCTTTCGGCATTAATTAGGGGAAAATCACAAAATGAAATATGAGTAAAAGTAAGCATTTTTTCTCCTAAAAATTAAGTTTCTATGTTCAACGTGGCTGTTTAAATCAGAAAATAGGCAAACGGCCATGAATGTTAACAAATCAGATGCGATGAATGGGCGGGTGCATTGTCGTGATGGAGCGAACAAGTTCCTGTTGCCCAAAGGTCGGGTCGTTTCCGTCGTACAGGATCACGAAGGCGACGAAGGACCGTCAGATAGTACTCTTTGTCGATGGTTTGGCCTTTCGAGAAAATCGAAAAACCGACAGGCGCGTACTACACTCACTCAGTCTCACGATGCCAGCCAGCAACTCACGAGCTCTGCGTGTGTGACCAACTGCACAGCATGCGGATGAAGGTCACCTACACCTCGTCGCCAGAGGAGAATACCCGCGGGTCATTCGTTTAGGCAGGAAAAATAAATGCCCGATACTTTTTGTACACACATTGTATGTAAACATTAAATGGGTTGATTTTTTTTTTCATCTCAAGATTGAAATCAAACGGTCCTGCTTGAAGTAGTTCTTCAAATTGCTCACTACCAGTTTATTTACTTAGCGACCCCTATTCTCGATTATCATTAAAAGGTGATGGAATTGATTTTATTTAAAATTCTTGAGTATTCTAAATTAAAGAACGTTCAAAAGACTTTCAGGTTTCTAAAATAAACTTTTTTTAAATCCATCAAACGCGAGCTGTAATACAGAACGAACTCTTAATAGTTTCTTAAACTAGTTGTAATGGGTGTGGCAAATAGCGACAATTCTACTGAACTTGTAGTTAGAAAGCAACTTTAAAACTGCCAAATAATTATTTCACTTATTAAAAAGGATATTTAAAAAGAATGGCCTGCCTCTTTGTAGCTGCGTTTTTTTTGTTGAAGAAAAATAAACTCGCCGACTTATCGATGATAGGAATTCGCCGTATACAAGTATAGCAATTAATTGTAGAAAAATTTTCAGACACCACTTTTAAAATCGAATTTAAATTACTGGAATATGGAAGATACACCCCATGTTATTGAATAGAATGTAAACGCTTTCTCTGACTTTTGAGGGTGTATTTCCTAAATATTTGAATATTAGGAAATGAATAAATAAGAGTTTTATATTTGAAACTTGGAAGTTGAAATAATACATAAAAATACAGCCGACAACTTTTACTTTCTAAATGCACCTCTTTAAAAAATAAAGAAGATAAAAATCAATAAACAGAAAATGAATTTTGCGGTGTAAAACATGCTAAAGTCGATCGATGCCGAAAAGCAAATTCCAGGCATATTAAGACGATTCATTTCCTTCCTTTGGTTGAATCGAAGATTTGCTAACGGTTTTCGCTTTTAAAGCTTCTGAAACTACTGCACGAAGCAGTTTCATTTCAAATCAGAATGGAATTCGTGTGTAAAAAAAAAAATAAAAATCGATAAACCTTAATGAGATGCGGAAATATCGTTAACGTTTTCCATTTATAGAATCGGAAGAGAGTGAACAGAATCTAAACTAAGAGCATAAAACCATACATATCGATAGTATAATAACAAAAAAAATTATGCAATTCAAAAGTTATTCACGTTTGATAAACCTATCTTGGTGTTAAAGTTTCGTCTTTTTATTCCTTTAGTGTTAAAGGGCAAGAACACAAATCTAATGCAATCGTATGTGAGGGGGCGCTTTGTAAACAAACAGCCTTACCCATTACTGTCGAGAAGTGGTTGTTGATTCTCATCGGTGCCATCGTGGCCAATGCAGTTCACGACCTTCGAAACGAGATGAGCTGAAAAGAAAACATGCAATTGGTCATCAGTAACGAACTAACGAGAGAGGAGAGAGGATAGAAAGAGAGAGCGCGGGGTTAAAGCGCATTCGCTGTATCTCGGCAATACCAATGGCTGCCAAGGGAGTTTAGAATGCATGGGAGTAAGCGGACCAACCATAACGGTGGGTTCAAAAGGAAAACGTATAAATCATAAAGAATCATTCAAAATGATTGGAACTCGTATTTCATGTTACAATGATAGGTGATAAGAATGGGCGAAACATGTCGGCTCAGTTATTGCCGTAGATTTTTATCTTATTCTTTCTACTTTACGAAACACAAACCCTAACGCAAGCAAGTTTTTCAAGTATACCCTTTCGATTAAAAACCAAGAAACAGGCCAAGAACATGAGTTAAGCGTAGTTATCATAAACAGTATTTAAATTCTATTGAAAAATCGTGCTCAAATACAGAGAGTCCTTTTAGATTCTCGGCATTGAAAATACTACATTAAAGATACCGAATTCTATATGGGTTCGTTATTTCTTGAGAGATTACGAATCTCGGCGACAGATGTGATCTCTCTGATTGATGGTGTTAAAAGACAAGTGAGCGACATTGCATTACGAATGGAATGTTGCAATGTTTGCCGCATTGCTGATAAATTTCTCTGTGGACCACAGTTAATAGTGACAAATCATCAGAAAACTAACACGAAACAAAGTTAATGCAAATTGAAATGAAAGGTAAAAAATATGCCATTTATTTGAATAGCATTAGACGTCGCTTAGAAGCAACCGTGAATTTTTATGAGTTTACTTTGCTTTAAACGAACGTTTGCTTAAAGCATTAATTAATAGATTCTGTCTATTTGACTGAATGATGAAAGAGGTGAAATCGATAAAAGCACTTTTTAAACATCTTCAATAGACTTAGTATATAGTTAATTTGCTTTTATAATATCTACAATTGATAATTCTTAAGAAGAAATAATAAATGAAAAATTGAGGTAATACTTCAATCATCAGGTAATGATATTATTTGAAAAAATGGAAGGAAAACTTCTGCGACCTGGATTCGAACCAGGAACCAAAAGTAGTACGCTCGATGCCTCTACCAAATAGGCTATTGCAGACACTGTACATCCATAATGTCACTAAGTGTCTTAAAGACCACCATAGAGTCACGATGGAAAGCCCAATGGTAGGGCGGGCACCCGGTTCACAGATCGGGAATTTCTCTACCCAACCATCAGAAAGTTTGATGAACACACATGAGAAATAATAAAATCTTGTAAACATTCCAAGGAGGAGCTTTAGCAGTAAAGCAGAAATACATTTATACGTTTATCAAAAAGAAATTAATCCTTCCTCCCCCCCTCCCGAGTAGGATAAGGCAAGTCATTTATTTTTACCCCTTTATCTGCACTTTTTACCTCTCACCAAGTTTTTTTTATAATCAATAAATTGATTTTCTCGAACGTAATATGTAAAAAATGTAAAAAACCTCGTATTTTCTTTCCTTTCTCATCATTTCCGAACGTATGATATATCACATGCCATATGTTGCCATAGTTCTAAGGACCAAGTGACTGCCACCCCCGCAAATCCGATCCCACTGGAACAATTGAGCCTAAACTTCATAGTAATGTAGATCTTGCTTAGAGAAATCTAAATACTGAATTTCACTCCTTTAGGTACCTGATCTTTTGTCCTCTCTGAATCCCACCCCAGAAATTCCGACCCAAGTGCACCAATCAAAAACAAACTCAACAGTGAAGGTGGACATGCGCATAGTAAACTACATTCCGAATTTCAACCTTCTACCTCAAAAAATGTAGAAATTATGAAGGGGACTGACATTATAAACAAATAAGTAGCTCCATTCTTATTCTACTTACGAGGGTCAGTCAAATGAAAACCGGAAATATTTTTTTACAGCTCCTTTATTACAGACAGAGTTGGTACACTATTTCTCAATGTAGTCCCCATCTTTTCGATGCATTTCCGCCACCGAGTCGGAAAGGCAAGGATACCTCGGGAAAAAAAAATCTTCATATAATGGAGAACTTGCTTATAGGAATCTGTATACCGAACTTCACTCCTTTATATGCATAAATACACCTAGATCTTTTGGTTCCCTTTAATTTTCACCCCCAAATCTCCGACCTTAATGGGCTAATCAAAACCAAACTAAATAGTGAAGGTGCACATGCCCATAGTAAGCTACATTCCGAATTTCAACCTTCTACCTCAAAAAATGTAGAAATGATGAAGGGTAATTCAAATCGTGTGTAAAATAAAAACAATAAGTACCTCTATTTTTCCGCTACTTAATAATAAACTTATAGATTATGAGCACTTGAGCAATCGTGTGTCGACAAAGCGATTTCACGTGCGCGCGCCGATGTCAATGCTTAAAAGATGAACAGAAAGTAACAATTTTTCCTTCTTGACAAATCGATTGTTATATGACATGCCAGTATCTTTGAATTCTTTACACTCACTGTTTTAGCACGTGAATTCGACTTGAAGGGGTCCACGAAAAATTCTGAAAAGTTGATACGGCCGAGCTTTGATGGTCATATTTCTGAAAACAGAATTTGAAAAAGTTAATCTGTTTTCAAGTTATCGTGCAAACGGCGGACGGACGGACGGACGACCGGATAAACGTACAGACCAAGGGCGCAGTCTTATAAGTAGCTTTTATGCTAAAGCTCCTAATAAATGAAAACTGGAGCTAATTCTCCACAGGTACTTTAGAACATAAAGACAATCTCAAAAAATTGTATACTAAGTCTTAAACAGAAAGAGGATGCAAAGAATAGGAATATTAACAAAAATAGCTTCTCCACCTAGTCTGTAGCACTTACGCTTTATTTTCTTTTGTCTCTCATCGCTGAATATGGCTACTTGGTAGCCGAAATACATATCCGGTATTTCAATTCTCCTTGTGGATTAGAGCAATACCGCCTAGAGAGAAAGCCTGCTCACAGAAAAATCATGCATTGTTACATCATCTACGGTAGGGACGATTTCGGGCTTATTATTGATAGAAATATGATTAACAATACCCTACCGTAGGTGATGTAACAATGTATGACGTTTTCGCGCTCAGGCTTTGAGTAGAGGTGGTGTTGATTAGAGCCCCCCTCCCCCTTTTTTGATTAAAAAAGATTGCTTAGTGATGAGAATGGATTAAATTCAATGTAATTCGGCAGATAAGAGTAATCGGACATCAACAATGCATACGCAAATAGAAAAAGGTGTTATGCTAAAGCTCCTAATAAATGAAAACTGGAGCTAATTCTCCACAGGTATTTTAGAACATAATGACAATCTCAAAAAATTGTATACTAAGTCTTAAACAGAAAGAGGATGCAAAGAATAGGAATATTAGCAAATGGGAAAAAAAAATAACCGCTTTTGAAGGATGAGCACTATATGGAAAGGTTAGGTTAGTTAAGAATGAGAATAATTGTATGGGAAAAAAAGTTTAAAGACTGAAACTCATTAGTGGGTATGAGTTTAAAACGATGAGCACTTACACAGAATCCATTTTTTTTCACTTGCTTACAAAAAACTAGATTAACTTCTGTTTAGATTACAAGAGTTTTGATTAGATATTTTATTGAATATATTTAGTTTTGCATTTCCCTCCTGGAACATTCTTGAAGTGCATCTTTTTATTATTTTAATTTTGTTTAAAGGTAACTGGGTTAATTTTCACTTAGATAAAAATAAATACGTGCGAAATGCCATATTAAGAACAGCGAAAAATATGTTCGAAAAGGAAAAGCAAAAAAGAAGTTGGGTTCAGTTTAATTTGGAAAAAAATACATGCTAAATTTATATATTCTCTTTTATAAACTTTTGTCTCTAGAGATCCAGTCACTAATTTTCGGCGTAAATAACGCAAAAATATCTGGAAAATTCCCATTATTTAATATTCGCCATCTTGGAAGAAAAGAGCGATTGTGAATAAATAATTATATGACTTTTTGTATGATGAGAGGCAAACACTTTAAGATAGCAAGTGAAGCAGATGAAAATTACTGATTGGCGGTTCTGAAATTTAACTAGATTATTTTTGCAGACTCGTTGAAAAGCTATTTACTTTTTGAATTAAATATGAAATAATAAAATGGTGTAGAATATGAAAATCAATACGCATTACAGGAAAGATAAACTCAAATTGCATTAGAAAATAACGCAGATGAATTATCTATTAACGCCAAATTTAAGAAATATTGAAGGGCGTTTCCGAAATTTTGTTTATATACTCTATAAGAGTTTTATTTCGGAAATATAAACTGATAGAAAACGCTTTTTGTCTTTAGCATACTAATTGAATAAAACTTTTTTAGTATTTCAGTCAAAGCTAACAAGACGTAAATATATTTTGCTGTGTAAATTTAAATATTTTAAACTTGAAAGAAAATTAAAATAAAAAATATTAAAATTATTTCCTGGAAAGATAATCAACAAAACGAAATATTTTTTTAAAATTAAATTTTAGGTACGCATATAGGGCTTACTGTAATAGTTTATCATGGTTGTGATAATCAGGCTAAATTTTAAGTTCAAAATCTATATTTTATTTCCAAAAATTGAAGTCAAAATTTCATAAAAAGTATATAATGTATAAGAAGAACTCTTTCTGAATAAATAAATTTCTTTCCTTCTTCATCCGTCATTTGAATAAATAAATAAATAAATAAATAAATAAATAAATAAATAAAATACTTTTAATTAATAACTGCAAAAATCTTTGGTTGGGTGATTTGAGTATCTGATTAGAAGGAAAGAAATTCGTAATCAGACATATTGAAAAATTAAGAAGGAATTGTGGTGCGGAATTGCCTGTATATGAAGGAAAAACCTCTTACCACAAAAGGTATAATTATGGAATAAGTTTGAAGAATATGTATTAAGGAGAAAAGTACTTTGAATGATATTTAGATCAACAAGTTTCGTAAGTATCTTGAAGTAATTCTCTGTATTTTCAGTACTTAGCATTTTCATGGTAATATGAAGAGATTGACTTTTCGGATGAAAAAATTCGGGGCCATCTGGACATTTGTTTGGTGAACCAGTTCACCAAATTTAAAGCCGTAATCGATTATACACATCTAATATGTTCATATTTAGACCGTTGAGTGTCCCTTAGGTTTTGTATGGACTATAGTAGGATGTAACAAAGAACTGTGGTGTGAAAATGCCTATAAAGGAAGGAAGAACTATTAAGCAAAACACTCGAGATATGAAATGCCGGATGTTTTTTAGGTTAGAGTTATTTTTTCTTCCCTTGTAGGCCGAATATTGATTTAAGAATTATTGGATGCTGTTTATATTTTTATTTCTAAAATGGTTTCTACGTTAATATATACTGAGCATTTCACAATTAAAATTTTAATTAATTCTGGCCGCACTAGAGAGTATTACGGGATCCATGCAGCTTGTGGTCAGTGTGTTTGACACTTTATGTTGTCCGCTTTAATAACTTGAGCAGTTAGTAATTATATTAAAATGGATTCTGTTTAATGTTCCCTATAAGCTTTTAAAATACCTGGAATGAAAGGACAACATAAATATTTCGAACCGAAAACGGAAACGAATCTCTTATCCGTCGAGCTCCATTTCGACATAACATGATTACAAATTTAATTTTAATGGTTAATCGGTTACTTTAGCTTAAATCCTATTAAAATTGAAAAATAGCTTAAAAGAACCACTTACGTATTCTTTGAATTTTGATAACAAGAGTAACTTCTTCGCCAACACGAAACTGATCGTTAAGAGGTTTTCCTTTCGTATTATTCCCTTTCAGAATTTCTAACCAACAGTTCAAAGAAAATTTGCCGTTTAAAGTCTGAGCTGTCGTTTGTTCGTTGGCAGAGAATGAATAAGTGATCGTCTCCATCGTCGTTGGCTCTATTTCCGGTTGCCAATAAGGTTGTTTGCGTCGACTTCCAAAATGGCGAGAAAACGAAGTTAAATCTAGACGTTTATCACTAATGTTATCTACTGAAAGAAAACGAAAGTTGAAATATTCATTCATTCAATCAAAATATCTATTCACCGCATAGAGGGAAACCTGACATTTTCAAAATTAAAGAACAGAAACAGACAGGAAATAACATTTTCAGAGTGAAACCACTTCACTTCAAAATGCCTGTTTACTTCTCATATCCTTGACAACAATTTAATTTTCTTAATGTTTTTGTTATGAGCACATTAGTTGGATGTACTCCGCCAATGGTCACGCATCATTCAATATGGCTGACACAAATAGCAACTGATGTTTCAAATTTCCCGAAATCCATATTTCTTCCACTGCTTTTTGTTTTCAAGCCGAATAACTTTGCGTTTCTTTAGAATTACACTGCTGCTCAGATGGCGTCACTGACCGCGACTTATCCGATATCGCGACATAGCCAATCGCGACTTAGAGGGGCAGCGGTGTATTTGGTCGTCTCACATAATCATAACTAAGGGTCACGATGTGTTGTCGCTAGAATTTTCCAAGACTATTCATAATGTTTTTTGATTTAATAACATGAAAAATAACTATCTCTCTACAGTTTTATGGTTGCCATTCGTGATTATTTCATAAATAATCAATTCTATTCGTAACCCTGAAAACGAATCTCTGGCCAAATTTACAAACTTCAAATCGGCGGATTCAATATGGCCGTCATGGAAATAGGAAATTTGTGTGCGCCTCTTTGTTGGGCAACCGTTTGAAATACCGTAGATAAATATTGAATATACCCTTGCGGTCTGTAAAAAAAATAGAACGCATGCACTCTGAGAAAGGTGTTAAGAAGCTATATAAAAGACATCTTGTGCTAGATTTCAGGGTTTTTCTTTCACCGGCAGCCAGAAAAACCTGAGTAATCATTTTGTGTAATGAAAGGGCATAGTGAAATGAAATTATTTGCCACTAGTGGAGCTTTTCTGGAGATTTTAATGTCAAAAGACCAGGTAGCGCCTGGGGACAAAATTGGGCAACCACCATTTCCAAGCTATAGCGAAACTTAGCCGTTGTTGTCCTCTATAAAGACGTTAAAGACGTTGATGATTCCATATTCCCCCTCCCAAACGTTATGGGACACATGAGCGGAGGACAGTTCCGCGAAACTGAAAAAACGGGTACACTTGAGCGGAATTAAGGACAGATTGGCGGAAGGGGGAAATAAAAGAAATACATTCCAGCATTTCTCACCTACAAGAAATGCTTAAAAAAATACTTACGTAAAAAATTTATATATCGTAAGGGTTGCAGCTCAAAAGCAACCAATCTTGAATGTTATTAAAAAGGCTTTATGATACAACTTAATTTTTGTAAGCCTTCTTCATAAATTTAAGGTGTGAAATATGCTTTAGCTAAATTGCCCTAATCATGGTAACATTTGTGGATTAAAAAATAAATATGTTGCTTTAGATAAATAGCCCTAAGAATTTGTAGATAAAAATAAAATCAAGCACGTTTCAAAATTCATTCGGACAAAACGCAAAAAAGATAATTTATTTCTCGCCCACCTCTATTTCTGAAAAATATATTTGTCTATCCGCCGCAGCGGCATATCGTTGCATAATAAAAAAATTAATAAAAAACCAATTAATTCTAATTTTTAGATTACTTTAGAATATAATTAGAATAAGGAATGGTATTCTAATTTTTGTATGCACGATAACCATTTAAACGTGTCTTTATATCGTCCGTCTCTTGGTCAAGCGTTTCTTAATAAATAGCCTAAGACTACAACATTCAAAAAAACTAACATACAAAACATTACATTGTACATTGCATTAAATTTAATTGGATTAATTTTAAATTTCTTTAATAACTAAATAACTTTGAGTGTGGTGCTAATTTTATAGTTAAGTATTTTTTTAAATATTGAAGTAACGCTGATTTTTATGTGTATAATTTTTAATTGTCATGTCTTTTATGTATGTTTATTTGAAATTAATAGAAAGAAAAGGGGAAGAAAGGAATTTCGCTGAAGTGTTCCTCCGCTGAACAGTTCCCAATCCCTCCCAAATAGGTGATCTACATCAAAACCAAACATTCCTTCAGACTAATCAAGCATAAAATTATCTGCAGAATGGCTCGTGTATTTCAATAAAGGGGCCTATTTTGAACAGACCGCGAGGGTATATAAATATTTATCATTACGCTGATTAATTACAATTTTGTAAAAATCTAGAATAGCCACAAATTTCCATCCCTATGGCGTCATACGGAGAATACAGGCTCCAGCTCTATTAGCCAAGTTGTTTGGACTGTATAATGCATTTTTCCAACGTATAATTTGTTATTCCTAGTGGTAACTATTAAATACAAAGATACTGCCTTTAAGAATAAATACCCCAAGAGAATAAAATTTTGAAACAATTACGGAGTTTATTGTGTATAATTCCAGTGATTGAGAACGCAAGTAATATTAAGAATTTGTCAGGTTTCCTCTGTATATTCAATTTTATACAGGGCGTTTCACTCAATTACTGCCGATTTCAATGCCACCCCATTTTATAATTATTGACGGTTTTAAAAACACATATATAACCTTTAAGTGGAAGAAAAGGAGTTTTATTCACGAGAGATGGTTTTGATTACATACTCAATATGAGCGCCACAAGCGCATTGAACCGCGCGCAGACGCAAAGTGAAGTTTCCGAAAACACGTTGCAGCATTTCTTGGTCGATGAGGGCGCAGCAGTCAATGATGCTCTGTCGCAGGTCTGCGATAGTTCGCGGAGCCGTCTTGAAACACAGTCCTTCAAATACTCCCACAAGAAAAAGATGCAGGGATTCAGATCCGGGCTGGTGGGAAGGGGGGGGGGGGGCAAGAAAATCCAGTCCCAAACCGTTCAGGGAAACTGTTCGAGACATCGAAGTGGACATGCAGGAGGTCTAGAACATGAGGCCGGGCTCCATCCTGCTGGAACCACTGTACGGAGCGCTCATCTTCTTTCACCACATCATCTTTCATCACATAATACGATGCTACCATTAGTTTCGTTCTATCCAATGTAGTACACCACTAACAATCGAATAAAATCGGCAGTAATTGACTGAAACACCCTGTATGTCTTTAAGACTACGTTTAATTAAGTAAAATAAAATGTGAGAAAACGTTAAAATAAAACGCTAAAATAATAAAAAATACCTTATTTTTTGATTTAAAAAAAAAAGTACCTTAAAGAGATTACTAATTAAGAACAAAGTATGCAATGGAAGAAACAAAAAAGGGGAACCTCTAATCCACAAGGAGAATTGAAATACTGGATACGTATTTCGGCTATCAACTTGGTAGTACCAAGTAGCCATCTTCAGCGATGAGAGACAAAAGTCAACTAAAGAAAATAAAGCCTATGTGCTAGAGAATATATAGACAAGGTGGGGGGGGGGGTCAATTTCCAAGAATATCTCCTGTTGGTTAAGCAGAAGGGAAATTAACGACTATTGAACATGTTTAAACAAAGGGCCAATAAAAGGTACCGAACTGAATTGAGTACCATTAAATCTATAGCATGGTTGAATGGCTTTTCCGATAACATTGTCGACAACTTACTCTGTGGGTATAAGCTGCTGTTAAATAGAAAGGATTCTACGAAGTTAACTTCAGAGACCACCAAGCCCTAAATTTATTAGTATTGCATATGATCCGCAATTAACTTCTTATCTTCAAAATGATGCTTCCTGATTTCTAATTCTTCTTGTATTAAAATCGTCTCATGTTGTTTCATTTTACATAGGACAGTCATGCATTCATTGATTAGAAATGATCGGTGTCTTTTCTTGACCAGGTGGTCTGCATAAGCAGATTTATTGTCCTTGTTGATCCATGAACGTCTAAGGAAACTTATAATTTAAGTTCACTTTTTATTTGTTTTTACTTTACACTCCGGATTTAAGAGCAAGGTCCTCTGTTCCCGATGCGGCTCCTATAACTGGATCCACGGTATTTTCTCTTTCTCTTTTTTATTTGGGTTTAGTTTACTTCCCTTTCCCCCCTACTGACAAGATATCTCCCCTTATTTTATTGAACCTTTGTTTAAACATGTCCAATAGCCGTTAATTTCCCTTCCGCTTAACCAATAGGAGATATTCTTGGAAATTGCTCCTCCACCTAGTCTGTAGCACTTACGCTTTATTTTCTTTAGTTGACTTTTGTCTCTCATCGCTGAATATGGCTACTTGGTAGCCGAAATACGTATCCGGTATTTCAATTCTCCTTGTGGATTAGAGCAATACCGCCTAGAGAGAAAGCCTGCTCACAGAAAAATCATACATTGTTACATCATCTACGGTAGGGACGATTTCGGGCTTATTATTGGTAGAAATATGATTAACAATACCCTACGGTAGGTGATGTAACAATGTATGACGTTTTCGCGCTCAGGCTTTGAGTAGAGGTGGTGTTGATTAGAGCCCCCCCCCCCCTTTTTTGATTAAAAAAGATTGCTTAGTGATGAGAATGAATTAAATTCAATGCAATTCGGCAGATAAGAGTAATCGGACGTCAACAATGCACACGCAAATAGAAAAAGGTGTTATCATACGCAGAATAGACATTGGGCGAGGTCAAAAATGTAAACATCGAGTTGAGTTGGTGTGGTGAAACGATGATTATTGCTCGATTGTTAATGTATTATTTTCTATCGTAGCAACAATGATTTTCTTCACTAATTCAACTCGTGTTAGCATTTTTGACCTCGCCCATTGTTGTGGATCCGGTCTCGAAAATGATCGGAAAACTGAATACATTGTGGGAAGGCTACATGTGCGGACATTCGGACGAACAAAGTCACTCCAAAAAGGTGTGCCGCAAACAGTTTGATTGTCAGCAATTCCGGCATTGGGAAGATTATCCGAAGATGCAAAGCAATTTGACTTGACGAGAAAAGCCACTCAGAGAAATGGCAGCGAACACGCCAACAACCACTGAACCAGCAAAGCTGGTATGTCCTATTCGAGCATAAGTTCGGAAAGAATACCCACTACACAAAAAGAAACGTAGCAGAACGAAGCAATGTATCTCAATGAAAAATTTGGACGTAGCATTCATAAAAATCTTGGTATAAAATGCTGTTTTACGTCTCTTGGACACGGGAGCGCATTTGCAAGAACAACGAACGAATACCTAAAAATTACACGAGAGATTCCTGACAAGTGACCTGTGTGAATGGCTTATTTTTCTGGATGAAGGATTGGTGTACCTGGATAACATCAATAAACCACGCACTAACTGACATAGGGACACAGAAGCCGCACAGACTTTGTGCGTGAATGCAAGAAAACATTTTCAAAGACTGGATATTCTTTTTAGAGATATAGTTGCGTCATAACGTATGACCTCACGAGGGTAAAGGCCCAAATTCGTTACGATTTTACCAATCTCCTCCCCCAGAATACTACAAAAACCCCAGGGGGGGGGGGGTGCATGATTCTTGACGGCCCTGTGGGGACGGCTAAGAATCTATCGCATACGTAGTAACGCGAAGGTCAATGCAGCGACTTTTAGGAGACTGTTGTGGATCTAGTGTATACTGAATATATCCCTTGTATATACAGCACTTTCAGTTCTAGGTCTGAGTCCTCGGAGATGAGGCATCGATCTATACCGCACAATCTTTGGTATGCTACAACGAGAGGAAGGCAAACGAATCTTGCATAAGTGTCATCCCATTTTCATCCGATGCATCACGTATGAATTTTGTGGATTTGGCCTGCTGAAAAGGGTAGTCGGGCGGGCGATAATCGCAAAGTATTGAGGGCTCAAAATTCCGCTGCACCATTGTCTTTCGCAGCCAGACAAACGGCAACTTTCATGGACGCTTAAAAAGGGTAATTCCTGCGACCATGTGTCAAAATCTGATGGAAACTCTTCCCAGACGTGTACGGGCTGTGACTGATGCAAAGGTGGACCGACATCCGATATGTCAGGGGATGTCCGGATAATTTTGGCCATATGATGTAGCAACAAGCTAGAATTGACTATGGGATTTACTTCTATGAATTAACTTTGCTTTGTTTGTGATTCGTTTGAATTATTCATTATGGGTAAAAATACGAACGAACGCAATCTAATTCTCTCCACACGTGATGAACATATTTTGCATGTTATTATAAAACGAATACGGTACATTTGACATTAATTGAGAGAGAGAGAGAGAGCATTAATACTTTAATAAACTGTAAACAACTACGATATATAATATCGTATTATTATTATTATTATTATTATTATTATTATTATTATTATAAAAATTAAGTAGAGAAGAAAAAACTTTCATTCTTCTATGACTTGTAAATAAATTATGAAAATATAAAGTTTTCTAAATACTTGTACGTGTTCTTATATAAAATAACGTAGTGTTAGCAAGTAAATAAAATTGTACATACGTATATAAAGTCTGTCTTACTAGTGTTTCTTTCTGGTTTAAATTTTAAAGACGAACATTTGACGTGAATCTGTTCGTCTACCGCCCTTTGCACCGTTCGATCATACTGGATATAAATAAATGATTGATATTCCATGGATCCATCCTATAAAGAGAAACATAGAAGAGGGGGAACCAATTAATTTAAAAAGAAGCCTAGCAGACGAAGCACAAATTAATAATTAATAATTGATGTAAAGGCCAAAGGTTAGGAATATGAATAATACAATGTAAGCATATCATTTGCTTCAATTCTCATGAATTATATGAAACCAGAAAGTTATTCGCTGGTTTTCCCATGAGTAAACCGAAAAATTTATAAAGGTGAGCAATAATCCAGTATCGTTGTATATAAGCAGATAAAGAAAAACAACTGAAGTCGGGGCTTATATTGGGAAAGCCCTTTGCCCTTAGGACCCCAGTTTCAATTCCCAACGAGGACATGGGCGACTACTTGGGGCCATTCATCATCATCAATTTGTTTTTCTTATTGTTATTTTCCTTTACTTTTCATCAAATTTGTAGTGAAACCAGAAAAACAAAGTTCATATAGTAAATAAAATAAATATTATTGATCTAAGGAGTTTAAATGATTAATTTTAAATTTAAATGTGGGTAGTCTCCTTTTAATGGGGAAAATCGTAAAATTAAAATTTAATAAAAACAAAAATAAAGTCACCAATCTTGAAAAACGATGAAGAAACTTGTGAGATGGAAGAAAATTTAAACGATTATCGTTTTCTACTATCTTCACAAGACTTCATCTACATCCTCAATAGACTAAGTTTATTTCTACTATCAACATCTTCAATAGACTACATCGTTTAAGTTTTCTTCCATCTCACAAGTTTCTTCATCGTTTTTCAAGATTGGTGACTTTATTTTTGTTCTTATTAAATTTTAATTTTACGATTTTCCCCATTAAAAGGAGACTACCCACATTTAAATTTAAATAAAATAAAGGTCTCAAACAATACTTCCAAAAACACCTTGAATACTTTAATTTAAGAGTAAAGATATCAGATATTTTAAGATGAACACTGTTATTATCGTACGCTAATATTGATTTCGAACTGTTTATTCACCGTTATACAAAAATTCAGTTAAATAAAAATAATTACTAAATAGAAATTAACAAATTAATATTTCAATGATTACAATATTAACATTTATAACGTGTTCTAATTGTTACCATTTGATTACAAAGTATAAATTTTGTGGGTAATTTGAAATTATTTCGTATAGAATCCTTCTATTACAAAGAACAAATTATGAATAATTTATGAATTTGGTAAACTATATTGTAAACTATATAGAGTTCGGGAGAATTCCTTACCTCATTTTCTATGATTTTAACACCACATTTGGCTGCATCCAAAAAAAGTTTAACTTCTTTCGTATCGAAACCGAGAGAGCGGCATTCAAGAGGATAGTTTCGAGCATAGATGGCGCCATCGAAAGGTTCCACGAACTGAGCCATTACTAACATTGATTCTCTAGTGCACATTGTTTTAATAGCTGACAAAAAAATACAAAGTAAAAAGCATTCTAAGTGAAATTCGAAACACTTTGAAGCCCAAGATAATTATTGCTCTTCTTTATACGATTTTATTAGTGCTATGGAGTAAGGTTAATTTTGGAGTTACTTTATCCCATTACATTTTGAGCAAAACTTATAGAAGTTTCGTTAGATGAAAATAACTCACCCTGAAATCTCTAGAAATCGCATTTTACCCATGTCAAAAAAATATTTTTTCCGCTTCCTCCTTATAATATCTCTTTAATCAAGGATGATCCAACTCTTAACTTTTAGCGTTTCCCTATTCAGGGTGTTTACTAAACATAAGGCAAAAATTCTAGGAGTTGATTCTTTGAGTTATTTTAAGACTCATTTGTCCTTTGATAATTTCCGGAATGTCGCCCTACTTCGAAGATACAGGGCAATAATGGTTTTTCGACAAAAACAATATTTTATTACCTAATATTACATATAAAGCTTCTTAATCTACAGTAACTGCGGAAAATGAGTACCACAAGTTAAGAATGCATGAATGAAAATTCAGTTCCGCAAACAACTTTCAAAGCAAGAAAATGACAAGTCACGAGACGTATTCAATAATACGTATGAAATCCACAGGTAAAGTGATAGTATTTTTAATATCTGCATTAACCTGGTGCGAGTGCAAAAAACAGCCTTATTTAGTACAGTAATCAGTTAAAAGATATCAGTATTGTTTTTGATCGGGATGGTTAACTGCGAAATGCCAAATCGTTAGCAGTAACAGGGTCAAATCAGAGGTAGATGTCAATTCCAGTAAGCTGGACTACATTGTGTTAATGGAGTGCTGAACCCCCTTATTAGAATAGGTAGTTTCTAGATTCTTCATCTAATTTTGCGAGATTAGGAACACTCAAACATGTATACATACACTGCTTTGCAATGAAATTATCCGACCTTATCCATATTTAGGGGGGGGGGGTTCCTCTACCTCCGACTAGTAAACGATTAGATGCATGCTCACGGGTTGATACACAGTGTCCGGGTGCCTGTATAGGCTCATCAGTTGACACCTGTGCGATTGACGTTCCATGCAGTAGGGAGGAAGCAACTGCCTCGTGACCGTACAGTACTGTAATCCGCACAACGGTCTCAATACCACGACGACGCCAACGACAACCGTTCACGCAATTAACGGACTTTGAACGAGGTCGGATTATTGGCCTCTCCGAGGCTGGATGGTCAACCAGACGGATTGCTGTCCATGTGTCGCGGGACGCACGGACGGTAGGCCGATGTTGGAGGCAATGGCGAGAGGAAGGTACATGCCAGAGGACCAGGCTCTGGGGCCCGGAGAAGCACGTCAGCTCGTACCGATAGGCGGATACTGCGAACAGCGCTAGCGGACAGAACTAACCCTGCGGCAACTGCGCGACAATTTCACTGCTCCAGTGTCAATAGCGACAATAGCACGCCGGTTACACGCCGCGACAATGTCTGCCAGGCGTCCATTGTTGTCTTCCTGAGCACTGCGCGATACGACTGCAATGCTGTCGTGAACGAGTGGGCTGGCGAATGGAATAGCGCCCGGTGGTCTTCAGCAACGAATCCCGCTTTTGTTTGGACACCGACGACAGACGCGGGCGGGTGTGGCGCAGTCGATTGGAACGCGCCAATGAACAATGCATCCGGTATCGCCATCGTGGACCAACACCCGGGATCATGGTCTACGATACCAGAACGCCTTTAGTCACCATCCAAGGCACCTTGACAGCAGCACGGTACGTCACAGATTTTGCAGCCCGTATTTCTGTCCTTTCTGCACACCGTACCCGGCGCAGTCTTTCAGCAAGATAACGCCAGACCGCACACGGCAAACATGAGCATGGCAATTGAGCACGTGTGGGACATGATGGGACGTTGTTTACGATCACCTCGCAATCTCCATGATCTGACACAGCAGGTTCACCAGGCCTGGGTAGACGTACCTCAAGATGACATTCGCCACCTGTATGATCACCTACACCTGCGGCTGGAACAATGCATCGCCGCTAGAGGTGGTGCCACAACCTACTGATGCCGCTTTCCGTTGGGACACCCTGTACAAACAAGTGCACTTCTTGGGTCCATAACGTAATAAAGGTGTGTTCAGATGTATCTCTTGATGTATACCTACTTTTGGCTCATTCGGATAACTCCTTGTGGGTGGGCCAATTTCATTGTAAAGCAGTGTATATACAATAAGCCATAACTGAAGTTTTGCAATAAGAGCGTCCCGATCCAGCATAATAAAGCATTGGATCAAGCACAGATATAAACTTTGAACAAAGAGTTACTTTATACTAACCCGTTATATAGTTTCATTCATTTAGAATTATCATGCTATAGGGTAAAGTGCTCTAAATATGAGCTACGCCATTTTTTCGTCAATCTGATCTGCTGCCATCTTAAAAACAACTGGAGGAGGAAAAAAGCTTACGAGAACAAGTGGATGTGTGAAAATTCAAGTCTGTAGCTACGCAGCGAGTTACGCTACAACCAAACATTGAAAAAAAATTAGGTCCAAAGTTTTTGTTATATGAAACTTATTCTAGAAAACGTACATGCGACACAGATGAACCAAAAAACGTAGTTAATGCCGTGTCGAGTGCGAATAGAAGTTCATATCACGAAATTAACTTTGTTGCTTATCGACACTGTAGTTGGGCAAATTGCGTTGTAAACATGTCGATGAGACGTGCGTATTATGGGCTACCAAGGTGGGTCCTATTATGGGCTAGCCCATTTTAGGAACCGTGTATATACAAGGTTCGTATTTGATGTTGGAATCTTAATAAAAATAATATAGGGCTAACAATAAAATTACGGTAGCTGCAATAGAAATGATGGGTTAATCATATTGCACGGTTTTTGGAAGGCTAATTTTTGCTTTCATTTCACAGATGCCGCTTTCTAAACCTAGTAGTAAATCTTGGGACAATCCGCCATGAAGGCAGCTGTTCTTGCAATTCGCAATGGGGAAATGGGTATTTTAAAGGCCGCGTAGTTGTACTGTGTTCCACGGGCAATTATTTAGCGGGCAATTCTTCAGCAGTATGCCAAGTCTATGGAATCCCCTCCAGAAGATTATCAATATTTCTTTGGGAAGAAAAACAGTTCTCCCCCCCCCCCCCCCGGCCCATGGTGATGCGGAATGTCTCATTTGTGCAGGACTGTTTTCGGACCAAAACGGGGAGACGTGGGTGAGATTTCAAATGTGCCTGAAGTGGGTTCACAGTGCCTGTGCCAGGGACCCAGAGGGATCCTTCACGTGCGACTTATGCTTGTAAGCAAGGGCCAATAACTGTTTACAATATCAATCTTTATTATGAAATTGTATTCCTAATACAGGAGTAACCCACATGTTCCTAATATGGGCACTTGCAATGGTTTTTTTTTATCTATGTTATATTACTCGTAATAAACGTTTTTTTTTTTTACTATTTCCGGACTTGCATATGCTTACTCAGAAAATATACTGTACATTTCTACAGTTGGGGATACCTGAAAGTGGTTACACTAAATAGTATGGTCTCACTAAAAAAGGAGCCCATATTAGAGCACCTTACTTTACATGTTTATTTTGTACAGGAAAAAAGCGATTCTAATTTTTTGCGTAATATTATTTAATGATAATTTAGTATATATCATTGCAATTGCTTTGCGCATTCTTTGTTTCTTTAAGTCTAAATAGTGGAACAATTTTTTTTTTACATTTTTAGTTTAAGTAAATGCTAGAAGTTAACGGATTCGATATATAAAGTAATTACATCTACGGAATAATAATTTATTTTTAGAAAACATAAAAGTAATTAAACTTACTCAAAAATTTATTAACAAAAAATGTTTCTATATTTTTAGATGAAGCCGAAGTTTCTTCGGTGGTTTGGGAACTTACTCTCTGTAATTAAAAATAGAAAATTTCATTTCTTTTGGCATATATTTTCTATATTAAACTTTAAATTATAAATGCAACCGACAAATAAAGAATCCTACAAAATTAATTATGAAGAATTTATCTTAAGATTATAAAATTGCTGTTACCTGAAGAAAAATAATAAGCGCATATGCATAAGTTATCCTCCATAGCGTCCAAATCTTTAATATCATTTTTAAATTTCAGGAACCCTGTGCAGTAACATTTTAAAGAAGAAAGAGATCAGGAAATTTTAAGTCATATAATAAGAGATAAAAATTGAAAATAAAATATCTACACTGCTTATCCATTAAACACGAACACCCTATTAGTAACGTTTAAACTCTCCTACATTCAAAACAAATTTGAATGCGTGGAGGATTTCGGAACGTAAAAGTTGACACCACCCAATTTAAATGCATCATATGCAGCTATAACCGCAGGCCATAAGCCCCGTCTCTCATCCTTTACCAGGTGTACCGGTTAATAATGTGGATATTTTTCAATAGATGGAATTAAACGATTTGATGCTTATGCTATTTTGTTGTATTGACAACAAGCTTCAAAACTTCGTATATCAAATTATCTCCAGGTGTTATCATCATAGAAATTTTTTCACTTAAACATGTGCCAAAAAAGAACATTTGCGGGAAGTGTTAATTCTTTACTTCATCTTGAAGAAAAGTACTGCTGAATGTTATCGTATACTGCGGGAAGCTTATGGCGAATATGCTCCATTTCAAGATACTTATGAACGCTCTATTTAAACGTTTTAAAAGTGATAAAAATCCAAGATGTTTGGTGGGATCAGGAAGGTGTGTTATGAGCTTCTAAAACCAGGTGAAACCGTTAATAGTCATCGCTACCGACAATAAATAATCGCATAAAAATTTGAACCACTCTTGATCGTCAATCGAATAGCATGGGTCAGAAGACACGTTACAGAAGTAATTTTGCTTCATGATAACGCACCATCACACACTTCAAAAATAGATTAAAAGATCTTACCTTGGAAGTATTAACCCATCCCGTATTCAGCAGAATTTGCTCATTCAGATTACCACCTGTTCCGATCGATGGCACACGCACTTTTTGAGCAACACTTCAAAACGTATGAAGAAGTGGAAAAGTGGGTTCTCTGAATCATTTGCCTAAAAACATGAAAGTTCTATTGGGACGGTATACAAAAATTACCTGGAAAAAGGAGGAAAAGTGTAGCAAGCGATGGACATTATTTTGAATTAAGCACTTGATGTTTCCCTTGATATTACCGTATTTTCTTTGATTACAAAATCCGCATTATTAATCAGTACTCTAGTAAATGATCAATATGAGTGAGATCTAGTGAAGGTACAGACTGCTATAATATCGAAAATTTTCCTTTCTCTTCCGGGACCATCCTGTGGTTTTCCAGCCTTGGCGTTGTGCGTTGCCCTATTGCTAGATGTAATAGAAGCTATTCATAATCATGAAAACAATCATGTACCTGATCGGCAAAAATGTTAAGATATGCTGTGCTACTGAATGACAGATGATCTATTTGTGCAATGAAGCATTTCTGAAACCATAATACTGCCATTGCCAAATTTATGAAAGTCGCATGCATTATGCTCTTTTTCGCGAAACCGTGGGCCGCTCTCCATTTGCATAGTATAACAGAAATCCTGATTCATCTCCCGAGGACGCGGGTTCGACCCCGGCCGAGAACGACGAGGATTTTTTCAGGGGGAAAATCCTGAGATTACGCACTTCCTTCGGAAGGGAAGTAAAGCCGTTGGTCCCGTGTAGTCGTTTGCCGGCTGCACGTTAAAGAACCCTTGCGAGGCAAAATTTGCGGCCCCTATAACGCCGTCCTGAAATGACCATGGCAGTTGAAAAGGACGTTAATACCAATCAAACCAAACCAACCAACCTGATTCATCTGACCATGCAATATGATTCCAACCAACAAGGGCCTAATGACCGCGTCTCGTGGCCTCAACAAACGTGGTTCCTTGTTTTCCGAAGAAATAGTGGCATTGAGAGGCATTGAAAGAACATTGTAAAGCTGTTTCATGTTGGCGTCCCGATTGATTGTTACGATTTCCGATAGTTTTCTGTGACTCCTATCATCAACCATACTGTTTTGCCGCTGAGATTTACTGTATACATTATACAGGGTGCTTCAAAAATACTTTTTTAAACTTTTAGGAGAAGTAGTATGGATGATTCTAAGTGTTCAGAATGAAGTGGAAACAAGTTTACTATTGGATATTTTGCCTGTCTCTTATGATTGAAGAGATAGAATTTGCATGTGCATTGATTTTCATTTTTCGAATGATATGCCATGCTATACAAATTTTAAACGAATAACGTAATGTGGCAGTAATTCTTCAAGGAATTATTTTAAGACATATCTTTATACAGGGTGGGCCAAAAACAGTGCGCCAAAAACATTAAATACCATTAATTAAGGCAGGCGTTAACGTTAAATGGAACGTTAAGGTGAGTCGATTTCTAGACGAAGAGTACCGAGAGTTCTGGCAAGATGCGATTAGTCAATAGATATTCAATAAAAGAGACAATGATCTAAAAAGTGTATACTTTGTGTATTATTTAAGATTATGTTCACCACGTCTAGAAATCAACTAGTTCCATTTAAAGTTAACGCCTGCCTTAATTAATGGTAGCGTTCTTCCTTCTAGAATCGTTCACCCCTTTGTGGACCGTTTCCATTGGACTTAGAAATTTTCAGTGGTGATTTTTTTTGGCCCACTCTGTATAAATCCCCCCCCCCTTATTTTTAGTTGTACAGACCGACTACATAGCCAGCTTATTATTTTTGTTACACTCTGTACGAGGTGCTACACAAAATATCCGAAAATTTGAATATTCCGCCCAAACCAAAAGCGGTACCAGGTTTTGCCGCTTGATGCCTCTTGGTGCACCTTTCAGCTGCTGCTCTGGCAAATTTCGTAATCGTAAGAGCATTTCTTTGTGAGCATTTCTACGAATTTCAAAATTATTCGATCTGGTCAGAATGTCAACAGGAAGTATTACTTTGAAAAGACTGAGGGAAAATTTCGCGCAAATGGCCCGAGTTGTGGAAGAACAAAGACTGGTTGCTCCACCATTAACAACGCGCTCGTTGTGGATGAATTCCTGGTAAAAAATAACATGGCAACGGTCCTCCATTCTCTCTACTCTACTAACCTAGCCCTTTGCGACTTCTGTCTCCTCCCTAAAATGAAAGGGCGACCTTATGACTCCAATGAAGATATCCAAGGGGAATCGCAGCCAGTCTTGAACACCCTACAGCCTTCGAACTTCCAGGAGTGCTTCCAAAACTGGAAAAACTGTTAAGATCGTTGCATACGTCCGGAGGTGACTACTTTGAAGGTGACAGCGGAAATTAGGGTGTAATGTATGTTTTCTGCTTTTCACAAGAAAATTCTCGGAAATTTTGGGTAGCACTATGTGATGCTCGTATGGAACTGTTTAGAAATGGGTATGCTATTAAATTGATAAGCCACTGTATGAAATACAGATTCGAGTTCCTACTTTTTTTTTAAGTAATTAAAATTTAAAATTAAATGCTGGATATCATTATTAACACAAAAAATAAATTACCAAATATTAAAAAATTAACTTTCGTAGCATTTTTTAATGAAATAATGGACATTCAAACATTGGAATTGCTTATGGATCGATTATATGTGACTTTTAAATAGTAGTTCTGCTGACATTAGAGCGTCATTATTTTCAAGGTTCGTTAAAAATTGGGGGGAGATGAATAGAATCAAAATGCATCGGATAATTAATTAATTAAGTGAACAACGAATAAGAATTAAAAGAAGCAAAATAATAAATCAATAAATAATAAATTGCGGACCCAAAATCCTCATTAATAAATTTTTTATTTAGTGCATGTCTATCCTGACCCCTGACAACAATTTTAGCTTAAAATAGAACGATAAATCTCCCCGAAAGATTTATGCAAAATCTTGAATATTTGAATACTTTGTAGAATATTTATTTGTTAGTCAAAATGAATAAAATAATATTTCCAATCAATAGAATATCACGAAATGCAAATAAAAGTTGCATAAATATACTTACTTGTTAGTATTTGATAATTAACGCTACGGTTATAGCAAATGTTTATAGAAACAGCAAAAGATCGTCGCAAAAATCATGCCACGACTAGGAGTCTTATTACAAAGAAACCGTGGCGAACCATAGCTGAAATAAAATTGTGAACAATATTCTTTGTGAACAATAATTAATCTCTACATGCTTTTAGAGCGGGACAAAATAGCGCCTGTTTGATTTGATGTACACAATACACAAAACTAAGTGCGAGATGCATATTTTCGGCAACTAATCCGTATCTTGACTTAAATAAGGATATAAATTATTCACTTATTTCTGAATTAAAGTCAAGGGTGAGCTTATGCAAGATCTGTTTATGTTTGAAACGAAAATATAACCACCTTGAATAACGAGGAATGAAGGTCCGGTTATATAATAATAAGTTACTACGAAATGACTTGTACAAATAAAAATGTAGAGTAAAGTACATGTATTTCTCTTTTCTAATTTAGGAACTATTTCTTTATGTGAGCTGCATTCGGATAATTATATTCGTGATTGATTGTCTAATGTTCACTTTAAGTAATTTAACAAAATCTATGTAAAATATCATGTACCTCAGGAAAAAATAACCAAACGGAATTACAGACACTTACGCACAAAATTTAATTTATAGAGCATTTTGGTTTGCAGGATTCAATCAAAGATTTCGAAGATATTTGAAAATGTCCATTTTGTAGATTTAATGTAGTGAAAGAGAAGAAATCAAAAATAGGCACTCACGTTTCCTGCTATCTTATTTTGTAACATTTACTCTAATCCATGTCAGAGAGGTTGGATTATGCTAGGTTAGGTTTCGAATAATAAATTCGAAAATAGAATTAGTGTATAAATATTCCAGATATTTAGTGCAACTGAATTAAACGGCCTTCATTTTGTACAGACAGATGTAACCTGTAGTCATATTTTAGCCTGGTTAAATAAAAGAACCGCAAACTGCGGATATGATGCAGTTAATTAAAAATAATATACTGCAAATCTTTTTCCAGGACGAAAAAAGTCTCCACACCTACGATTTTTTCCTGGCTCTACAGATACTGCTGAATTATGTAGCATCGCTGGCGAATTACGTATTACGTCAAAAAGTAATGCCTCCATGGCTATAATTATTATTTGTTAACCGATTTTCAAAATTCTTTTTGTATCTGATACTTACATTTGTCTTCTATGTAATGCACTATTCACTTTTCGACATAGTCACCATCTCTTTCCACGCATTGCGCCAACGCTTGACTAGTCGGTTGAACCCGTTGAATGGGTGAATGGTAGCTTTGGACCCTCTTCCGCAGCACGATAACGCCCGCCCGCAGACGGTCACCACACACCAAAGGCGTTGCAGTGCCTCAAAGATGAAAAACTGCAGTTCGAAAATGAAAGACTTTACAACTTGCGACTTTCACCACTTCCCAAAGAAGAAAGAGGACCTTAACGGACATGAGTTGCGTTCTGACGATGAGGTGAAAGATGTCATTCAATCCTCGTGTCGACAACAAGCCCGGAATTCCTCTTCGACGGGTTCACTCGACTAGGCGCGCATTGGTGCAATGCGTGAAAAGGGATGGAGACTATGTCGAAAGTGAATTTGATTATTACATATAGGACAAATGTAAGCATCACGTACAATTAGAATTTTGAATATCGGGTAACAAATAAAAAGGTCACAGCCATGGAGGCATTACTTTTCGACCAACCTTCATAATTGCCAATGTTTTCAACGTGATTTTTCGTTGTGGTAAAAGGCTGTATGCATTCCAGTCATCCTAAGAAGAACACTCAAAGTCAATTGAAGTGAACTGGTTTGAAAGTGTAAGTTATTCTTAATTGCGGCGACGACCATCCATTTTATACCAGGGCGAGTCGAAAATTGGACGAAAGATCTCTGTGACAATTTTATTTTTATTTAGGTTGATCAATTTTTGTAGAGAGGGCAATATATTATCTAAGCTTTTCTAGGGATGCAAGTAAATTAAAGTTGAAATACGCTGCCTATTCGTAGAGCATGCTGCTTCTAAAAATCAAAGTAACCTTAAGAGGAATTTCTGGCTACGGCATGGGGACACAAATAACACCAAAATTATTCAATGCTGCTCTAGAAGTTTTTTTATTGACTTAAATTGAGAAAAGAGAAGTCTTAAAATAAATGGCGAGTATTATACAAATCAGTCAATTTTTCGGGAGTACATTCAACAGAAAAGAAGATTTCTTCAAAGCTATTTACTGAATATCAGCTTGACGTGAAGGATATAGCCATATATTAAAAACACTCTTCCAACGTGTTAGATTAATTAGGCGTATCCAGTTAAATTTCTGATTTCAATTGTTTAGACATTGTTACGTAGTAAAATTAATATATCTAACTTTAGAAATTGGAAGTTTAATTGGTCACGCTTAGTTCATCTTTCAATGGACAGAATAATTTTAAGCGAGTCTTTCTTTAATAATATTAATGTGATATTGAGATAAGAACATTTATTTTACATAATGCCAATCTATTATTATTAAGGATGACTTACAAGTCACTTGAGAAAGTTACTCGCGATTTGGCCCTTAATCTGTGGACACCAAAATGTTAAAAGAGTTTCTTTTGAAAATAAAATAAATATAATATAAACATTATGCGTGATCTGGATACGGTTTCCATAATGATAAAATAACTTTTCTAATAGAATTAAAATCTACGTCCTCTGAGTATTAAATAAACTGCGTAAGCAAAACTTTTATACAAGAGCAGCGTCGAAAACCGAACATTATTGATGAATTCAGTAATATCGTAAAATTATATTTGAGTATAATAAAAAAAAATTATCTTTATTTTGAAGATGAAGCTGCTTAGAAAATTTTTTATTTTTGGTACTTAAGTTTTCGACGGAATTTGAAAAAATAAAAGATGCTTATAGAAAATCTCCTTATCGAACGGAAATAAGTAAGTTCCGCTTTAAAATGTTTCCCTTGTATGTCTCTAAAATGGAGATAGTACACCAAATTTTTCTTCATCGGGAATCTATTGTGAGAAAAGGTGTCAGCTGCTTCGTCCTCCCACGCTTTTGTTATGTAACGAAGGAATAACTTTCATCCCACCTTTGCCATTTGCCCTTACAATGTGGAGATTTCTTGTGATTAGTCTCCGAAAGAAATGTTGCAGTATATGCATTTAAAGATGCGCTCTCGAAATATGAACTTTGGGTTATAATATTCGCATGAATTATTCTTAAGGGTTCCTTTTATTTGACGGTCATTGATTCTACAGTTAAGCTGTTATCTTGTAACCTTAGAAAAGTATCTTCATGATTTTGTTATGCTTTCAAAACTTTCTTTCTTTCTATTAGATGAATCATTCTTTCATTTCAGGAATTTTAGTTTTATCCTCCTTTAGAGATAGATCGATAGGCGGTTTATATAGAATCAATGATGATAAAAGTAACAGATTTTTTCAGTTTTTAACCTAGACCAGGTTAAATGCTCCTGATAACTCGAAAAATCATTATTCTGTTATCGTAATCAAAAATCAAGTTAACTTAATCAAAATTAGAAATGAATGATATTTTAATTATCCAAAAACTGAAGAAAATTCATTAAAAATTAGAATAAAGTTTGCATAACCATAATTCAAACATATGTTAAAATATTCATGATATTATTAAGCAGAGTAATCAGTAGCTTGCTATTTTCCGCTATACTAATATTTGCAGTGAAGATAGGATGCATTTTATTTATTTTGGCCCATTCATAAAGCCTAAGGAACTGCAATTAATCATAAACTTTAAAATGTAAATGTCATACTCCATAAACCATGCTTGAAATAAAGTAATAACTTTAAAATCAAATTTGAATATTCTATAAGAATGCAACTAATCAAATTTGAATCACTAATGCAACTAGTCAAATTTGAATCACTAATGCAACTAATGCGCTAGATTATAAAATGCAAATATATCTCTTATTCCGTCGGTAATTGATGCCAAAATATTCGACTTAATTTGAAAAGCGACATACTATGAAAATAAAAACTTAGAAATTCATAGAAGCAAAAATATCTTGGACATGAATTAAAAGTTTTAAAAACCTTGTCATGAATAACTTTAATACCGTCGCCCAGCTTAAGCCAAAAGTGCGCGATATGGCTACCGGGATCCTCGCTACCATCTTTTCACCTTATTTTGCAGAAAAGCAGAAATTGTTTGGTCCAAATATCTTAGTCGTACGTGAATTTGCCACAGAGTGGGGTGGACTGGCTCGAACGTCAAAATTGGGTCTATTTAGGGATTTTTTTGAATATCTGCCCCCCCCCCCCCCGGAAAAACGAATTTTTTCAGTTTTCGCACGCTTAAATTTCGAATATCCAAAAACGGGGAAACTGCTTTTTTGGCACGGTAGCTAGAAACGTTCGTTCCTTCAACATCGTAACAGGTCGTGGTTAGTCTCACATGTAAGCACATGTTACGATGTTGACTGCGTAACTCGGAAACTACTCGTTGGAAGCAAATTTTAACGGTATACACAATTATATGTACCCTATTATTCCCCCAAACTTTATTATCCTAGATGATACAGAACCTGAATTATTAACATGTTGATCTTAGTGGCGGCATTTTTATTTGTGTTCATATCTCGGTTATCGTTCAAATTCGAACCCATGTTCATATGAACTCTTTTGCTTAGAATCACCCACACTATCTCCTCTAAAAGTCTGTGACAGGGTTTCAGACTCACCCTGTATATACGAGGGTTGTTCAAGAATTTTTTACCTCCATGGCTGTAACTCTTTTTTTTATTTATTATTTTTGTATCTGATACTTATATTTGTCCTCTATGTAATGCACTGTTCACTTTTCAACAAATTCCCCATCCCTTTCCACGCATTACGCCAACGCGAGGAATTCCGGGGATGTTGTCGACACGAGGATTGAATGACATCTTTCACCTCCTCGTCAGAACGCAACTCATGTCTCTTGTGGTGCTCTTTCTTCTTCGGGAAGTGGTGAAAGTCGCAAGGTGCCAAGTCTTTCATCTTTGAACTGTGGGCGCTGCAGCGCCTCTAGTGTGCGGCGATCCTGAGCGGGCGGCCGTTATCGTGCTACAGAAGAGGGTCCAAAGCTGCCATTCAATCCTGGTGTCGATAACAACCCCAGAATTCCTCTCCGACGGGTTCACCCGACTAGTCACGCGTTGGCGCATGCGTCTAAAGGGATGGGGACTATGTCGAAAAGTGAATAGTGCATTACATAGAGGACAAATGCAAGTATCAGATATAAAAGTAATTTTGATAATCGGTTGGCAAATAAAGTTACAGCCATGGACGCAAAAATTCTTGAACAACCCTCATATATAGATTTGACCATAGGGATAGTTTAAAAAGGAAACAGAGGGAGGTCTCAACCAATCAGCAGTTGAGACTGTTAAAGATGATTGTTAAAGATATTATGAGGATAGTTTTCACAAAATGTGCAAATTTTAAATGTTTCATGTGTGAGGATTTTTCTTGGATTCGTTTCGAATTTAGACGGATAGAACTTGAGCAAGCGGACTGAAGCGATGTTTACTGTTAATTAGATGTACGCCTAAGATTTTAGCCAGCCAGATGGCCGAGAGGGCTAGGGCGTAGGCTTTCTAGTTCTCGAGTCCTCCTGGCCGTGGGTTCGAATCCCGCCGTGGGCATGGATGTTGGTGTTTGTCCCGGGCTGCACACAGATATAACTTGTGTAAAAGGCGCAAAATGACCTAAGTAGTCGACGCCTAAATTTCTAGAACCCTCCCCCTAACATTTTAATGATGAATATTAAACTTATTTATTCAACTTCATTATTTACTGTCATGCAGTTTATCAAATCGTATAATAGCTCAAACAGTTTAATTATTTATTTACTTTGCATTTGCACAAAACATAAAACACTTGAAAATTATATGTGGAACGTAAAATAAATCGATAATGTTTTTCGCAATTCTTCCTAAGCATTTCAAACGTTATTGTTTCAATGATTTCTGTAATGTCAGTGTATAATGTTTAACCTATAGGGTGTCCATAAAGTCTCTCCGCAATGAAAAACAAAAGCAATAAACGGGAAAATATAGCACTTTGTTTACGTTAGGAATGAACTACTAATCAGATCATTCAGAACTATTATTTACTTATCAGATCTTTTATTTGGGAACAACTTGACCACCCGCCTTACAGTCCGGACCTCGCGTCCGGTGGCTACCACCTGTTCCGGGATCTAAAGGAGATCATCGGAAGCCTGCATTTCAGCGACGATGAACAAGTGAACACTGCGTGATTTTCTTCACCGGCGGCAGCTTCTATGAAGTGATCATGCGGAACTACATTGAGCGCTGTGACAAGTGCTTAAATAAACTTGGAAACTATGAAGAAATAGTTAAAGGTACAGTCGGCAACAAAAGTACTTAGCCACCTGCATTAATTTTCCCTTTAACACTTCCGGTAAAAAGTAACAATTCACGTGCACAAAATGATCATACCCGTATCAATCAATACACACCAAGAAAAACTTTTTACCGGAATTTTAAAGGGAAAATTAATGTTTAATTTTGGAAAATTAATGGACGGTTGCTAAGTACTTTTGTTGCCGACTGTACATAGAATCTGGCAAAGAAAAAATTTTGAAAATATATATAGTCGTTTTGTTTTTATTACGAAACGGACTTTTACGAATAACTCTCGTATTTAAGCGGTGAGGGTACGCACAACTTTACAGATGGTGTTGAAAGTGCCTTCCGTCCATGCGCAGACAAGTCCACTCGTCTGCACTTCTTTCGATGGGAATCGTCATTTTCCACTGCGGAGAGACTTTACGGACACTCTGTATTATTAGCATCGGTTATACAATGATTATACAGACTGCTCTTTTCTATATATTAATACACAGAAGAGCCAAAACATTATGACCACTTACTCAATACGCGTTGCGCTACCTTTGGCCTGAAAAACAGCTGCAACTCGCCTTGGCATGGATACCACAAGTTCTTGGTAGATGACTGGAGACAGGTTGTACCAAATGTCTAAGCAGCAGTCACCCAAAGTCGAGATATTCCGACATGGTGATGTTTGAGCTCTGAACTGCCACTCCATGACATCCCAAATGTGCTCTATCGGATTAAGATCCGGCGAATTAGGTGGCCAGGACATTAATTGGAATTCATCCTTATGCTCCTCGAACCGCTCCAACACAACTCCAGCTTTGTGACACGGGGCGTTGCCCTGCTGGAAGATTTCATTTCCAGCTGGGAAGACAGACATGTGAGAGTGCAACTGGCCCGCAATGATGTTCAGATAGTGCGCAGCTTCCATGGCCCGTTCTATAACAACTACGGGTCCCAGAGCCGCCCATGAGAACGTCCCCTAAAGCATAATACTGCCACCACCAACCTGTGTATGACCTGCTGTGTACAGGGGGGGGGGAGCAACCGTTCGTGATTCATCCGATGGCAGCTCTCTTCCACTGATCCATGGTCCAGTCTCGATGTTCCCAGGCCCACTGTAGGCGTAGTTGACAATGACGCTTGGTCCATAGAGGCACACAGTGGGACGTCTGCTGCGCAGTCCCATATCCAACAGTGTCCGCTGAACTGTGTTCCGAAGCGCTTGCACTTGGACCTGCATTATATTGAGCTGTCAGCTGAGCCATTGTCTGGCGCCAATCTTGCTTTACCAATTGGGACAGTCTCCGACATCTTTTTTCTATGATACGTGGGCGTCCAACACCTTGGCGTCTACTGCTGGTTTCACGTCATTTATCCACTTTGCATAAATACTAACAACGGCAGATCGTGAACAACCTACCAGTCGTGTAATTTCGGAGATACTCGTTCCGAGCCTTCGCGCCATTACAATCTGCCCTCAATTCGCTTAGATCAGCACCCTTTCCCATCACTCGCATAATTAAGTGCAAGACTGATTACTTACCTTCTCCAGCAGCAGTTAAATACCATTCCCACTTAATTACGTGCCCTACACGTGATCCAGACGAGTTCATTTACTAATGTGGTCATAATGTTTTGGCTTTTCTGTATATATAAAAATATGATAACCCCAAACAAGGGAACTGAAAACTAATAAATAATTCATAGAAATTATATTTCTCTGGCGTCTGTTTGCTTTAAATGTGTAACAATATGGCATCACCCTTCTGTAAGCTTTCACGTTTATCCCTGTCTTTTAAGTTTTTAAATTTTTGTTAAATCCTTTTATATTCTACTGAAAATTGTGAACAATGCACTTCACAATTCGGGAAAAATACTACACTCATGAATCATGAACGAGCGACAATACATCCCAAACAACTGAAAATGACAACTGCTGACTGAAGATCCTGCTTTTAAATCCTTTTAAATAGAATCAATAAACGGTGTTCGTATTCGACAACACTTGAAACCTTACTTTCAATAAGAGTCAATTTTTCATAAAGTTGAAGTTAAATTTTTAAACTTTTACAATGGTTTCGATGGAGATCTATATCAACAATGCTGATGGAGAGATTCAATATAGGGGTCATAGAATTTGTCGACCTTAAGAGAAAATACCGGTTTAAAAATGTATGATTATACACATTTGTTAAGATTTTCGTAAAACGAGCACCTTAGTTCTTGTAATTCCGTAAAGCATATGTTGAAGTATTTAAAACTTTTTGTGCATTAAAAAATTGAGTAGGATTAAAAAAAAAATGTCGATTAACATTCCAGAGATGGCGCGGAAGTGTAACACGGATGGTAGGACGTGGTTTGTGAGACCGCATTTTGAAAATAATTTTTTTTAATGTTCAAAAATGAAATTCATGAATCTTTTTATCTATCACTTAATTTACCTCATTATTAATGGGAAATCTCAAAAACTTTTCACTATTATCTAAAAAAACGCAACTTTTAGAAAGAAATTTAAAACCCTTCTCTTTTTCGTCAAAATAAGACTTGAATACCTCAGAAAAGCATTTATAAAAATAAAATAGTTGAAAATTAATATTTTTCACTATTTTTACCTTTCATACATTTATATACTTTCCTACATATAAGAAAACGATTATAAAAATGATTGATAGCAATAATTTCTCAGAATAAAATATTCTTATTTTTTATTACAAAAAGTCTAAAAATAATGTTTCTCGATATTAAAAATTATTTTTTCAAAACTAATATAAACAAAGGTTAAATATATATGAAATTCTATTTAAAGAAGAGTTTATTCCTCTTGAAATTCAGAAACAGCATTAGTAATCTTGCATTCTTTGCATATTGCAATTTCTCCAAATATTTGTTTTCAAATAAAAATTTTTAAATAAGAAAATAAACAAAAAATTCATTGGGAATTAACTGTAAAATATATTTAGATAATAAAAAATTAAAAAAGTAAAACAAATGACTTTTACATCAATTTTTTTTTAGTAACGAAGTTGGTGGCGCACGGTCCCTGAGACCGCACGTCTTATATGTGTGAATCTATGCAAGCAATCGTGGATTATGACATACTGACTTCTAGAGGAATCCAAAATGGAAGAATACAGAAGTGGTCATTTGTTTCTTTTAAATTTATAAGAACATATTGACGAAAATGTAGTGATGCTCCAACAATTTTCTGCGGGTCATCAAGCTAGTGTGTGGTCGACCGTTATGATGGAAGCCCATTCCTTTCTAATTACATGTATTTAAGTTCTGACCGTTTTTCTGCTACTGCTTCCTTCAATTTGGCGATTAGTTGACAATAAACGATCGAATTGATCGTAACATTCCTTGGTAAGAGCTGCTCGAAAGATACCACACCCTTCCAATCCCACCTGATTGAGAGCTTCAGAATGAGAATTGTAGTTCTTTCTCGCTGGCAATAAATCAGTTTCCTTTACAAGGAAAATATAATTTTCCCATGCCATGCAAAACATTTAGCATAAAAATGCAAATAAAGAAACATTTAAAATTCAAATGTATCTTGATTTACGTTTCGCAACAATTTCCGTTTGGTGTTCCGTTTTTCAAATGTAGAGTTGCCTGCTATTACTTTTTTAACAGGATTATGGAAAAGATTAGCGGTTCTCTAAATTTCATAAACGTTCACGATAATATATTTTCTGTTTGAATACATCTGCTATGAAGTTTTGGACTTAAAAGATAAAATGTTAAATTGCCTGAGCTTTAACTAGCGGAACTTTGCTTACATTACCGAAAACTTTCCGTTTAGAGAATCGCCTATTTGGCTTATTAAAAATTTATAATAGACTATGGGGAATGTTATTCGAGAACGAAAAATCTGGAAATTTCATTTGAATTAATGTTGCTTTAATAATGATGAAATGATTCCATGTTTGACTCAAATCCTTGAACTTTAGAAACGAAAAGATTATATTAAATTATTAAGTAGCTTCTTGGGAAGGTCTCGCATATGCCCTTTCCTATCATTAAAAGAAGATAAACCTTATGTAATGAGATTTAGAACATTAATTCGAAAGTAAATGCCAAACAATAGTCATTTCATGCAATTACCAGAATTTCACAGAAGACGGAAGAAAGGAGCACATAATTGTTGACCGAACTAATATTTGGAATGTCGTTACAGTACAACGAAAACAATTTTGAATGCTTACTATTGCTACGGCTTTCAGCATAATGTCAACAGCTCTAAAGCAGTAATCTCATTGCTTCTAACGAAAAATGAAAAATACTGTAGTATATAAAATGACAATCAACTTCAAATGTTGCATTGTTTAATGCTCATTCTTCATCTCACATATTAAATTTAAAAGTTAAATTTAAAAAATTATTCTATTAATATTTTTAATATAGAGCTAACAAATCACTCAACTGTATTACTAACAAGTAAGTTTAGTCGTAATTTTACACAAGCATTTTTTAATATCTTTTTAATGAAACCGATGAGCAGCATTAAACATTAACGCCAATAGTTTTTTTTTTTTTTAATGCAGTCAACCTTCCTATAATGCGGTATTCTTGCAAGGCGATTTCCGTATAACGCGGAACAAAAACTGGGACAGTCCTCCTATAAAGATCTCTTATAACAAGAAGCTTTCTATATAACTGTGTACAGCTTAATTAATTAATTGTAAGCAGTCTCCTTAAAGCATAGCCGGTCAGGTGGCCGAGAGGGCTAGGGCGTAGGCTTCATAGTTCTCGAGTCCGCCTGGTCGTGGGTTCGAATCCCGCCGTGGGCATGGAGTTTGTGTTTGTTCCGGGCTGCGTACAGATATAACTTGTGTAAAAGGCGCAAAATGACCTTAGTAGTCGACGCCAAAGTTTCTAATAAACCAACCTTAAAGCATAAATTTTTCTATTACGCTTTTATGGTCAAAATAATGGAGAATTCCCCCGTTTTATTCATGTAAGTGGTCCTATTATCAGTTATCAAGGAATTCTCCTGTACATTCAGAAACCATGCAACATTACGATAGATAGCATAAACAGGTCGACGATAGTATAACTTTGTTTATCCAATTGCGTCGCAAAACTGCCTATATAATGCGATACGTATTGATCTAACTGCATTAATTTTGGTGCAACACATACATCGTGGACTATCGATCAGTGGAGGACTGTAATATTGTCCGATGAATCGAGCTTCACGCTGTTTTCAATTACTGAACGTGTTTACGTGTGGTGAACCCTATCCCAAACTTACGTTTAGGAGGACTATCTTGTACCAACGATCAAGCATGGTGGAGGCACAATCATGATTTGGACAGCCATTCTGGAGATCATCATATCATGATATTCCACCAAGAGAACGTACCCTTACACAGCCAAAAATCGCAATGGTAAAACTTCAAGAACTAGTCTTCCACTTAATTAATTCCTCATCCATTCTATTCTTTGGATTTGGCCCCATATATGATTCTTTCTGTTTCCAAACTTTAAAATTTAGCTCAGTGGGTGAAAGATAATCACTGCCAGCAATTTTTACAAATTTTGGCCAAGCATGTGTATCTCATGGATGCAGAGATTACTTTACGAATACATTGTCGTTTACCAAGACGATAAAGCTCCGATTCACACAGCTGGTGTTGTAAAATTGTGGCTTGAAGAGTATGTAGATGAAGTCTCGCACATTCCATGGGTGCTGCAGTCGCTGGACTTCAATATACATGTAGTAGATCCGCTACGGTCAATTTTGAAGAAAAAGGTTCGGGCTCGTTTTCCATCTCGCATCTCTGCGAAAAGGTAATAGTTAAGATCCAAATCATGTGAAAAGTTAAATAATAAATCAATGACCTAACGTACAAACCAATCAACTATACTATCTACCAAAAAAAAATAATTGGGCGCACACAAAAAATGTTAACACGGGATTTTTGAACTGTCAAAGTCTAAAGATGTCTTTTCTTGCGGCTACAATAACAGTCACCCTCTGGGGCATGCTCGAATTTATGGTGGAGGATATCCCTTCGAATTTTGCGCCTTTCCTCTTGCAAAATATCAAACCACACGTGGACAAGAAATTTGGCCGTTGTTCCTGAGACCTTATCCCTGCAAACTCGTCCAACTCGTCCCAAGGATGCTCAATGGAATTAAGAACGGGGCTCTATGCAGGCCATCTAAGCGTTGAACTTTCTCTTCATGCTATCACAGTAGCAAAATGACACTTTAGTGAATTTTTCTATATGTAATTATTATCCTGTACATAATTAAAAATGACAAACTTTCAAAACAAATTATTACTTGATCAAATTCATATACACAATGTAATCAAAAGTTTAAGAACATCAGCATTACTGCGACGCAGGCTTTAGATAAGAATTAGTAAGTGGTAGTATCCCTTTTTGCTCTAATGACAGCCTTCACCCTAACAGGAAGATTTTCCATTTGTTCGTGGTAAGTAAGAAGCTTCAGAGCACTGGTTAGTTAAGCCACGGATGAAAGACGGCCTGGTCTGGCTTGTAGTCGACGTTCCAATTCATCTCATAGGTGTTCAGTGGGACTAAGATCGGGACTCTGGGCAGGCCAATACATTTCTTCAACCCCGTTGTCTTCAAATTCTCGTGTACATACTTTGCTTATATCAAGGAGCATTGTCATGTTGACACAGAAAAGGCTCATCTCCGAACTGTTCCCACAATGTTGGCAGTGCACAGTTGTCCCGGTGTCTCGATAACCAACAGCATTCATCGTTCCTTTAATAGAAACAAGCTGGTCCAGTACGAACATGTAAAAAAGCTCTATACCATGATGCCACTTCAATGGGTACCACCACGCACTCAGATAGGAAACGTTCTCTAGGCTTCCGCCAAACCCAACTTTGCCCATCTGATTGCCAGAGTGTGTACCGTGATTCATCAGTCCATAAGACACGTTTCCATTGTCCCATGAACCAGTTTCTGCGAGTTTTATACCACTCCAATGGAATCATTGTCAGTGATGAAGAGCTTGTAAAAGCAGCAGCACGATCGTGAAACCCAGAGAATGGAGTTCCCGACGAATGGTGATAGTGCTAGCAACACAGGATGCAGAATTTTCTGAATCTGTAGCAATCATTTCAACAGAAGCCTACGATTGCTCCGGATCACACGAGCAAGCACTCGACGATCTCTGTCCGTCAATTTCTTGGGTCTGCCAGTTCCTGGTTGCACTGTTGTTGCTCCCTGAATCTTCCACTTCGCAATCACATTGTACGGGGTAATTGTGACTGTTATAAAATACAGTGTCACTGAGCTCTTTTGAACGACCCGTATCTTAAGATATGTATCTGAAGGTGTGTGAAGCTATTTAAATAATCTGATGTTTTGATCACATAGTGTACATCTATACATATTTGATTCTATTGGTGCCTCTTAGCGCTGGTTAGCTTAGCGATCAACCTTACTTCTTCCATCGTGATCTGTATTGTAGTGTATAACACAAGGAGGAAGAGACAAGAACCCGGTGTATATTTCACATATTTTCATTTAGAAGCCTTATATTTCACAAAAAACTAAATTTCTTCAAAGCAGAATTTCTCTCAAGCACTGCTTAAATAGCAAGTTTCGTTCCACTTCCGAACATAAAATTTATTTCAAATCGCTATAAGAAGGAATTATTCTAAAATTTTCTTTCAAATCCAAAAAAAGCAATATTTATGCTTCTACGATCAATGAATTCTCATATTAAGAGTTACTTTACATATTATAAAATCTCATATTTAATTAGGAGTTAGGAGAAATTAATCAACCGAAGAATTTTTTGATTGCTTCATTTCAAGTAACAGAAGGGATGGGGTACTACTATGCAATTAAAATTCCCTTTTAATCGTTTCTGTCACCAACAGTGTCGGACAATTAATAATGAAATCTCACGTCTCATCAATTATCTCTCCCATCACCATCTGAAAAGCGTAATAAAATACAATGGTTACCTCCAAATAATTAGCGTAAACTTTTAATACTGTCATCAAAACTTCACTCATTAAATAAGACCGATCTGAACTACATATGGCGCAGTATGTATATAATGAACAGAAAAGTAAATTACTGGCATCACTAAAAGTTAAAAAATAAAAAAGATTAAAAATGACATACATTCTAACTATATAGCTTTAACCAGTTTTATAACCAGTTTATAAATCGAATTCCTATCGAACCATGTTATATTTGAATTATTTACATTAGCATCAGCTAACAATTTCAATCCAAAAGTATTGCCAGTAACACTGCTAACATTTTAAAATCGATATAAAGTAAAGTAAAAATTTTATATGTATATTCGAAATTAAAATATTAGTGATTGTAAAAAAAAAAAAAAAAAATGTTAGCAAAAGCTCAATAATGCTAACCTTGAATAAAGAGTCGGGCATGCGGCGGCTCTTCAACGTCGTCACGTGCAGAGAGCTCTCTATAGCAGGTAACCTTCGAATGTCCAGTCGTCGAAGCTTCGGATTTACTTCTCGCCTCATATGGAAACAAGGGCTTGTCAAGAAAATTAAAAGGGAGAGAGAGCGGTGGAGAGCGTAGAGAAAGTTCAAGTCGACGCCAAGTGAAAGGAGGGCATCCGGCGGCTCTTCCTCGTTCTCTCGGGGACCCTATTTGCGGCAGCGGGCGAGTCGACCTTGAACTTCAAACCGAAAGGAGCGGGGAGGAACAAAAGACAAGCCACCTCAATCGCATCTCGAGTCACATTTACATCGGCACAAACGTTTTCGATGCTTTTATTAATATTTTTCCCTCAAGAGAACAAGTCAAACGCTATGGGAAAAGCGTTCCACGGAAGAGAGAAAGAAAGAATGAGCGAACCTTTCCCACCCCCGCTCGGCCTAAGCAGTGCGCTCGTTCCAGCGGCCGATGAACCCTCGCCGACGGCTTTGATGGCCTCGGGAATAGCGAGAGAAAGTTGCAAGAGAACTTTTGATCTTATTACATTTTCAAAAGCAGGTGAAATGAATATGAAAAGAAAAAAAAATTATCGTCGTTCGCTGATTTCCTTTGACATTTCTTTCGTCGTCGAAGTCGACGTCGTCTCGTGCGTACGTCACGCGTAAGGCAACAACAAAAGAGCGCCTACGAATAAATATCTCCTCCTAGAAAGGGAAACAGGAAGCACGAAGCGAAGATTCACCGCCGAATTTCCTTTAATTTTATTAATCCCGTGAACTTGCGACGACGATATTTGGAAGCAGTCGAGAAACCGTCGTCGATGCGGGACAATGAACCTTTTCTTCGACTTCCTCGCGCTATACCCTTAACAGGGTCGACCTAGAAGAGTTTTCTTTGTTCTTCCTTCCTATGATAAAAGGTAATTAACATTCGCAAATAAAAAAGCATATAATAACAACAGAGATTGCGTAGTGATTATGAAACAGAAAAATGAGTTAAATTTTTATGAAAGAAAGTTATTCTTTGCGATCAGCCAGCCTTTATCGGACTGCAATTGCCATTTAAAAGTTCAAACAATCGAAACCACAGTTTTCTTCTACATTCTTCTACATTTTAGCATCACCATGCAATTAAAATGCCACATAAATTACACGGACAAATAAGTTTATTTCCATAGGTCACGGGGAAATAGATTCTGAAAGTGCATGCAGAAAATAAATTCACTATTTCTATAGAGGAAATGTATAAGAATAAACATTAAATTCATTTGCAAACATTTATGCAAAAGGAAAAATGAGAGAAAATTTTTTACTTGAAAGGAATCCTGTGATCAATGATAGATATCAAATTCAAGATACCGTATGACAGTGACTATGGCATCATCTTATAATTATTTCATAAAACAGTATTTGATATATTGTCATTAATCTGCTAAAAGTGGACGTTATTTCTTGATTTCATTCGATATTTCAAGTACAATTTATTTCTAATCTCAAGTTGAACTGATTTTAATGATTTTAATAAGTTTGTTAATTCGATAAAAAATATTTAAAAATATTCTAAAAACTGAGCCTATCTACAAAAGGAAATAATATTAATAATAATAATAATAATAATAATAATAATAATAATAATAATAATCATAATAATAATGAAGAAAAATTCTAGATTACATTTCACTGAAGAACAGGAAACTCCGACCTGGCGAAGAGAAGTAGGCAATTCATTCCACACTGGCACAGCGTTAAATGGGAAATGCTTGGATAACCAGTTATACCGTTTAAACGGTACAATCACCCTCCAAATACGAATATAGAAGACAGACGCCTATATTTAGAATGAACACTCTTGCTCTCGTTCTTGCTCAAGACATTGTTGATAAAAACCCTATTATTGAATTTGTAATCAACAATCGTTTGAGCAAGAGCAAAAGCGCTCATTCTGAATATGGGCCAGAATTTCCTTTTGTTAACCAGGTTTAGACAAAATTTGCAGGATGTTTCAGAGCACTTGCTATTTCCATCATTACGCCGATATTGCGTCTGGAAGCAACAACGAGTAACTGAGCCCAATTTACAAAATTTACAGTCTACGCGTATCACACGATTATGGAATACCACGTAAACTGCAAGGACAAAATTCGCAATAGCTGTGGAACACTATAATAAAGGCTAGATATTATTATTATTATTATTTTATTATTGTTATTATTATTGACCAGTTGATTTATTTGAGTATAATATTATAGAGAGATATTTTTAATACTAAATTCTTGATCAGGAAAGAATCAGTATACCGTGTGTTTCAAAAGTTCCCGAACTGCCCCTTCTGTATGTAGGGAAAGTTCAACCGATGACAACAGGAGTAATGTTCGGCCAACCACTAAAATAAACCATGTGCTGAAATAAATTACATAAAATCAGTTTTTACATTGTGTCAAAGTTTCTCAAATGTGTTTATTTTATTTTTACATTCCCAAAGGAAACGGTACATGTAAGTTACACCATTTGCTCAAAGTGTTCACCGTTCACCTCTTGGCAATACGCTAGTCGGTGCTCAAACGCACTGCAGGCATTGATTAGGATTGCCTAAGGAATATTTGCCATCACCTGCCTAATTTTCTTTCCTTCATTTCGTTAATGCTTGCAGGGCGTGCTCGTAAACCCTGTGCTTAACATAGCCCCATAAGAAAAAGTCAAGCGGGGAAAGATCCAGGGATCGAGGCGGCCACTCAATGCTCCCCCTTCTGCCAATCCAGCGGTCAGGGAATACTTCGTCCAGATACTGGCGTACAGAGACGGCGTAATGGGGAGGAGCCCCATCCTGTTGGAACAGATGTCGTTTTTGCCTCCTGCCTCGGCAACAGCTGGACCAACCTCGTCTTCTAACAGTTGAAAGTATTTGGGGCCATCCAGTGTTCCGTCAATGAAAAAGGGGCTATGAGATTAGTGCCCATAATGCCTGCCCAGACGTTTACTTTCTGAGGGTGCGGGGTGTGGCCTTCACCCATCCAATGTGGATTGCAGTCGGACCAGTAACGGAAGTTGTGGTGATTTACCTCTCCATGCAAAGTGTGCATTCGTCGTTGAAGCAAATACGACGGGATAAAGCAGCATCTGCATTGCATCTGTTCATCATTATCTCGCAAAATTGCACTCGAGGATCCTCGTCACCGTCTGTCATTTCTTGATGAAATTGCATCTTGAACGGGTGGAACGTCAAACCATGCAAGATGCGCCACACGGAAGAGTGGCGGATTCGAAGGGCGTGTGCAACGGCACGCGTCAATTGTACGCCACAAGCACGAATTGTTGCTACAACGGCCGCCGTTTGTTGCAGACCTGTCCCTGTACGTGGTCGACCTTGCCGTTGTCTGTCCGCAACACTTCCTTTCTCTCGAAATCGTTTCACCAGAGTCGAAAGAGTACTTGTTGAAGGCTTCGGGCGGTCAGGATGTCGGGCATGGAATTCTTCGGCGGCATTGTGCAACGTCAAATCCCCTCTCGCGCAAAGGATAACCATCTCTGCTCGTTCTTGCATACTGTGTTTCATTTTGTTTTCACGCAATAAACGGTTTTTAAACTGTTACTGTACCGGTATAAGCTTAATACCGTATACCGTAGGTTTTATAAATAAAACTTCTATTTTTTACTTTAACCTTTTATTTCACTCTCATATTCGCGTATTTGTATTTATGTAAAATAAAGAACGGGATTCGTAACGACTAGGAGCATCCATTAATTGAAAAAAAGAGGCTGAGGGACAGTGGCTCCTGTCTATCAGCCCTTCAGCATACCTGCACAACAGTACGTTATGCAGGGAAAGTCGTCATCTCCGTTCGGGAATTTTTGAAACACACGGTATACTTCCAAAAAATTGTACCAAATATTCATAATCATTATGGTGGTAGAGAAAGAGCTTATTACATTCCAACACTGTTTAATCGATTACCTAGATGGATATTACTGTTGACAACAGATTCATTAAACAAGCAATATTAATGTGGAAAAATTATTTATAATATTTTAATAATAATTGTAACAACAACAGGGAGAGAAACACACCAGATAAACCGGGCTGCAAGGCCCCGTGTTGTCCCCCAACAGGCCTAAGCCCAAAACGGGGTTAATGAACCACATATAAAAATTTATAATAGAAAAATAAAACAAAAAATAATAACATTAACACAGCGATTCTCGAATAACAACATTAAAAAATAATAAAATAATATAGAAATAATAAAAATTAGATGGAAAATGAATAGGGGGAAAAAAAACAAAAAAAACCGGAAAGGACGAGGAGACAGGCGTTATGAGAAAAGAGAAAAATGGAGTTCATCAGAAGCCGTAAAGCAAACATCGTTGAAATTATCTAAGTAATTAGTAATCACTTTATACACCGGATCGATCCGTGAAATAAACGTCTTCCATTTGTACAAGGGAGTAAAAACGAAGCCCCTACGCGTCAATCTAATACTCTGAAAGTTAAAATCATTCACTAAAGAACCTACGCTCAACTTAGCGTGAAAAATACCGACAAGAATGTTAAAAAGTGAAATACTAATAATACGCGCAATGTTAAAAATGTTATGAAAATGGGCGGACGTCAAAGGTAGCTGATTGCCAAAGTTCTTTATTATGAAAGCTTTAAAATTAAGGCATTTACGTTGTATTTTATGTAAAACTTGTTGATTGCCCCCAAACCAAATCCACGCGCAATAGATGATTTTAGGAATCACAAAAGTCTTCTTTCTAAAATTGTAAATAGTTTTAAAACATTTAATATCTACAAGATTGTAACGTAAATCTCTGGATCCTTAAAATGTAAAACATACAAGCTTTTTAGGCTTCGGGGAACCTCAAGAGTTTTTAGTTTTGTACTTAGTTTTTATTTGTAAAGTAAAATTTCAATTTCAGTTTCAAATTAGTTAATAAGGTGTAGGAAACTATAATGTGAAATTCTACCCCCCCCCCCCCTCCCATACAAGCTTCGGGGAACCATTAGAATTTCTATCATATCAGGTTTTTAGTTCATTATTGTAAAAATATTGCCATTTAGAAGACAACAAAATGTAATTTGATATTTAAATAAAATAAAATAAATAAAAAAATTATTATTATTATTATTATTATTATTATTATTATTATTATTATTTGGTAGCACTCCGATGGAATAAAGGGAAGGACAAGTAATGCTAATGTAAATTTTTCTTATTTTTGAGTTACTCATATGACTTACTATACAGAGACAATTTCATAGATAAATAAAAAACAAGCCATGCTAACAGCAAAATATATAAAGACATATCGAATAAAAGAAACGACAACATATCTATACAAAACAATAATCTCGAGCTCGGCAGTGAGCACATTATTTTCTATTGTTAGCACCTCAATTGAAAATCAACATTAAACTTAAAAAAATATTCAACAAATTTCATTTTTCATTTTTATGTTTTTTCATTTGTTAAAAACAAAATGACTAAAAAAAAAATTGTTTCTCCTCTGTATTGAAAATAGTTTAGACAAATAATCTGCAACGTTATCCTTTCCTGGAATAAATTGTAATTTATATTTTTCTTCTTGAATCAATTCTTTAATAAAGTGGTACTTGAGGTGGATATGTTTAGTTTTGTTGTTTTCAAGCGGGTTCTTTGAAAAACTAATTGCTGCATTATTGTCGTGTATGTATTTCGACTTCTCTAGGGTTTCTGTAGGGCGTTTTCTAACAGTGTCTCGGTTTTGGCAAAAACTTCTATGACATAAATTAATAATAACACTGCTTGTTTCCAAGTGTACATACAATTGGCTCTCTGTATCTTAATGAATCCTTAGTTAATTATTAATTAATCTAGATGATGGAACTATTGTCGTCCAGACTATTTTAATATATACAGAGAGCCCTATAGTAGACAAATTTTTCTTCTGTTTTGACAGCAATCTTGCGGTTGTTCCATGACATTGGATAATCAATGTCACCATATAAATATGCATTTCTTACATATATTTGATAATGTTTCTATCCTTTTATTGAGACCAGTAAAACAAAGAATAGTCTGATAACGCTGAAGTCAACTTCGGGACTAAATATTTCATCATAATCAACTTTATATTTTTGTCCTCCTGCGACAAGACGTGCTCTATATTCTTGGATGTTGCGATCTATATCTCGTTTTTTGACGAAAACCCATCTAGTACTGATAACTTTTTGACGATAACCCATCAACCAAGTCCCATACATCTTTGTTTCGTTACTTTTATTTCATCATTCATAGCGGCTTTCCATTGTCTGCATTCATCGCTGTTAATGGATTCGCATATGTCTATGGCAAATCATATCGGCTAGTCATAATCGGTCAGTAAATGATGGTTGTTCACTATCATCAGAGAAATATTCAGACTCTGATTTGTCATTTACTTTATCCTCTCTTGGCTCTCACTGTCAGAAGTAAAATCCGTCGGATCAAAAGGTAATTTCTGTTGATTACAAAATTTTTTAGCTCCTTTGAGTGAAGTTAACCGTTCGCCTCTCTATTTTCAAATCTTGCTTGGTAATACACATACATGCTTTGATTTGATGCTGGTTTAACTTCTATTTCCCACGTAATTTAACGTTGTGAAGTAAATTTTGTAATTGATGGAGAGTGTTGACTTTTCGCTTGTACAGAGATATTTGGAGTTGCAGTTAATTTTGTTGGCATTAATTTTGTTAATTTTTCATCATTATTTGAAGAAATTCGATGACTCATTTTCTGTAGAAATATCATAGTTACCACTTATTGGAAAAAGGCCCAGCACGCTTTTCAAATTCGTTTTTGTTGAATCATGTTGTCCTTTGTAAATTTGTTCTTCATGAAATTTCACATGAATTGTCTCAACAATTTTTCTTTTTGAAGGATACTAGATACGATAACCTTTTGTACGTATAGCATATTCTACCATAATTCCTTCTGCAGCAGTTGGTTGCAACGTTGTTGTTTCGGAATGTATGTATATGCTTTACATCCAAAACGACGAATGTGACTTACTAGTGGTAAATTACCTGTCCATAATTCCATAGGTGTTTTCTCTTTGTGCTGTTGAACAATGCAATTACGCAAATATGTTGCTGTAAAGAGTGCTTCATCCCACATTAACTTTTTTATTAATAACTTTTCGTGCATTACCAGTTAATCTGTGTCCATACATTTTAAAATTTGTTATAAAAATCATAGTTATGGTGGTTTAGAATGCCCTTCTAAAATTAAAATAAAGAATCTATCATTTATTATGGAAGAAATTCTAATGATTAAAAGCAGTTTAAAAGAAATTACATTTCAGGAAGTCTTGTTAATCTACTGTAAGCGTTTTACCAACATGAGCATGCTACTCTTTACTATATACATACAATATAGTTTGTAAATTAATATACAGAAAATAATAATCACACAGAATTTTCCAGTTATTTTCTCTCAAACTATTCCTTCATTTTACACGAATTCAAAACGATTTCTGGATAAATGAAGTCAATTCGGATAAAATCAATTTTCGCCAGGGCTGAGGTTCATCATGTGACCTGGAGCGCCGGCAAACGCGTAATGACTCAATTAAAATCCCTTCCCGTTTCCATATGAGAACAAATAGTCTGAAATTTTGTTGAAAAAATTTTTTTCTCCACTTTTCTTTTCTCTTCTGAAACCTGTCAAACGCAGTTGGAAATCACTTTTCTCATGTAGGGAATATTTTTTTTCTCCAATTTTTGTGCAACCCTCCCTGTCCAAATTCTCCCCCTCGCAAATTAAATTCACACCAAAAAAATTGCTGTATTTTGGTCTTAGAAAAAGTAAAAATGCGAAACATTAAACTTTCTAATAGCATCTATAAGGGAGGAATTTCTTTTTTCTCAATAATCTGGTATCGCGTGTGAAAAAGCAAAAAAAAAAAAATAAAAATAAAAAATATTTATTTTGTTAAGGTCGGTTTTTTTATTTTCTTTTCATAGAGAATATTGATCAGAGTTTCCGAGAACAACTTGCCTATTAAAAAAATTAAAATTTTTAAATAAATTTATTTATTAATATAAAATGTGACTTATTTTACTATAATAAATTAAACCAATGGCTTAATTTATAAAATCTATTCCTGCTTTATTAGGTTCATTTTTTTCGTGCTGTAATCATTAGTTGTCAACCATTGATTTAAGATTCCAATCCTATAAAAAATTTAAAGATAAATTTAAAATTATTTCACAATACATATGGCTAAGAATGTCCTATCAGCTGTTGGCATGGAACCTTTGTAATTATTCAATAATTGATTGGGTTATTTGTTCTTAACTATTTCAATAGACCCTAGACAATGCAAACGTATTTCTGAAGGTAATATGTTGATAAACACAGTTAAATTTTGTGAAGGTACCGTATCCGATCAAACTAATTTTGTGAAGGTATCCTTAAACGATACCAAATTGGCCCTGGATTGCCGTTATTCTTCAAATTATTCATTTTACAGCATCCTTAATTCAATTCTACAAGACCTCCATTCTACAGCATCCTACGTTCATTACTTCAGCATCTTCATTTATGCAAAATCTTCAATTCACTTCTTCAGGATCTTCATTTCTTCGAATAAGTGGACTGCATCGTACATCAGATTTCTTCTTCGTTTCTTGTAAATTTGGTGATCAAATATATTTTACTTTAAAGGTAAACTCCACACTCAAAACAACTTTGTTTAAAATGAAAGATGAAGGTCTCAATAACGTAGCATGTATAAAAATTTTCAATTCGAACTCAAAATTGAAAAAATATATAAAAAAACTTTCATTTTTCCCTCTCCCCCCCCCCCCCGATCGACACTGACGCCAGGTTTCGACACCTGTGACGTCAGAAGTTGCCGAGAGGTGCGAAGGAGTTTCGAAATCGTGACGTCATACATTGGGACGATATCGCAGGCGCCGCTATCAGTAAATTGTCAGGGCAGTGCAGGCGCCGCTATCAGTAAATTGTCAGGGCAGTGCAGGCGCCGCTATCAGTAAATTGTCAGGGCAGTGCAGGCATCGCTATCAGTTCTCCTGCTTCCCTGGTCAGGGCATCGCCTACAATGGACTACGAATATGAAAACAAGACCGACAGCGATTTTGATAACCGTGACAGGATGTACAAGGGCTGTTAGCAGAATTAAATACTACGGAAACTTCTGCGAAATACAGGCCTATGCATTAAACCGTGAAACGGGATCTTCTGCTTGCCGCGTCGGCGTGTGTACATTAGGGCGGCGTGTGCCTTACACAGCAGATAGGCTTACCTCCTCATTCCTTCGGCTGTTGCGGTCGTTGTTCTTGAAGAACGCCAGGCCCGTTTAGAGTTGGAAGAGCATCTAGTTCCACCTTATACGTGATCTAGTTTCAGCGAATTTCTTGTTTGAATTGATACTGAATTTAAAACGGCGGATGCTTAGACAAAACAAGACGCTTCAAAATGAGCACACGATGCTGTTTGGAGTTGGATAGCAGTTCCCTCGCTGTCAAAAACTAATCCACTGTATTTTAATCGCTTTTGATTGTGGAAATCTATGAAACGTGAAATTTCTATACGGTTGTCTATTTACACATCCAAACAGAGAACAAATTGAAGGCATTCCGACATAAAACAGGTTAGCAAAATCTTAACGATATGGAGCATCGTTGAAAGCGACTAGAATCTCGGCGACGAAATTCCCCGAGGTTCAAGCGCCAGGAAATGACGCATTGTTCCGTCGTGCTCTCTGGAGAAGGGAATGCAAGATCCCAAGCAAATTTTCAATTTTCCGAGGCATTTTTCTTAATAAAATATTAGGAAAAATCGAAAAATTTTGAATGATATATACTCTATTAACCTGGATTAATGTTATGATACAAAAAAAAATAAAGTCGATTTTTTCCGTGGAGTTTACCTTAAAGTTTTTTTTTGTTTATTTATTTACTTTATATTTTTATACTTTAACTACAAGGGGTTTCTTAATCATTAATAATATTTATAAAAGTTAATTTAAGGTAACAAACGAAAATTAAGTTTGCACATTATAAACACGTGAAAAGAGTATAATAGTACGAATAATTTCTTCTCCACATTATCATAGTATTTCGTTTAAACAGGATTAAAACGTTTGAGTTGCGTCTGCCCTTCCAAAAGGCGCGTTTTCCCTTGATTTCTTAATATAACCTTTATATTACATCGCCATTATTTATATTTTTTTTATTTGAATTTTTTCTGATTCTTAATCCAATTTTAAGTTTTCTTATAGAAAAAAGCAACCTGGAAGATGTTTATCACTTCTATCGATAGTTTACCATATCATTCTGCTGGATCCTGGTATTCTTTCTTTAGTTATGCCATTTTATTTCATACCCGTGATAATGGAAGTTTTCCGAAATGCTTCGGCATCAGTAAACAATTTATCGTTATCATAATTATATTTATAAAAATGATACGTCTTTAGGCATATTTGTTAAAACAGAATTACAAAAGCAAAGCATAATAATAAAATATTGATCAGTGCTCGTTAAACGCAACTTGCTAATAAGAATAAATGATTGCAGTCTTCAATTATAAAATTGCATAATTAAGAAAATTATCGTACAAGGTATTTTAATTATTTTTCAATCTCAAGTTCAAAACATCCACTCTTGAAATAAAAAAACTAAAATCCCTAAAAAATGGTCACCTGAAACTTCATTGTACTGAACATGTTGAACATTTCATTCACCGAATTTTCAATTATCTGAATTTATTTGGTCTTAATGAAAACAACAAGGGATTCAATTATCTCTTTGGGAAACCAATTTGGAATCGACAGCTCTCTCAGCTGGCGTTGATTGTTGTTTGCTTCGGTCGGGTGGGTTGCTTTCCTCCGATGATCCATCTCACGACTCGTTCGTTGTTCGTCACTCCCCTCCACCACCTGTCCTTGCCTCAGGGATTCTTATCACCCCCACGAGGTCGAGTCAGGTTTTTCCCGTTAGCCCTCTTTATTCTTTTTTCTTTCTTTTTTTAATTCCGTTTACCTCGCTACGCCCACGTCTTCAATCCTGGGTCAAATAAATTTCACTGCACAGCATCAGAGAAAATAGAAAAGTGAAATAAAAAAATCTGAGAACTTTACCATGTAGTTAGATCAAGAAAAGTAAGATGAAAAGAAAACTTAAAAATTTTTATTATATTTTTTATTACGTATATGTGCAAAGAAAATAAAATCAAAACTTGTTGAAATAGACGTATGCGTATAGACTGTGATTTACTTTCTCACAGTTAGGGAAGTGAAAGTGTTATTGACTATAAAAGGTGAAACTTGTTTAGCCAGAAATTCTGCTCATCCATAAAAATTTTTGTCTAAAATTTACATTCCTGTCAGCATTACAGTGATTGTATTCAAATGCGTTAGCCAGAAACTATCGTTTACGTTATTTAATTGGTCGTTATAAAATAAGGATTGAGTGGATTAGCAAAATGCTTATAAAATGAACATGTATTTTGGAGAATTTATAATATTTGAGATATTTCTTCAGTTTATCAAATATAATATTTCTAGAATGTAGTAAATACATTAGAGCATTTTCTGGGTGCCACATTTGAATTTTTTTAAAGCACAGAGTTATAATTGTATTAAGAAATATTTAAAATTTATCAGAAGCATCCAATTGTGCATCAATGTTAATTGACGGAAAATTTCAAAAGAAGACAATATTGTAATTATAAAATTATTTTTAAAAATTTTACATTTGTGGTGTTAAATCTAAACCTTTTATTACAAATAATACCTATAAAACCTCCAACTTACATATTTATTAGTAGTTATTTCCATATTCTGCATGAGTTGTCATTGACTTTGAAACGTAACATTGAAAACCAGAATACATCATTAAAAGGTCAATTCAAATAAGGTGTCCAGTAATGATTTCCTCCCAACTGACGTTCCGGGTCAAGAAAGGAAACCTGAAATTTATGAGTGAACTCTGTAGATTTCTGTTTTCTCAGATCTCCTTTGGATCAGACCAAACTTGACGCCCTCGTTCATGGGAGGATTTGTTCATCCGATCAATAAGGATTCTTTCTCACTTCCAATGATGAAAGAGAGATGGGTAATTCCTGAGATTCAAGCCTAAGCGAAGAGTGTAAATTGTGGAATGTGCTTTATCAGTGTACCGAAGAATTTGCTAGGAAATGATTAATTTACGGATGATGCTTGATAATTTATGTTAACAATATAAATCAAATTAAGAGGCTTCTTTATAAACATTTTAGGAATAAACAAACACTTATTTATTTTTTCATGTTAGGAATACTCATGTAAGTAATACACATAAGCAGAAAGTCATCTAGTAAATGAACGTTAATACTATGAAGTGATTAAGTAAACAGTCTAAAAATAATTTTCTTTCTTCAAACGTGGAGAAATGCTGAGTTTTCCATAATAAACCTTAACCTAAGCCTTAACCTAAAACTATATTAATTCGTTTCTTCTCAAATCACTTCGAGGTGATGATATTCAGGGATTAAATGAAAATGTAAGTCATTTATTGAAAATCTTGAATCTGAATATTGAAAAAACATTATGAATCCGTTCTTTGGACCCCCATGCCATGGTAGCGAGCTTTATATGCCAACTGACTTAAATTGATCCATTTTTAAAGAAAGAAAATCGTCATCTTCTTTGATTTATCATACAAGCGCCCTCCAAGTTTTGGTTACTTTCAATAACTGAGACGATACTAAGGCATAAAAAATTTCATTTATCGGATCATACGTCCAGTTTGCTTAACAGAAAAGAAATTTAAATATGAGCAGCAGCCGCGAATATGTCCTAAACTTAGAAAGCCCGCTTCTCAATCGTTTGGGTTTTTCTTTTGTTCTTTCAGTTTTTTAAACCGGGCCTTAATATCATGGATATTCCACTATTTTCTTGTGGAATCTAAAATTTAGAAGAGGAATTACTTGCAACTGATATAAAAGCCAATAAATTTAAGAGTTTGACTAAGGCTAATCATTTTTATCTTAACACTTATAAATCTCATTTATTGGGTTTTTTGAAATTTAGATAAAAACAGTCTTTCTTCTAATATATCAATAGGCTCTCTATTTTATAATATATTTATTTGTAAAATGTTATTAATAAGAACAATACAATTATTTGATATCAAAATAAAAGTCTCAAGAAAACTTCAAAAAAGTAACAAAGCATAAAAGGTCTGTTTTGTCGTAATCATAATAAAGTAAACACCGTTTATTCTCCAAAAATTATAATATTTGAAGTTCAGGCACACCTTTTGGCACATCTTGACTTTGTCATATGATGTTTTTTATATACTAAAGTTTTGTATACAAGCAAATACCATAAATTTTTCTCATTTTTAGGGTTGGTATTCTTTTCTGGAGTGTCAATGACATCTCCTGAGGTGCTAACAGTCACAGTTTGCTTACTAGTCTTCTATTTCCTTTATAATGTAATGCATTTAAATATATGCAAATATTTTGTCACCTATTCTTGTGCTAAAAATCTACTAGGGGCTTTTTAAAATCTACATACAGTACACATTCATGAATAAGTTAAAATATAGTTGTAATTGCAAAAAGAAAAATTATGGCAGAATCTCAAAAATTTCGTAAAGAATAATCATTAGTCGATTCGACTAACATGCGCCTTTTATAAAGAAAACGGCGAAGTTTAAGTAAAAAGCTCATATGCCGAATAAGTTGGCATATGGGACCAAAACAATTGGCGCGACTATTAAAAAGAGATGGTCAAAAATCTAAGTTATGTTAGTCGATTCGCCTAACATTAGCCTATAAAAAAATGGAGAGTCTGAATAAAAAATTAAAAAGATTATAAGATTTATATGGCTCCTTCATGTCCCATCGTTGGAGTATTAATTTTTACGTGTGCGATTCGATACGATTTATCATTTTTATTCATGAAACAGAGGGAGCTAAATAAGGTGATTCTAAAGTCCTGCATCTCATAGTTTTCGTTATATCTTCAATAAATGAAAAGATACTATAGAAATTCGTGCTATAGAAAAAAATATTTTATGGATGATAGATGGCAATGTTTTTCTGGACACATTTATGTGACACAATTCAACATGCTGTCCAGTTTAAAACAGCAGGTGTTCATTGTAGAGTTTTACTTGAAGACGAAATCCTTTAAAATTGTTTCTCAGTTTCATCGTTTACTATAAATCACGATGGAATGCATCAGTCTCAGCAACTCCATTCACTCTGTATAAAACGCAGCGCCGCTGCTTCGTGTGCAACTTCACTTTAACTTCACCGTATGTCTAAATTTGCCATACTGCTACCGTTATGCCATTTGTCTAAATATTCTCAAAGTCGTCAACAATCAGCGGATGAATCATGCAGTCCGAAGAAATCGGAAAAGCAATAGATAATATCGTAAACGGTCATTATCGCGTAAGTGACTTCTGATTAAAGCTTTATAGATTAAGCCATCAAATAATTGTGCACTATACCGGCAACTAAATATCTTAGCTTGCTAAATATCTTATACAACTAATCCCAAATTGTAATTGATTAATTCTGAAATCATATTTCAATGTTTTATGCGTAAAAACTTTCTACAAACAAAACAAAACTTGTGAAGTTATAAAGGAACTCTGTGGATATAGTGAAAGAATTATATTCTCAAAACACTGCGAAATAAAAAAATTACTTCTGTTTATCCATTTGCAAGGAAAGCATTGTTCTCTCGTTTTTGCCTTATCTTATTAAGTTATCATCTTTGGTTGGTTGATAATACATATAATGAATAGAATATTCGATATAATGGAGAAAAATGTAAAATAAAGGTTCCATTTAATGTGAGAATGCATTTCTGAGGATTATATCTTATTCGTTCGCTATGGCACCTTAGTATTTGTTCCCGCAAAGCGAACCGAGATTATTTGAGAATTTCTTTTCCTTGTTTCGCTTTCATTATGAGGATTATTAAAAAGCATTTGAGAACATAAATTTTCCCACGCACCCCATATTACTTCGTGAAAGGTCATCTCCATAAAGACAAATATGACACTGAACGCTGAAGATTCCTTGTAATTTAACCTGACAGATTTCATGAAGATAATTAAAAACTTGGCTTTCTTTGCATAGAAGCCCATCTACTTATGAAAATTTTAATTACTCTGGAAGCGCATATGAATGTTTCTTCTTGCCGTTGAATTTCTTGTTTATGAATTAATAACAATTAAATTTGTCATGATTTAAAAAGGGAGTTAAGTTTCTTTAAAAAATCAGGAATAATTAATTCAAATACGTTGAAACATCCTTTTGTTATGTTTTTCTCAAATTATGCTTTTCTCCTCTTTTTTTCCTTTTTCTAAATAGTTGAATAGAAAAACTGAACATATCAAGAAGTTGTATGAATGCAAACATTAATTACAATAGACCTATTTAAAACATGTGCACTATTTCATATTCTCTTGACTTCATTTTAGAAAAATTTCAAAATAAAAGAAATTTAATAAAAAAAAAAATATTTTTTAGGATTTTTTAAGAATAGCCTACTTAGATAGAATAATTTGACAAAATGAATTCAGAGTTTTCTTTTACTATTCCAGTAAGTACTTGAAAAAAGCTTGGTGATTCTTAATGGAACTTTATTTGGATATGCATTTGCATGTCATTATAAAGGAGATTTACGCCAACTCCTTAATTGGCGCATGTCTCCCTCGCTCTTTTGTTTCTGACGATTTGCAAAACGCTTTGTTTACGGAATTACATTTATAAAAATATTTTTATTTTTAATTTTTAAAATATTTTCAAAACATTGCATTAGAACTAATAAATTTAAGCCCTTTATAATGTGTGACTTTCGCAGTCACCCGAGTTAACAGAGAATGATGCAGGGTAGAGAAACTCCACGCTTTGCCTTAACCTACACTACAGTGCTATTCAAAACTGCGAGACCAAAGGCGTTTTTTTTTGTGCTAAAGAGAAAACAGACGCATCATTTTTTCTGACAATTTTTATATCCGTAATGAACACAAATGTCAACCAAAAATACAAGTTTGGATTAAGTAAAAATAATTCTGGAGTAAGTTATGCAAAAAAACCACTAAAAACACATGTGCAAAAGTATAAGACCATGAATAAACAACCCTGCGATCATGCTGTTTTAGTATTTTGTGATTCCTCCAGAGTTATGGATTACATCAAAAATACGTTCTGTCATGGACTCAACCAATCACAGTAAAGTTTCACATGAAACTAACTCCCACGCAGCGAAAATTGCTGATATCAGTTCATCAGTCGTTTGAAACTGCTGCCCATCTGTATAAACATCTCCTGCCAGTAAGCCCCAAAGGTTTTCAATGGGGTTCAAGTCCGTGATCTTGCTGGCCATCGAAGAAACTTATTATTTTGTGTTTGAAAGCACAGTTTCATGATGTTGGACGTGGGGCAGGATGTGTTATCTTGTTGAAAACTAGACTCGGGCCCTCCTAGAATTTCACCATAGGCCAGAAGTTGCTGGTCTGTCATCTTCCGATACTCCACTGACGTCATGGGTCCATTGATAACAACACAGTCCATTCTTCCGAGAGCAGAAAATCCACACCAAACCATGACTGCACCTCCTCCCATTTGGCGGCTTATCTTCACTGTTATGACCTGCCGTAAATCACGCCAGTAAAAGTGAATGCCATCAGGCAAGTCGAGTTTAAACTTCTTCTCATCAGAACAAATTACAGAGTGCCATTCATGGCTGTACATGGTTTTACGGGCAAAGGACAGACGTTCTGTTTTGTGTCTTGGTGTTAGGGGCGGTGTTCTCTTTTCTTTACAGTATCGTATGTTCTGTGAAGTATTCAAAACTTTTGTAATGGTGCTCGTGAAACAGGAGATGTTCATAGTGGATTTTATTTTCACTGCTGACATTTTCTCCCTGGTGGCAAGAGCACAGATATGACGACGAGATCTTTCAGAGAGAAGTTTTGGTCGTCCTGTCCTAGATTTTCCATACCCATCATGTCCTCTGGCTAATACATTGGCAACAGCATATTTTGAATGACCAATCGGTGTAGCAGTTTGGCGCAGCGATTTCCCATTACGGTGTAGTGTCCAAATTATTCGGATTTCAGATTCGCTGAAATGTGTGGTCTTAGGCATTGTCTATAAACGCTGTATATTCCTTCTGACAGTACCGCAGCACTTCTGAAGTTCGATTAGTTGTGCCAATTCATTTATATGCAAAAAAGTGGTAGGACAGTTCCATTTTTTCCGGGTGGTCTTATACTTTTGCACATGTGTTTTTTGTGGGGTTTTTTGCATAACTGATTACAGAAATATTTTTAATTAATCCAAAGTTGTGGGTTTTTTTGCATAACTTATTACAGAAATATTTTTACTTAATCCAAAGTTGTAGTTTTGTTTGACATTTGTGTTCATTATGGATATAAAAATTATCAGAAGAAATGATGCGTCTGTTTTTTCTTTAGCACAAAAAAACGCCTGGCCTTATACTTTTGAATCGCACTGCAGGTGACAGGGACATCTACAGAAATATAACATGGAAATAGATAAATTTATAGAAATGTCGACGTATATAAATATATAAAAGTGTACAGAATGTTGTTCGAGAACTTAGTAATTTTTTTTCGAAAAAAATTGAAACAATTGGAAAATATTTTCTTTCAACTGCTTCAAAGATAATGATAACTTACTAAACACAAGTTCTAAAGAGTTGTCAACTTTCATATGTTAATTACGACTATTCTATTCTCTATGCTTATACATTTTGTGTGGACACGATCCAAGCAGAAGTACGGCTTAGATATGTTGAATATAGATAAAAAAGTAAAGGAAAAATCCCGTGACTTGGTTCAAATTCAGGTTGCGGAATATTTTTCCTTTCCATTTTCAATTTGCTTATAAGCATAGCTTCAGTATTTCTATCATCACTTTATATTTAAAATAGTAACACGTTGGATAACAAATAAAAGAAGAATAAAGTGATACGGAAACAAAGTTTCGATACCTAACGCGTTTCGATATTGAATCATCTTCGGAGGCGACAATGTTACAAGTGAGACTGGAAGAATCTGTCCCTTTTATAATAATCAGCTTGGCGGACCTAGTGGGTTTTTCGATAAGATTGAAGTACAAGTTCGGTTTAATTACATAGGTAGTTGAGATTATTTATTTTTTACCTGACGAGGAAAATAAAAAAAATTATGAATATAAGGCTCATTTTCCCTGCCATATATGAATTTGTTTACCGGGAGTAGTTGAAACGCTCTGTGATTGCAAATTCAAGGAATATACCCACGCAATAAATTCGGAGAAATAGAAAATTCAGTGGTTGCCAGAAACTTTATGGAAAAAGTCATCAAGTTCGATAAAAAGATTTTCGTTATTATCTTAAAGTTGGAAAAATGCAATCTATTCGATGTTTATGAACTTTAGAGATTCGAAGAAATTTAATAATTTCCATAATTTCCTTACGAATTCAGATAAAGGTAAGTTGGTGTAGGGCCTCAGTGAGGCGGATTTAGACTTAATGAGGCCAGAAGCTATTTGAAGCCCCTGCCATGTTAAACTAAGATTATGAGGCCCTAAGCTGTAGCTTATTTAGCTTATACGCAAATCCGCCCTTGTTAGTGATACATTACACTTTAAATTATGCATATGGAAAGGTGATCTCTGATTGGTCTTTCCCATTTTTATTGGCTGATATGTCAACTCCCCAAAAGGCCCTTTTTATTTTTTGTCATATACTAAAGCCCATCCAGCCTTATTTGCGCGAAATATGATGAACATTTCAATTATGTGCTGTTTAATTTTTGTTGTGACCATATCTTAAAACTGCCATCACATTTCGCGCAAACTAAGGCTGAATGGTCCCATACTGACTGCAGTTCAGAAGACAGCTGTACGAGGGGGGGGGGGAGTGGAATATTATCCATGGAGCTAATAATCCGATCGAGGTGGTCCCATAGATGCTCGATTGAGTTCGGGGAAGTTGGAGGCCATGGAAATATAGTAAAGTCATCATGTTCTTCTGACCACTTATGTACAATTCCAACTGTATGAGATGTCGCATTATCGTCCTGGGAGATGCTAGAAAAAACAATGCCCATGTACGAGTGTACATGATCAGCAAGGATCGGTACGTACTTAAATCGATTCATATTGCCATCCACAATGATGAGTGCCTTTAGGCAATGCCACGAAAACATTCCCCGGACCATAATGCTGCCACCACCAGCTTTTTGCCATCCACAGGCGGAGGAAGGGTGTTTGTTTTCTGGCGTTTCTCGCCGTATGCACCAACGTCCATCCATCCATTCGATGGAGCAAAAAAAACGTGATTCATCTGAGAAAGCAACCTTTTGCCAATCAGTAGATGCCCAGTGTCGGTACTGCCGTGCAAATTACAGCCTCTTCCACCGATGCATACTCGTTAGCATAGGTGCTGTCACCATCAGTCTGCTGCGGAGCCCCATAGCAGCAACGTTCGCTGAACTGTCATTTTGGACACACTTGCGGTAGCCCCCTGGTTCATTGGAAAGTTGCTTGCTCTACTGTAGCACGTCGATTCGCTCGAGCACACCGCCGCAGTTCTCCTCTTTCATTTATGGCTCGTGGAGCACCACCATTTCCACGTCACTTATTTTCTATAGCGCAATTTTAGCATGCACGGTACTCTTTTTACCATCGCAGCACGTGAACAGTTCACAAACTCCGCAGTTTCTGAAATGCTGCCACCCTTGGCCCGAAAGACAATTATCATTTATTGTACGTCTGATAAATAGCTCCGTTTCTGCATTGCAACAAATGATATGCTTTTCGAATACCTACAACACCCTGTATATACTCACCCAATCTGCTGATGACAGGTCATTTATTGCCTCATTTATTTAGTGCTTTCTCGATTGGTTATTTAGCGCTGACATCACAAATACATGAAGTGGTCACATTAAAGTGTAATTACAAACTGCTTTCAATTAAATGTGTAAATGACAAACTAGAACAATGTTTGTGTAATAAATTAAAAAAAAATTATTTTCAGTATACAAAATTCATTGCTGTTCAGCTAAAATACTGGTTGTTTAATTCGTTCGACTAGCTTCTTGTTAAGAAAAAAATACTTGACGATCAAAGTCACATTGTGTAATAAAAATTAATATAGTTTCCGCTTTAAGACTGAAGAGGTCAAAATCTTTTCTTCTCAATGGATTTATTTAGAAAATGCAACCAAGAGGAAAACATAACCGTTCTTTACTCAAGTATTTATTTCTAACGTGGGATTTTGTGGCCGTTAAAAGAAATGAGATTTCGTAAGATTTGATCGCTAGCAAAAATTTAATCAAACTTCAAGAAGTTAGAAGTTTTAAAGAATTAATTGTCTTATAAAAGGTTCATACCTAAAAAGAGCTTTACTTGATTCTATGGGACAACTTGTTAAAAATTCACATATCCTTAATCTTAATTTATAGTCAAAATTGGATCGCTTATGTAAATCAACTTGTTTTCTTAAGTTAATCTTTTTTGGGAAAATTTCTAAAAAAAAAAAAAAAAAAAAAAAGAAAATTTAACATTAATTAATTTCTGCTCATTATCACATCATTAAAATTTCAATTTTTGCAAATTCTTAAAGATGAAATTATATAAATGTAAAGTTTTAAAGATCCGCCTGGCCTGTACGTCTTGTACAGGGTGTTGCAGATAACTACAGGGCAGTATAACGGGAAGCCTACCTGCTCGATTGCAGGGGCCGGCTCGGTCGATTGGCAGAATGGAGGGAGATGAAGGTGGCCTGCAGCAGCCAGCAGTTTCCACAGTCGGGAAGGGGGGGGGGTGAACGTCAAAACTGTCATGTTTTTGATAAAGTTACCCAATTATCATATGATGTCGAGCCAGACCCTGCAATCGAGCGGGTAGGCTTCCCGTTATACTGTCCTATAGTTATCTATAACACCCTGTATAGTTTGAATATTCAGAAATTCGAAAAAAAAAAAATTGCCGACATACTCCGCCTGCATCTCGATAAAACCAGCCCTTCTTTTGGAGAAGTTTCATCAACAATCTGTATAAGTTAACTTACACAAAAATTAGGCTGAAAAGTAAGAAGCCAACCATATAATCCAACTATGGAATTTCAGTTATTCCACTAATCAGAAATAATCACGGGCGCATGGTCAATAATAAAATCAGTTTCTCAGAATAGATACACTGTCATCGAAAAGCATTTAAGCAGATTGAAGCAGTCGAAGTAGGTTGCGCAGTGAGCTCGCACATACATATAAAAGGATGCGGGCAAGTCCACATACCTCTATGCAAGGCTAAATTTAGGGGGGGGGGGAGGACGAGATAAATGACTTTGAAAGTGTGGAAGTGTGTGTGTTACCCGCGTGAAAAATCTAAATGACGCCATTATGAAATGGAAACGTTAAGTTTTACTACTGTTAATAACCACCTACTGGTAGACCATGTCATTTGACAGGATCGAAATGTTGAAGAAGGTGGTGAAAACAGAATGGCATGGAATAGGCAGAACTTTCGTAATTTTTAAATGGCTCCGGAAGCAACGTCAGCTCCATAAATTACCGAAGCTCCAAACTTTGGATTTTTATGGCCAAGAAACAGCATAAAATGGAGCATAAAAGCAATCATGATCTTTACAGCGCTGTAAAGATCGACGAAATTGGACTCTTGAGCAATAGTCACGTGTCTTATGGAGCGACGAATCGCTACATTGTGTGACGGTTCGACGGACGGTGTCTGCGGTGAGAATACTGCAAATGGTATTATTTACTCGACTGCATTGTGTCATATGAGGGCACAATGGTTTGGAGCTGTTTCTACGGCTCATAGTTTCCATGAAAGGAACAACGAACACTGAGGCTTAACTCCGTGCTTTAGACAATTTCATGATGCCAAAAATGCAACATGTTTGATGGGAGCTCAATCTCAACACCTGTCTATAATCCGCAGGTGTACACAGATGGCTTGCCTACTTGTATGTTGGTGACAGAGGTGACTACCGCTTTTTCTTTCTTTTAAGAATGGCGTGAACTTCCAACTGCAACAGCTGTGACAGCTATTATCGCAGCTAAAGTTGGACTTACGCCTTATAAATTTATTTCTTTGCAGAAGCAGCAAAATGAAAAGTGCCCGCATGCTTTTGATCATAGTGTAGCAATAGTCAATGTTTCAGTAATTTTAAGCTATCTTGGTAGCTTTTCCCCCGCAATAAAGTGCAGAGTACACTTGTTAATATTTTTAATTTGACTGCATGATATTCCAGCCGATATCTCTGGCGCTGGAAATTATATTAACTTCTATGAAAAACGGTCGCCTCAGGGCTCGCGACCACAAAGCTGGCCCTCAAAACACGAATTAAACTTGAAACGGCGTGGCCTTTTGATTTTCTAAAGATATTAAGTTTCCAATTTTACAAGTTCAATGTTCATGACCCTGGAGAGACATTTTTTTATTCGCATATATAAAAAGACATAAAATGCTTTGCTTCAAACAGAAATACAAGAATAAAAATTCATTCAGAACATGCATTTCATTTTTCTACATATGAAATAGAAATTTAATTTTTAATTACGTTATAAGTTTGCGCTTGATTCTGGGCTATTTTTGCGAATGAAATATCGAAGGGTTCTGGTGACATAGTGGTACTTTCTAAACTCTTCAGTTTTCCTTCTTCCGAAAACATAAGCTTCATCTTGAATCGAGGAGATAAGCGATGCTGTGCTTGCTTAGAGTCGTTGTCTTTGCTCGTCGACGCTTCGGAACTGGGAATTGGAGAGGGGCTAATGAGACTCGCTACTGGAACCATTAAACATGATTTGGCCTTCTGGGACAATGACTCGATTTCAAGAGGAACAAATTCTGGTAGTGAGAATGCGCCTCTCGATTTGAAAGGGGTAGAAACTTGAATTTCCAGCACTTTGGATTCTTCTTCTCGCACTTCTACTTGTAAAGGAGGCTCTTCATCATCGGCAAAAATGTCGTGCATCATTTCACTATTTTGTAGCAATATTAAAGATTTATCAAACGTTGCTCCCGAGTTAATGTTCTGTAGCGTTCCTTCAATGGGTGGAACAGACAGAGATGATTCATCATGATCTACATCCGAGGGTTTTTTAAAATCCAAATGATTTTGCACTGTTGTATCTTTACGCGGAGACCAAAACAAATGAAACCACCTATGGTGCGGGCGTCGTGAAGGGCGTGTCGTGGTATCTCTTTCTCTTGGAATTGGAGCTCTAACAGCCCAATTACGATTAGAAATTTCAATCATAACGGAACTTTCTTGTGTAGTAGTAAGTTTTCTAAAGCAAAACGCTTGCATGGATACTTGAAAGGCCCAGCTGCAAGTTGAAAAACAGCATGCTATATCCATTAATCGGCTTTGTAAAAATACATGTAGAAACAGCAATTCTGTTAGTCCTGAAATTGTATATGAAAATTTGGATTAAAATTTAATTTAAAATTCATTTTAAATCACATTACGGAAATCATTTTTATTTTGCTTTCACCATTAAACGAAAAAGAAACTAAACAATATGTGGTAGCAGTAGCCACTCCTACAGCTAAAAGAACAGTTCGTTTAGCAGTGGCAGCAGCAGAGGTAGCGTTCAGGGCAAATATCCCGTTAGCGGTAAAGGCAATTCACAAAAGAGCTCGTATAGGCTAGTAAAAATGTTTATACCGGTGATCCAAAAGTGTGCTACATTTTTTTACATTCTTAACAGTAAAACGGACTAGTCCTGTCAAGAAAGCGGATATGACAGTGACGCTTGTTTTACAACAAGTTATCAGTTCCGAATACGTTGTGATGTCAGTAGTTGAGCGATCTACCTAATGGATTCAGGCAGTATATCATCTTTCTTTCTGTTCCATGAATGGCAGCATAATTTTCTGACTTTCGACTTACTGCATATAAAAGTATAGAAATGACTGACACATGCCCTCTAGCGTCGTAAACGAACTCCACACAGCAGCGAAACAACGAGAAATCTACAGCAGGGTTCTTCAGATATGCGAAATACACAAGGATAGAAGGCGATTATCTCGACCAGCGATGGACAGTAGTTTTTGTGGATAGAAGGGGTTTCAGGAAGTGATATCCATCAGTCGTATGGTGTCAGTGGGCGGTGACAAGGCACTGTCAAGGCATACTGTGTTCCGCTGGTTGGCCAAGTTCAACGGTGGATAGGAAACTGCAACCAAAGATGCGAGAACAGGACGACTTACAACATCGCCTACAGCAGCAAACAGGCACATAACATTTACTGAGCTGGAGAACGAAGCAGGAGAATTGCAGGTTATTGTCTGTAGATGGTGCAACAACACACCCAAGGAATGGTTCGCCACAGCCATCCGGAAACTACCAAGCAAATGGTTTAAGTGCATATGGAGAGTATTTCTAATTAATGGAGAGTATGTCTAATTAATGTAATATGCAGTTTTTGTGACTTAATTGTTTTCGACTCTGTGACTGCATTTGCGTCAATAATTTCTGTACGATCATGGTATGATAAGAAAATAGATTTATCCATCGACGAATAGATTCCGTGCAGGAACATAGAAATGTGACGTTAGCTGCTATCGTCTCATTATTCGCTGAATCAAATCTTTGGCTATTTTGTATCGGGCATAACATCTGTAAAATATAACGTAAGGGCTTCATAATGCTGTGCACTAAAGGCAATAATAGACGGGATAGCAGCTCAGTAACGTCAAACTCCCTCTGGCCAGACGAACGGCAGTAACCTGACGTGGTATCGATTTCAAAGAGGCTGAAAGACCCCTGGCGAGATGATGAGCCATGCCATCTGGATTGCCATCCACAGATCCCTGGTAAATGACGCATCTTGTATGCGACTGGATTTCTCCAACACATCCCATAAATGTTTCGAAAGGAGCACGTTTGGGGAGCGAGTTGGCCACATCATTCTTTGGAACTTTCCTGAATGCTCTTCAAACTATTTCTGCACAAATTGGGCTCTATGATATGAAGCATTATCCTGCTGAAAGATCCCATCATTTTGAGGATACATAAATTCCATGAAGGAGTGCAAATGATCACCAAGCAGCCTCAAGGTAGCAGAAACCATTCAGTGATGTGTCTAAGAGGACGAACGGATCCAAGTCATACCGCGCAAAAGTATCTCACACCGTTTTAGAAAGATAACTGGTCCATGGCTTCATAGGGTCTGCGATACACACGGCCTCTTTCATAGGCCCAATATAACTGGAACCGTGATTCGTCGGACCAAAAAACCCGTTTCCAGTCCTCTAAGGTCAAGTAAAATTTTCTGGTAGCCCAGATTATGCATTGTTTGGTGTTGCTTTATCCGCAGTAGTACTCTAGTGGTTATTATACTACCATAACCCAATCTCGATGTTAAAGCATGCTGCACCGACCTGCTGGATATGAGTAAGAGAAGCGTCTATATTGAATGTGGCAGTGATTTCATGTGCTGTGGCTTGTCGGTTAGAATGGAAAATTCTAAACAAATGCCGGTGGTTACGGTGGATGGGAGAAGTAGTCGGCAACTGCGTTGTCCATTATAAGAGGTAATGCCTTCCAGAAGGTGTTCCCTATACATACGGGACACCGGATCGTAGAATTTTGAATTCCTGAACAACTTTGGAAATGGCATCCCCCATTTACTCGGATAGCTCTCATCGCCTTGCCATGATCACAACAACGGGGATGAAAGCAGATAAAGTGTACATGGGCGCAACCACTATATGCTGTTTCTGGATCAGTCTCTGTCAATGCGTCGGCGGCAGCAGCGTTCAATTTGCATACTGCAATCTCACAATTTTTTGGCTTTGAGTGTAATCTGCCCGCAAAATACATTTTATACTCCTTAAGGCGGGTTCACATTCAGCGACTTCGCGTCTAAATCGCCGTATCTGGCGCATTGCACGCGATTTTGGTTGCCGAAGCCGTTAAACATTCAGCGAATTCGCAGCGGAAAGCGGGTTAGGGCCGACAACGCGCGAGTTTTCGAATTCCAACCGTGTTGGAATTTTCTGAAGTCGCTCCTAATGCGTAGCCAATCAGCTACGATGAGCATCTCTCCAGTCCCAGAATCCTTAGCAACCGTTTCTAACCCACTTCCGCCAGTCAAATCGGCCGTATTGAAATTCGCCGATAGCGTATTTTCTGTTCACGTGTGCCTCGTTTTCTATCATTTTTCCTAATAAAAAATATAATATATACAAGTACACGATGCCAAGAAAGCCGTGTTATCATGATATATATATATATATATATATACACGATGTCTAGAAAGCAACGGAGACTGGATGAAAGGAGGACTCATCGAACACCCAATCAGAGCGGAGTTCGCCTAGCCGGGGGGGATGGGGAGGACGCAGGCTGAAAGCAGAGAAGGAAGTTCGCCTAGCTCTCCGCTTTGTTCTCGCTAAATGTGAAACGGCTTCGCATTTTAACACGCGCGGATTTGTGACGCCTAGAAAACACCTGGATTCGGGAAAACGCTTTATTCAGCGAAGTCGCTGAATGTGAACTCCGCTTTAGGCGTATTCGGCAAGTCAGAAATCTCGCGTGACGCTAGTAAATCTCGCGTTAAGGCCGGTTCACATTCAGTGACTTCGCAGAGTGAAGCGTTTTCCCGAATCCAGGCGTTTGCTAAGCGTCACAAAGACGAGCGTGTTAAAATGCGAAGTCTTTTCACATTCAGCGGGAACGAAACGGGGAGCTAGGCGAACTTCCTTTTCTGCTTTCAGCCTGCGCCCTCTCCATCCCCCCCCCCCCCCCCAGCTATGCGAACTCCGCTCTGATTGGTTGTTCGATCAGTCTTTCTTTCATCCAGTCTCTGTTGCTTTCTAGACATCGTGTATATATATCATGATAACATGGCTTTCTTGGCATCGTGTACATGTTTATATTATATTTTCTTATTAGGAAAAATGATAGAAAACGAGACGCACGTGCACAGAAAACACGTTATCGGCGAATTTCAATATGGCCGACTTGATTGGCGGAAGTTGGTTAGAAACAGTTGCTAAGAATTCTGGGACTGGAGAGATGCTCACTCGTAGCTGATTGGCTGCGCATTAGGAGCGACTCGTAGCTGATTCCCGCCGTTGTCGGCTCTAACCCGCTTTCCGTCGGGAATTCGCTGAATGTGAAACGGCTCTGGCAACCAAAATCGCGTCTAATGCGCCAGATACGGCGATTTAGACGCGAAGTCGCTGAATGTGAATCGGCCTTTACGTGTTCTTTCCGCTTTTATTTTCACAGTAACGTCTGTACTCTTCTACCGGATATTGCAACTCCATTGTTCAGAGTGTACTTTTTAACAGCAGGCGGAAGTTTTGAATTAAAATGGTAACTGAATATTTCAAATTGCTCGCATTAGCATTTTCGATTTTTCTAAATTAATGTAAAAAAAACAAAACATTTTGGTCCTCCTGAAACAAACGTTTTTTTAAATATCTGACTATTCGATTCGTTAGACAAAGCACTTTGGGGATTTCTTTATTATTTTAGATAAAGACCAGAAATTACTTTATATTCCAGTAAATTTTTAAAGACGAAATAGGAGAGTCGCAGTAGCAGTAGCGATTTTATTAGGAAGTAGCTGCTTAACAAATTCGCAATATTGAAGCCTTCAAGGAAAAGGGTAAAGGGCGGCAGAACCTGAACAGATTATTCTTCGTTTAGATTAAATTTCGATTAATCTCTGGATTCCTATAATCCCATCAAATGAAAGTATCTGGGCGGTCAAAATCCCTAAGGAGCTCAATTAAAGCCGAGTAATCTAGTGCTGCTGCCAAAGCCATCGAAGTCCTGATTTTTATTTCTTATTGAAATTTTTTATTGTTCTGTTGATTATGAAGAATTGATTTGTTTTATTCAATAGGGTCTATATTATTTTTGTATCCTGATTTTATATTTACCTATTTGATTTCGACCCTATCCAAAATTCTATTTTAAGCCCAAAAAGAGATTTGAAAAGGATAAACCAAGTCAAAGTCACAAATTTAATTATTTAACAATAATCCGCAAATTTAATAAGACAATCAAAATTTTAATAATAAGCGAATTGTCAGTTCTGACATGTCAAAACCTGCTCCGATATTTTTTAACTGAATGAGTACAAAATACAATTGCCAATAATAGCGCTATAAGTAGAATAATTAAGTAGGGAGTAGCGCAATAAGTAGGGAGGCCGTAAGCTAGGGGGGGTTTCGCAGGACAAGCCAGCTTGTGAAGTTAAGCATCGCCTAGCACGGCTACTCACTGGATGGATGACCATTTAGTAACTCGAGATCTTACCTCCCATCCCCCCTTGCTTCGGAGGATACGTTAAACCGTCGGTCCCGGCTACTACTAACACCTTATAGCAGTCGTAGAAAACTGGCAGAAGCTTAAAAAAACTGGTCTCGTCTGGCCAGCGCGGGAGATTAGACCAAACACCCCTGTGGAGGAGGCCTATGTGTTGCAGTGGACTGAGACAGGGTGAAACATTTACTTTTTTTTTTTAAGTAGAATAATGGCGAACACAAAATCATTCCTTGATCTCAAGTAGTTATAAATACAAAACTTTTGGAATATTCTTACAAACTGGTGATTATAGCTGCATCATATACATAATTTAACTTGCTCCATCCCCCCAAGAGGAAGAAGTATGTATCCTTTCCTCTCTCCTTGCATAAATCCTGGCTTTGTCCCTGTGCAATCTAGCTCAGACTAAATTGTAGCATATCCGACGAAATCGTGTTTACAGTTTCAGTGATGCGTTTCTGCACGTCATCCAGGTCCCTCCACTACCTGCAAGATCGAACACTTGGCTGCAACAATATAAGCTCATTGCTGAAGGAATCCTTCAGTTAAGAAAGTTGTTAGTGATATGGCCCTAAGTTTCAGAGGTGGACCCAAGAGAATCTCAAGCCCAAGTGGGTCAAATACAAGGAAGGGCAAAATTACGTGCTCGTGAGAGCATTAATGTTTGGGAGTATAGTGAAACTCTCTCTATCCTCTCCCTAACTGCGATTGGTCGAAGCTTAATAACAACGCGACGTCATGCTGCAAGCCCTATGAGCAATTAGTTCTTTTGTTTTCTTTATAAAGAAATACAATTCATAAATTTTTTTATGATCCCTAAATGCATATTTGATAAAACATAATAATGAGCTAGTTAAACTTTATTTCTATTAAAACAAAAATTCACCTTTTAAACTTCTGAACTGCAATTAGATCAGGCTCGCCACAAAAAAAAAAATAGCCGACGATGTTGCTGGTGCATATGGGGGGTAGAAGAGAAAATGTTTTTGGAGTTCTTTTAAGTGTCCAAAATTATTATTTTTAATTCTGTTGGTCATAAAACGTTGAAAGTTTATTTTTGCAGGTGTTAATCTATGTTGTGGATTGTGCAGGAAACCAAGTAACAATGTAATCTTACGCAGGGTGAGAAGGCCGATCAAGCGCAGTTAGAAAGAGATTAGATGGAGTTTCACTATAGGAATTTCCTTGATTCGTGGCAAGTGTTAAGATTGTGGCTGCTTGTAAGGTTTTGTATAAGTGTGGGTTTAAATTGTGTAATGAATGTGGAATAACCCCAGTGGCAGAAAGAACGACAGGAACAATGTGTACTCTGTTAACTCCTCAAAGGCGTTTTATTTCGTGTGCAACATCCGTATATTTAATGATTTTATCAGTGTATGTCTTTTGTAAATTCTGTGTTGAGGATGGAGATACCAATTATGTAGGTCACTTTGTTTTGCTTATAAACAAGTGTAATGTCTGGTCTGTTATAAGGGATAGTTTTATCAGTGATTATAGCTCTGTCAAAATATGATTTATGTGTGATATTCTCTAAGAGAGTGTCTGGGTTATTGTTATAGTATGGAGTGTTGATGTTTCTAGGCTTGTGTATCTTAGCTAGATGTCGATGTACGATTTCCGTGAGCATTTTGCAACTGGATATGACGTGTTGAATGGTTTTCTTTGCGATATGGCACTTCCTGCAAGCCCCATCAGTCGAATCTTTGATAATGTGTTTTATGTAGCTTTTAGTGTTAAGAACCTGGTCTTATATGTCAGTCATGGTTCTTTCGATTTCCCCAAAGATTCCCTACACTCAACGAAGTTCGACGCTTTTTTGTCGATGTGCGGCTGGTTGAGGTCAAAAGATCTACCGTGGAGTTGCTTTCCGAGCTATGATTGAAGTTTGATGCATGTTGTAGGAATGTTGTGGGTGTTCGGCAAGCTGTTCAGATTTGAAGGTGTGCATTTTTATCAGCCATGCAGATTGGTTGGTGATGTGTGCTGTTTGAAGTAAAAAATTATCTGATTGACTGTACTTCATGTCCATATCAATAAGACCTCTGCCTCCCTCTCAAGAGATAGGGTTAGTACTTATCTTCGGTGTTTGTGGTGAATCACAGAACATTTCCGATTATTTGTGTTTTTCGTTTATTCCTGCGATTTTGTCCGATGATTAGCACGAATAATCGGGAGTTTGCTGTACTTGAAATCAAGGAGTGTTTTGTTCTCACCCTCTATTGTCAGCACCTTATTGAATCCATTGTGCCCAAAAGAATTCGACCACTAACACAAATGTACCAATAAAGTACCCGGGCAATGTAGATTTGATATTGTATTTATAAACTATGAACTTTGAAAGATGGTCTTTTATCATGCAGTTTACTTTCTACAGAGTGATACCAATTTTTTACTATTAAAGGAATAATTTTAATCGTTTATATTGCCTGTATGAAAAAGGAAATATCCAACAATGCCGTAGATGATGGCCCCGATGAAGCTGGCTAATTGTCCGAGTGCCCCGATTACGATAATCTCTGTTAGTTCCCTTCTACCGTACCACTCGTGTAGTTGATCTCGATAATAGAGGATATGCAAATGTAACAGAATAGCTGTAAATGTTCCTATTTTTTAAAAATAAAAAAAATTATATAAGATAATACATACAAAAATGAGTTTCTCCTCTTAACTAATAAAACTAACTTAAGATGAAAGTCTGATTTTTCTCAGATTGTAAGAAAATAAATTGCACGTCATTCAGAATTACTATCCAACTCTACATTCTGTCCAAATTTCTCTTACAAAACAACGTATTACATTATTATCTATCAATATCGACTTTTTAAAAATGTGCTATGATTGGACGTCAAGACGCGCCGTTTTTTTTCTTAGCTGAATCGAACGCTAATATGTTTTCATGGTAATGATGGAAATTGGCGGAATGTTTCAAGGACATGCTTTCAAATTCGGCCATTCTAAATGTTACACAAGGAACCAAAAGTATTCCATGAACCTAATCCGGAAACGCAGATTATTCCACAATATCAGAATGGAGTATGATGTACCTACAACCACCCTTATCGCAGCAAATGCTCAAAGTGATCGTCAATGCCATAACAGACTGGCAACCTTATCAACGATCTCGGGTTCATTTATGACAGCATTATAAGCGCCTTACAGAGGTTGTTTCAAAATCTGCATATCAATACGTCCATACATGAATATCAATATGCCCTGTTCTCAGCCACTTGTCCAGTACACACTGAGCTCTACGATCGCTGCTTGGTAGAATAATGCCGTATTACAGTATTGATACCTACCGCAGAAATGCAGCATTTCCAGACATTTATTGCTCTATGTCAGCAATCACCCCTCTTCAACTTAGTCCCAGGAAAATTATACTGATGGTCACAACGTTTTATTAACCAAAAATTACGTTTGTAAAATTCCAGAAGGTGTTCAAACTGTTGATCATGTGCTCTAAACCCTTTAGATTTCTTCTTCTGGGGACATCTGAAGAATGTGGTCTACGATATTCCTTTAGTTTCGGAAGAGGGGCCGTTAGCGCGAATTATGGTTGCAAGTGAGCATGTAGCAGACACGCAGAGTTTTTTGGCAGTGTCATAAATTCAGTGACAAGATGCTGTGAGGCATGCATTGCTACTCATAGACAACAGTTTGAACACATTTCTTAATTTTACAACTTGTAGTATTTGGTTATTAAAAACGTTGTGGTCATGAGTATCAAGTTTTATAATTTCTCCATTTTCTGGAAATACATTAACGAGAGAGAGAGAGAGAGAGAGAGAGAGAGAGAGAGAGAGAGAGAGAGAATACAGAGTAAGTCTCAGACAGCCGTTGTTTGTATGTTTCACAATTTTTTTATGTATCAAGGATTCCGTAAGATGCCGGATTCACTATCGGTGAGACGAACTATCACTGTCTGCTTCCGAAATAGCGTTTGCAGCGAGTGCTGCTTATCTTTTTACCGTCTGAAAATAGGCATAAACTGATGTCTGCAACTGAGAACGTCATCTCAGTCAAAAACCGAACAATTCTAAACATTAACTTTTTTTCCTGGAAAAAAAATCCGACTTCATTTCAAACGTTTCTGTGCAAACAGAATTTTTTATCTGCATTCGTCTGCGAATTATAGAGTTTTAAAGTTTTCCTGGATTACCCTGTACTTATTGACACGGATTAATATACAGTATTAGATAAAATATGCAAAATATTACTTCTTCATACTACTTCAAAGGCAAATTTTTAAAAACAAAAACTTCATTTTTGCAATGCATTCAAATCCATGATATCATAATTTTAATACAAATAATTTCAAAAGTTAAAATATTTTATTATTTTTATCTAAATTTATTATTACTTTTTTTTTTGTATTCCCAGCTTCAGAATATAATCAATCAAGATAATTATGTTCTCAAATTGTTAACAACCGCCAAGTCTACATTTTTTTTTTTTAGTAATAAAGCTAACAGCGATGACGACAATGCTTTGTATGTCAAAAATCTTCATTGTTACTGAATTTCCGCAGTTTCAATTGCTCTGAAAGTCGCGAAATCGAATCTGAACTGTTGAATTCAACTGTTGGAAATTGAACTGTTGTAATGAAACAACACTTTGGGCGCCACTGCTCTGAAAGTCGCGAAATCGAATCTGAACTTGAAAGCATGTCATTCGTTCATTTCAGTCCCATTGAATTTCTGCACCTTGGTTTCTTTTCGGTTGCATAACTACTCTTTTAGTTTTGTTTAAAATTATGAAGAATGAGCATATTTTTTCATCATTTAGACCTATGAATTTTATTATATTTAAACTATAGCAGATTTATTTTTTTCGAATGCGGCAAGACCCAGCGCCAACTATAGTTGATATTTACAAGAATATTTAGTTAAATTTTTTACTTATTTTACCTGTGAGAATGTATATATATTAAAGCACATCAAAAATATACAATAAAAGATACAGAAATCTGAGAAAAATTATTTGGACCCAACAAAAAATAAATAAATAAAAATTAAAAAATAAACTAAAATATTTAATTACGCACAATTTACAAATACAACAAAAATACTATAAAATATTCACCCCCTAAAATTTTATGTAAAACTGAATTTTTAAGGCACATAAAAATATGTAAGCATCGTACTAAGCTCAAAAACATCATCTAGTCCTTCAAACTGATGTCAAACGACGGATAAAAAAACTGGTAGAAAAATTCTATTTTCCAAGGATGACACGTTGGAATTGGACGAGGCACAAGTTCTTCATATTGCCAGACTTATTTTCAAACATTGACATTCTGATGAAAAGTTAGTTGCAGGTTTTAAATTTGGAAATTTAGAATTTAGAATAGTTGCCCGAAAAAGTTCCAATGCACAAACGAAAACAGAATGACGATGCCATTATATTATGATATTTGATTACATTTTTTCGTTTCCATTTTCCAAGGAGAATGATACTAACTTAAAAAAACTAAAAAAGAACAAAGTTCACATGATCATTCAGTCACTGCTGAGATCTAATGACATTTTGCAGAGAATGTCCGGCTTTGTTAAATAAATATGCTTCTTTAATAAGTTACGCGGGTTCGATCCCGGCCGAGAACGACGAGGATTTTCAGGGGTAAATCCTGAGATCACGCACTTCCTTCGGAAGGGAAGTAAAGCCGTTGGTCCCGTGTAGTCGTTTGCCGGCTGCACGTTAAAGAACCCTTGCGGGGCAAAATTTGCGGCCCCTATAACGCCGTCCTGAAATGACCATAGCAGTTGAAAAGGACGTTAATACCAAACAAACCAAACCATCTTTAATAAGTCTCTTATTTAAATGACTTTCTCTATTTAAAATACCGACACAATTCCAATTAATGTAATGTCCAGTAACGAAACAATGTCTTGCTGGGGCGCTGCTAATGTAATTAACTCGGACAGTCGTTTCATGATCCTCTAATCGAGATTATAAAGTGCGTCCCGACTGACTAACATATTTGATATCAGAATCCCGACGCGGGATTCCATAAACTAGGGTGTTATTTATCCATCATCATTTTCAATATTGATATCGATCAGTTAAATACACTTTCTGTTAACATTAATTTTACTTTTGAAAAAGAACAGGACAATAAACTTCCGTTCTTAGCTATCCTTTTCCAAAGTAACATTTATCGACCTCGGTGGCTCAGTGGTTTCGTGATCGCCTCTGATGCTCGAGGACGCGGGTTCAACCCCGCCCGAGGACGACGAGGATTTTTTCAGGGGGAAAATTCTGAGATCACGCACTTCCTTCAGAAGGGAAGTAAAGCCGTTGGTCCCGTGTAGTCGTTTGCCGGCTGCACGTTAAAGAACGCTTGCGAGGCAAAATTTGCGGCCCCTATAACGCCGTCCTGAAATGACCATAGCAGTTGAAAAGGACCAAACAAACGACCAAACCAACCATCCAATGTAACATTTATCAACTATCAGTGTGTTGTCTAGGAAAAAATAACTCTGTCCCTAAAACAAACAGAAGATAATAAATTAACTTCTTAAAGAAACTTCTTCAAACTTATCACGATAACAAATAGAAAAAGGAAGAAAAAAATTCCGCGACCTGGACTCGAACCGCGGCTGTGCTGATTGAGCAGCTTGGTGGCTTCATGGAAGTTCAATTGGATATCTTGTAACAGCATGGCGGTTCATATTCGCGATAACTCAATTGGTAAGAGCAGTGCCAGCTCTAGGCATGGTTTCTGGTTCGAATCCAGGTCGCAGAATTTTTCCTTTCATTTTCTATTTGTTATTGTGATTTGTCCCTAAAGTTTTGTTTTACATTAACTTAAATTCCTAGATATGGGATACTTGGAAATTAGTTTTGATCTATCAGTCAAATATCATTACTGGGAGTTTTTTCTTAACAGTTTTTAAATTGGACCACTTCTATGCTTTTAATTTAGGGTGATAAGAGGTGCGTGTATCCATGGGAAAGATCTCCTTGGACGCGCGCTTTTGAGGGTTTATTATCAAGTCCATGTGCTCCGCAGCCGTTCCCTTTCATCAGTCAGTTTCAGTGTTTAGCGGGTATTCCGTTAATTTAGCGATTTCTGCATCTTTTAATTAAAAATTTTCTTCCAACTTCGTATTATACAAATAGACTTAAAATAAACCTGACGCGTGTCTTATTAACATTACAGCGTATTGTAAGTTGTAAATATTCGATAACTTCAATGTGTAATGAATATTGATAAATTCAATGTGCAACGAAGTATTACCAACATATGGATTTTAAGTTTCTATTTATAAACTCTTCAAGATTAGTTTTCAGGAAACCGCAGTAAAGTTAGAAGATCTGAAGAACAACTTGAAGTAGGAAGAAAATTTATTGGAGGACTTTTGGAACTGACCTTTTGCAATGGGACTAAACATGGTGAATTAGTTGAAATTCTTAAGATTTGGTTAATCTGTATCAGTAATATAAAAAGGTTAATTTTTATATTTATTTATTTATTTATTTTGCATATCTTTTCTTGTTGATGCTTCTTAAAAGGTTTTTATTAAGAATTTAAAAATACTAATAACAATTTTTTTTCACAATGCATATTCCTTTTTTCTCTAAAGAGACAAGTCTTTTTTACAAGCACAAGATTATCTTTCAGTAATTTTAATGAAATGGAAGAAAAGTTGATGTATAGGATAGATTGGACTTAAAACTTGGCCTTATAAATTATTAAACGAATGCACTATCAAAATGTAAAATTTGCAGTACTTTGGATAGAATTTTCATTAACTTCAATTTAGAAAAAAATTATTTGATTAATAAATGGCTTGAAATCATCTCAAAATGGATGGTATGTGAATGCAATAATGGACAAAGTAAACAATGTATCTCGTTAAGTTTAATTGACTGTGTCTAACTTTCTTAGATACATTCGAAGCTCTTTCCTTTGAAGAAAGATAACAAGAGGAAAAATGTACAAAAGATTATAAAAATTACTGTCCCATACAGAGCTAATCTAACCTGAAAGGAAGCACCAAACCCAAGAATGAACATTGATATACACAACTGCAGTGAGATAAATAAAGGCAGCTGTCGCCACAATGCATATTGCTTCAAAAATTATACGAAGAAATATTATTTTCTTATTAGTACTAGTGGTAAATAACGGTATCGGTTCCATGGCAACGAAGCCTGTCAACAAAGACGTCGATCACTGCTGCCCTCATTCTAGGAAATCTGTAAATAAATTGCCACATGCATATCTTTTCTACTCGAAAGATGGCAGCAACTCCTTTCTGCATTTCAGTTTCCGTTTCAGTTTTGAGCGAAATTTTTATATTTGATGAAAGTTTATATAGGCTATTCTAAGAAATGATACAGTATGATTTTGAAAGTGAATCAATAAAACGTATTTTTTTTACAAATTACATTAAAGATAAAGCTTGGAAGACACAAGATTATTTTTGCTGATTAAATTTTTATAAGGTAGAATGTAAAAAACCAAAGAGGCAGCTGAGATAGCCCGAGATGGAAAAGTGTTAATATATAATTATATGACATAATTATCAATTATTTCAGTAGATAAAATTTAAGCATTTTATGTTATTCATTTACTGAGCCCACAAAACCAATTCAACCTCAAAAATCTTTTGTTAAAGTTTAAAAAAAAAGAGGAACAAAAATGGCAAGTTAATATGAAAAAAAAAATAACCTTAATTCATTGAAAGATTATTTGATAAAAATCTTCAGTATGTTTTCTTAGCTTTTTTAATAAACAGTTTCAGGAATAAAAGAAACTGAAATTGACCCGTTTTTGGTTATATTGAATGAAAGGCTTATTGCTCTTTGTTGCCATCTGGGGATAAAAATTAAAATTTCCTTTCCCCTGACTTTGGGTAAGTCAAATACGAGAACCCCAAGTCATACAGGTAAACAAAAATATCAATAAAACAATACATTCAAATATCAGGATATTGAAACGAAACAAAAACTCAATAGTACATCGCTTATAGTAATTTTTCTTCTCAAGTGCCATCTACAGCCTTCCAAATGATTAATTCATATCAAGAAACTACACTGTACATGTACAGAATGTTTAATTCCAGAATATAATTATTACGTTGATTTATCGGTTGCTTTAACGCTTACACCTATTAGATGATCCTGATAGTAAGCAAATAAACTAATAAGATAGAAATTAAAAATGAATGAACAATGCAATTTACTCCAGAAAATATGAAATGGCGTTTTTCAGTAAAATTTTGCCGTCTCCCTAAAAGGTCTATCAGATAATAAAGAAGGGCTTAGCTAATTATACATATTGGATTATATTTTAAAATAAATTATTCTTATTTTGACTCGTTTTTTGACAGTAAAGAGCAAGAGCCGCTGCATTGTTAAATCGATTTTCTACTATTTTATTCGTCTTCTCTTTAAGTATTGACAACCTATATTTATACTTTGAGGGTACAGGAGTCGTACCCTCATTTGCAGGTTCAGATTATCTCAAACGGAATATAGACAGAATAATAAACTTCAATTTCAAATGCATCATGGGCAGGGCAAAACACCTAACAGGCAAAAATAGTATGATAGTATGCGCCAGAACTGCAGATGAAGCCCTTAAAGAACAGTGATCCTTTTACCGACCATTGTTTCATCAGATTCATCGAATGGCATATTCAATGAAAGACCGCTACACAAAGGCCATCTATGGACGTTCGTGACTAGTATGAACGAATACTATATAAGCTTATCATTGAAAACCAACGTGCCATCATTCACCAGCCATCAGTGCACTGCAACTGGAATTAAATAGGGCATTTTGGAAGGCAAAAGCCATCGAACACTTTGGAAGCCATCAGCGCATTACAACAGCCAAAGCCTTTATCGGGTTCCTTTCCTAATGCTACTGAACAGGATAAAACCGCCACTGACCATCAAGATAGTACTATGGACGATTAGGGAAAGATTTTCTGGTCTGAAAATACCCGTTTCCAAGTTCTCCGCCTGTGAACCTAGTAACTTTCCTGGCTGATCTCCACTATGTAATACCGTATGGTGGGACCTTTTTCTATGCAACAAAAGGTTTGGGAGATCTTTTCTTTTCTTGGCATTTTCTGGGTTCCTTAATCAGACTTGATCAACACTAACTGAATATAGGGATGCATGGCGACTGTGTCTCTGCAGACAATACTCCAGTTCAGCGAGCGCTTCGAAGAACACACCAGAGATACCCGATCTTATTCCAATCAAACATCTTTGGGACGACTTATAACGGGCGGTCTCGCATACGCAGTCACAACTAAAGAGAATATATTTTGTCATAATATACTGTGGCAAATTTGAACACCCATAGAGACGGCATGGGCCAGTACACCTGTATGGCGTTTCAGTTACCTATATGTTCAGAAGAATTCAGGAAGTTCTGCAGGCACATGCGAAAGCAATAACTTATTAGGTGGGTTTCTTAATAAATTGGACGGTGAGTGTATAACGAGTAAGTTAGTGTTAAGTTATGAAGTAAGTAATGAAGTCAACATGAGTTCTTCCGAAAATATAATGCTATCCTTTCGTATGGGAAAATTAAATATGAAGGATGCCAAAAAGCTAACTCAGCTCATAGTGGTCTTTAAGGCTAAACGTGCTGTTAGATGAGAGGAAGAATTCATTTACAAAAAAAGCAAAATACCTACAACCCGTTTGGCTTAAAATGCTAGAGTTTCTGATCAATCAAATCCTTTCTCTCCTGAAAAATGATTGTGAGCATTCGAAAGGCTGGACAAGCAGTTTCCAAATGGCTACAATAAAAGTGTAAAAAGAGAAGATATTCAACTGAAACCTACTTAATGGGCGAAAGAGGTATGTAGATGACTGGGATCATAGAAAAATCCAGAATCATGTAGTCCAATCAAATGAGCACAGTGAAGCGAGTTAAAAAACCCCACGACTTATGCCTTCTTTGGGTTAAGAAATACGTCATTGGAAACGTCTCGCTTATTTAGATGAATTGAGATTTCTGTCGTAGATGAGACTATTACGATTTATATTTTGTAGCGGAAAAGCACGAGACAACGAACTCCTCTGGCATGTGATAACATTATGAAGTGAGAAAAACTTTTCGACTGTATTTCCTATTAAAGTGAAAAGTCAGTGAAGGGGATTCTTTCAACGTGCAGAAATGCTCCCAGTAAGAGTAGATTTTGCTATAACGATTAGAGAATCTAAAAAAATTCCGATTTGATTAACTTGTGAAGAAAGTTAGTGGAAGTTCAGTAAGATTTTAAAAAGATAATATTAAAGGTAACCGAGGAAAGTATAAGAATATAGCGGAAGCCCAGATTTCATGGAAATTGGCCCTCTTAAAAGGTTTAAAGTGTGGAGTTAAAGGCGGGAGATAAAGAAAGGGTAAAAAAAGGACAAAATATCTCCCTACTTTCTATCCCTTTTATAAATTTCGCATGCTATATATTGCCATTTGAAAATGTTAACAGTTCTAACTCCACGTGATCGCTATTCCCACACCTCTGACCCCATTGAGACAATTCGGTCCAAACTTCATACCGGAATCTGCATACCAAATTTCAAAATGAAGATTTTTGCCTAGAGGAAGCTGCATACAGAATTTCACTACATTACATACCTATATACCATATAGTCCAGATGGACCCCATCCCTATAGGACATGTCTCTAATAAGGGGCATTCTGAATTTCAACCTTCTACGTCAAACAATGTAGAAAATATGAAGAAGACAGACGGACGTAATAAAACCAATAAGTAGCTCCATTCTTCCGCTAATTAATAATGTAATTTTACAGGAAAAAACACCTACCCATACTTTGATCGTTAACTGCAATTAAGACATCATCATTGGCCAGGCGCTTCATGAGAGAAGACCGCAGTCCCGTGAAAGTCATTAAGAGGCTTAAGGTAACGGATTTACATCGAATTCAACAAGATTTAACGAGCGTAAGAGATGACTTCCCAACTTCGATAATTCAAGGGAGTTAGGAATTTGCTGATAAAAGGTAGCCAACATTTATTCCCAGGAATAAATGTTGGCAACAGAAGAGACTTAATATCGGTGCCAGATTTAAGAAGCAAAAAAACTTAAACGGAAGTTTTTTGGAACATATGTGTTTAAGATGCCTTAAAATAGATTTAGACTGGCTTAACTTGGTCGTGAGTACTACACTTTGGTAATGAAATTACGATATTAGCCGAGATAATGTTGGAACTTATGAGATAATAATCATCATATCCTATGAGATAATAATACATGTCATAAAATGTAAACAACAGGAGTAACTTTAACTTAATGTTTAAGTTAATGTTTCATATTGCAAACAACTACAATTGAAATAGAGTAGAAGATTTTCCGTATTATCTTTTAAAGGCCCTTGAACCTCGTATTAGCTATGTATTGCAGAGGTGGAACTGTCAAGAGTTGATAATCGATATTGATTTGCTTGCCTTTATTTTCACTTTGTGTTGTTTAATTGCATAATTGAAAGATGAGAAGATGATTTATGAAGACAATAGTGTAAATACAAACAAACATAATAATTCGTTTTGAAATAATGAACGCAATTACATTTTTCTTTAAATCTCTCGTATGTACGTGTCAATTTTAATTAGATTCAGTTGAATCAATTATTAAATACACATAAATTCCCCAACAGTACTTTAATTACATAGACCTACACCTTGTATAACAACCTTATCATTTCGAGATGTTATTAATCAATACAATCCAAGTTAGGGTATAATTAAATTTCATAATTAATGATGAACATTAATAGCAATCCATAATTATTGAGAAATATTGATAATATTCATTGGAATTCTAAACGGACAAACTTAATTGATATGAAATAACGATAGGAATACCTTGTAGAAACAACAAGGAAACAGACATGTCCATAATTTTCCATTTTTTAATGGAAACGTAGCAAGTTTAAGTGAACCTCAACTATCCAAATGCGAAATTTCCCATATTCCGTAAAACTTTTGAATTTATTAAATTTACCCAAGCTACCGTTTTAAATATTCTTTTCCTAGTCCTCAAAGACAAAGAGCGCTGAATAATAATGATGTATAACAGTAATCAAAAACGAGCGGTTTCCTAGCTATTCAACCGACTTCACACGTTAAAAAGACTGAAACTGTTCTTCCTAAAAACTGAAAACAATTCTTTTTTTGTTTGACCTTTCTCTAGGAAGTCGTTTAAAGTAAATTAACGCCTTATGTAAGATTAAACATCTCGAAAAAGCCATTTTAGTTGTCGGATCATACAAAGCCATTGGCGAAATTATTTCGGATGCTGGAGCGAAATCTTTTTTTTCTAACAATACAAGTAGCAATATTGCGAGAACAAACATAACAAAAATCTTCTCGATATGTTTGTTTACGCAAATTACTCAAATATAAAATACGACTACGATTTGCTGTGGATTAATGGTTTCAATTTTATTCGATTCATTCATTGAATTCTGTGAAAGTTTCTAGTGAAATCTCATCGATCTCTGCTATAAGCAATTTGATTACCAGTCATAATTTAATAAAATCATTATTAACAATATCGCGAGAACAAATTTAAAATTTCTTTTCATGCTATGAGCTGGTTACAATTGTTTTCGTAGAAGTTATTCGAGTGAATCTATTCGAACATGTTGACGTTTACGTTCGTTGAAAAAGGCATTTCATTGAGAACTGTTTGCATACGAGGCAAAGAAAAACCTCCTCGTAAGCATCCAATAAAGAGAGGAGAAGATTTGCAAAGTTTACTTAGCTATTTAAACATTTTTTATAAGAATTCTGGAATTTGAGTCTTTATAAAAACTAAAATTACGCCTTCCGGGCATTATTTGAAGGACATCACGAAGCAATATAAATTTATAAGCATATCTTATGTGATTTTAGCATTTAGAAAACATAATTTTAACAACATACTATAGAAAGAATTTCAAATCCTCAGAATATTAGCGATTTCATTTTACAGCAGGCTAATTACACTGTTGTACAAATGTTCAACTTTTTTCAATGTCGCAAATGAAATGTGCCATTTCTTAAATAATTTCACCTGCTGAATTCAAATATAACAATGAAATTTGTCAATTGGCTCTAGTTTTCATGCAAACGGAAAATTTACGTTTTTCAACTAGGGATAATAAGTATATAATACTTTTTATACTCCTTGTTTAATAATAAAATAAATTAAACAACAAATGTAAATTTACCAATGTTGATCTTTGAATACTTGAGTTGAATAATGTTTATACTCTTGGAGAAATGCTGAAGATAACTAGATTTCTTGAAGAAATTGTTGATGTTGATGAATTTAGTAATAAAACAACAGTAGTTGAAACTGATGCTGCTAGAAGAACTATACTCTGTCTAGTTAAACTTCTTGTTTCAATTGTGGGCGTATCCAGTTAAACTTCCTATTTCAATTGTTAGGCATTGTTGCCAAAGTAGAATCAACAATGTCTAACAATTGAAATAGGAAGTTTAACTGGACACGCCCACTCCAACTTTCGTGGATGTGATGACTGATGGTTGGAGACTGGAAGATTGTTGTGGCAGTTGATCTGAAATGGGAGAGCCATAGGATAGTTGATTGGAAGAAAGTTGTGTTTTTTGTACAATTTTGAATTTTACAATTAAATACGTACATTAACGTTTTCGAGAAACAGCTTTCTCATCTTCTGTTTGAATATTTTTGTTTTGTTTTGAGTTGAATTTAAAACGGAATGAATTATAACAATAACATGTTTAAATTGAAAACAACTGGATTATAATAATTTAAATTAATTACAAATTTAAGGTGATAAGAAGAATTTCAATTTTATTCAAGTAACACTTCAACGTATATTTCTAAATATATTTTTATTTATTTATTTATTTATTTACGTCCATCCCTGGCTTGTATGGCTAGCAGCCGACGAGTTGCATCCCTGGATGAACCTGGATTAACGACTGCTGTATGATGGTCGCAGCAGCCGGGGGGGGGGGGGTGAGGTGGTAAAGATCGTCTGTTACTAATAGTCGCCCATCCAGTGACTAGCCGTGCCTGATGTTGCTTAACTTCACAGAAGTTGTGTGCTCAGTGAGAGCAAGTTTATCAAGCAAGTTTATGTTTAATAATCTAACTTTAAAACGTTTAAAAGTTTAAATTTCTCAGCTGTGTCAATTCGGCTTCTCTTGGCGTTTCTCTTGTACTTAAGGAAAGGGCAATTTCCTTTTATAAATCTTACTTCATTAGGTGATTGCTTATATCATGGAAAGTAGAGCCAATCAGCATCCGAAAATTATGTAAGATCAGCTGCTTCCATGCCCGCAACTTTTTACCTGAAGAACAGTGTTATTAATAGCTTAGGGCAAGTTATCTTAACTATTATTAAAAAAGATTATTATAAAAAGGATAGCTTATATTGCAGAAAGACAAAATAAGTTTGACGTTGAATTTAAATTTTATTAAACCTACAAATAAAACAAGAAAGAGCTATGAATTAATCAGTCTTATTTTTAATCACATGTTTAATTACTGATGAATACATTAAACGAAGCAATTAATGATGTGTATATTAAATCTTCTTAGGATTAAATAAATTTGCGTTAAAGTTATTTTCAGTGTAATTTAGAGCTTATAAGGATTATTTATCGATTAGTAACTAAACAACTATTTTGCAAGATAAAATGTTAAAGAGGTGTTATTAGTTTTGATTTCTCTTTTGTGTGATCTTCGCTTTCCCTTTTTCTCGTCAGGATTAGATTGTTTAATTTGGTCAGCTCGACTGATTGCGAACCCTTTTGCTGCCTACGCGAGGCGAGCGCAATTACGAAGCCCAACGTAACGGGCGCCTTCAGGAAATGACCCGCAAGTCTTTGGCGGAACTTCGTTCACCTGTTGGCCTACGAGAGGCGAGCCTGCACTCACTTCCTTCCCTCGGGCTAACACATAGACACGGATTTAGTGCAAACCAAGAGGGGAAGAGTGCCAAGAAAAAGAACTTCCACTTTTTAACCATCTTCTTATCTCTTTATCTGTAGAAAGGAAAATAAAATAAAGTTTTAAAAAAGGCAAAACATTCGAACAAAAATGTTTACAAGTGAAATAATACAGTTGTTGAAACCTTTATAAATTCTTTTCACGCAAAATTAGCGTGACACTTCACTATTTGAATAATCTGTGACGTCTGCATTCTTTCTCTGACCGTTTTAACGCCCTTCAATTGAAATAGCTCGGCTATTGAGTGAGATAGCTTATCGCTTCCTGGAATAAGTCGAGCCCGACTTTTTTTTAATGCAGGTAGAATTAAAGCTCCTCCTATCAATCAATAAATTTAAACAAGTGAACAAAAATAATTACAAAAAAATTGCCCATATTATCGATTTAATAGGCCCATTAAACCAAACAAGGATACAATTTACCTGTTATCTTATTTAGAGAAGGAATTGAAATTTAACTTAATATTAGATCTTGCACGGTACACTAAGCAAAACTGCACATTCATTTTAAAACCCTTATTATATAATTTTCTGATCCGGATAAGTAATTACGTATCCTTAGAGATTCATCGAAAATCATAAACTTTTAATTTGAGATTTTTATAATTTACTCTTTGAGTTTTAGAGCATGTACAAAATATGAAAAAGCGATACTTCGAAAAGCCTGAAACGATAAGCCTGGGGAAGAAACAACTTTTTTCCGTTTGAATACGTCACTCAAAAGAATTTTAAATCTAAATGTCTGAGCGGTTGTCACGTCGATTCCAAAATAAGAGGACGTTGAACACCGTCTATATGAACTATTCTGTGAAAGCATAAGTTTTGTTATATTTTGCTAGATTTTGGTATTTGTGAAATATTTTAAAGGTTCATTCGTCAAGAAATGTTTATTATATTAAATTAAAATATCTGTACATTTACTGATTACTGAAAAGCCAATTTAATTGCAATAATGATCAAATTAAAGAGAGACGGAAAAAAATCGTGCTAAATAACTGAATTTCCGGCAGAGAAAATTGGCTGCAATTTATTTATCTGCGAAACAAAAGGATTTTTAATTCCGGTGATATTTCGAACGGGCAACGCGGAATTGTTTATCACGGGCTGTAAATTCATATAACTTTCCTTAAGGAAGATTAAAAAGTACTCCAACGTCATGTATACTGAAGATGCAACGAAGATCATATGAACCGCTAAAAAAAGCTCTTTTTTTCCCTCACGTACACGCTTGTGCAAATTAATCAGTTTCAACAATTTCAAGTCTTGCGAGGATCCTTTTAGCTTTGTCGAAGCAAGTAAGCGTCATCTGTAGGAATTGTTTTCTTCTTACGATCACACTTTCCTTACGTGTAGGAGAAACTGATCCGGTTTCCTGCTTGAACTTGATGACACGGCTGACAGTCGCTAAACTCACAACAATCACTGAAGCAATCTCTCGATACGTCTTAGCTGTGTGTACGTTCAGAGTTACGATCTTCATATGTTTCCTAGGTGTCATATCCATTAAACGGTGGTCGAATCACATCTGGTCAGGTTTCTAAAATCTGATGCAATACTGTAGCTGCTAACGTAATGTTTGGATCAGCCAACACAAAGAATGATCAAACTGATTTTTCATAGTTGTTTTGGGTACAAGATTACGAGTAATATAGAAAACAAGCTTTGTTTCAATTAATTTGCACAAGGCTGTATACAGGGTAAGTCAAAAGTCATTAAGCATCGCTGTATTTCGGCAATAGTGTGCAAAATGAACGCCGTGACCATGCTAGCTGCTCTATCTTTTGGGACAGTTTTGAACTTTGGCCGCCATCTTGAAATCCGCCATTTTGAGCCAAGGTTTCCATTTTCATAATTGGGAAGGGGATAATGTGGCATATCAAATAATATCAAGCTTTTCTCAGGAATCCATTCCTGTAATCGGATTTCAGTTATCTGTTGTGGTTCACAAGTTATTATCAAACAATGGCACTATATCGTTGCTGTTAAAGGTAATTGGAGATCGGACTAATGAAGGAGAAGAGGATTTAACTGATCCTGATGTCCGGGGAACACCCCTACTGTATCATTGCTGCTAATTTCAAGCATGGCATCCCGAAAGAAAACAAATCGGGCGCAGTATTGTCTCATATGTGATATCACATTTCAGAAGTACTGGGACATAAAACATCACTCATGAGGCAACCCCAACAATGGTGTTGGCAGCATTTGCAGAGAGTCCACAACTGCACCACAAGAGGGCTTGCAGCTGAATGTGGAACTTAGCCAATCATCCATGGCACGGATTCTGCATACCAACAAGTGACATCCATTCAAAGTTCAGATGTTGCAAAAACTATCCGAGGATGATCCAGACGTGAGGAGTTCTGTATCTGGGCTATCGACCGGATCATTCATTTAGATATAACATTTTGTTTAATGATGAGGCAAATTTTTATCTCCATGTTGAAGTGAACCGTCATTCTGATGAGATATTGGAGCGACGCGAATTCTCATCCAAAGTCCTTTGTGTGAGATACGAGGCACACTTTTAATTAGACCAGTCTTCATAGACGTTACCCTAAAAGCTGACGAGTACCTGCAAACATTACAGAACACTGTGTTCCCGTCATGGCAAGTTTTTTCCAGCAGGATGTTGCACCACCACAGTACGGACGCAGTCTCCTAGCTGGATGGGCAATTACCTGGTCATTGGATTGGCCGGCGGGGTTCTGTGGAGCGGCCACCACGTTCCCCAGACTTAACACCGCCAGAGTTTTACCTTTGGGACCATTTGAAACAACTTGTATATGCACTTTGAAAATTCAAAGCAGACGTCACCTTCAGCAACGCATAATAGAGATCTGTGCCAGCATTACCCCCAGCGTTATTGGGCGCATGCATAGTGAATGGATATAATGCCTTGAGCTCTGTACCCAGCAGCAGAGACACATTGAGAACACCCCTTAACTGTTGCAATCCAGGTTTCAGTGTGTGTGTTTACGTTTGGAAAGTTGCAATCTTTTTGTTAATAACTTGTGAACCACAACAGATAACTGAAATAAGATTGCAGAAATGTACTCCTTGGTGTTATTTGATATGCCACATGTTTCCCTTCCCATTTAAGAAAATAAACCTTGATCCAAAATGGCGGGTTTCAAGATGACGGCCAAACTCCAAAACTGTCCCAAAAGATAGAGGACCTATCCTATACCCTGCTCGCATGATGATATCATTTATTTTTTACACACCATTTCTGAAATACAGCCCTGTCCAGCGACTTTTGACTCACCCTGTAGATCTCATTGTTTCACTATCTGCCGACACTCAAATGATATGCAGACCTCTAAAAGTTGCAGTTTATATTTTTCATTCAAATTATGTGAAACGAATTTATAGATTCTTTCCAGCTTTCGTAAACCTATATGCTGTCGGGAAACTGCAGCCATATCTACTGCATGCCCAACAGCAAGTTTTTGAACAATTATAGGGAAAATCTTTTAGATACTTGTCATAAGGTCATCATCACAGAGTGCCGTGTAATGTACGAGCCTCTTATGAGTTTAATTTTGCACACTCATATCTCATCAATAAAATAATAAATGAAAAAATTATTAATAAATATAAGGATAAAAGAAAAGTTTAAAAGGACCAATCAGAGAATAAGAATACATAATTATAAAATATCAAACGAATCCTTGTTTTACGTTTTGAAATTGAACATTATACTTTTAATTATCATTTTGAAATTTCTCAAATGCTGAAAAAGACAATTTTGTTGTGGAAATCATGCATATATTCATGAAAGTAAAATGTGATTTGTGTTGTGGAAAAGGCAGTGTCCTCACTTGGTAAATCTCACAACGGTTAAGAGTGGTCTTTTTTCTTACCGCCGGCCTGATTCTATAAGTAGAAAACAATACATTAGGAAATTGTTAAACATTAATACATAAATTTAATAATATCTTTCATGTCCATAAAAAAACCGCAGTGATTCCATGAATACATAAAACGATCATCAGTGTCCTCCATGCCTTCATTCATAATGGACAATTTGCTCAAATATCCTTCGAGAATGAGTACAAATTAATTTTAATTTAAAACTTGACTTTACTATTTTATGTTGACTTTAAGATTTTAAAAATGATTTTCAAAAATTTTGATGCTGAAGTATGAAATCGCTCTCAGCTATAATTTCCGTCATGTTTTTCTATTGCTCATAGATTTTAAATTAGTAAAAAGCACACTTGAAAAGATAGAACAGGCCGTTTACTTTTTCTGCAATTAAGCAAAGTGAATTTAAAAATAATAGTTAAAAAACTTTTAAGGATTTTACTCGCTGTAAAGGTTTAAAGTATTCTTGCTACCAGTCGTTTGGGAAAAAAATAAAAAAATAAAAGAAAAGCGGAAGGCGGGATTTGTATTTCAGTTTCGAGTGAATTCGATGCGAAATAAATTAAAATTCGTTGGTCTCCCTTTATTTACCGTCTGCAATATGACCCTTTGATCCACAGCGGAAATGAATGATCTCAATGACTGGAGACAATTCCAGCGCCATTAGCTCGAGAAACGCACGTGGCGCTATCTGCGAGCATTCTCAACACAAGAGAATGGCCCAACTCATTTCTGCACACCCGAGTAAATGAATATAACAGTTGAATGGTTCAATTGAACGTGAGAGGAGAAACTACTTTTGGTGAATTCAAGAAATATAATGCAATCTCAAAATGCGTGTTTGAATTATGCCAAAATCTTGTTTCATCTGAATTTGCAATCTCGTTTTATTTCGCTGTTCGAGAGAGAAATCATTCGACCTTAACGTTGGTTTTACATTTGCGGATTGTTATTTCATTACAATTGTGCGACAATTGCAAAGATGCTTGAATGAGTCTAACTTTTTCATTTTGGTTATGAACTTGGTCGTTTATCGTATAATGATGACCCTTCAAAAAATTTTAATACCTTTCTTAAAAGTTATTAATATATTCTGCAGCGCTAACCATATCATCCTTCTATGATTTAATTCTGGAGAATTTTAATCAAGTTTATTCCTTTCTTTGCATAGAAACGGTCTTTATTCAGTTTAACGTGTTGGTTTTTTACTCTCTTTTAATATGAGCATCTCCAGTCCATCTATTTTTGACTCGCTCACGATACAGTGTTAAGGTGAAGATATATTTTTAATAAAACTTTTGCGGCCTGGCATTGTTATGGCCTACTACGATCTTTCCGATTATGCTACATTCAGTTAATATAGTGAAATTTGCAAAGCGAGATTTCGAATAATGATTATATCTGCAGCCATCAGAGATACCCAAACGAATTCCGTCGAATCCGATAGCATGTAGTTGAAAATACACGTATGGAAGACAGACTGAACATATATTTGTAGTTCAAGATGTCATATTGTTCAAGGCCTTCATTCCCTTTTATGTAAATGCATTTCTGTATCTTACACAAATCGAGCGTACAGATACTGTCTTTACATATGACAGACATCTACCTTATACCCTGAGTACATACACGTACGATTGATACTAAAAGAGCAATCGCAAATCTGCCTTATGCCCTGACACAAGGAAAAAATACTATAAAATAAAACATCGAACTAAATGTACGACGGGCGGCTGAGAAGTAATGCACAGTCGCACGTAACGCGAGAATCAGAATGGCGTATGCATATAGTAGCTACAATCATCCACTGCAGACAGTGAATTTCGTTCATTTAATATATCAGCACGTTTAAGAGTGTTCAGTGTTCTAGATAATGTATAATGTAACCAAAAAGCTGTAGATACTTACAATCTAGAAGAATCGGCAGACGCTCCACTTTGTCTCTATAATCTACACTCTGTTCAAGTCAAGTTTGACTGGGCGTGTCCATGGATGAGGAAGTATCTCACCACATTAAAATTTACGATTTCAATTTCAATTTCTTGTATTAGGCATTGTTGCCAAGTAAAATAACAAAGCCTAACATTAAAACCGGAAATTTAATTGGACATGCCCAGTCAAACTTTCGTTTGCCAAATTTCTTCATTTGCCAAATTTAAAGAGGGGCTTTAAGGACATTCATTTCACCACGGATGATACAGTGAAGTTGTCGTGAGTTCGTAAATCAACGAAAGGCCATTGGAGTTTTTCATCGATTAGATGAGAAAACTAGTTCACCGTTGGGAAAAATGGTGGTTATGTTGAAAAGTAAATGCCAATTTTTATAGAAAATAAAATTAACTTTCATAACTTGTTTGGTTCATTTGAATATCTTTTTTCATTTGCGAGTTATCAGTGATTCTGCATCTTTTCAGCTGATCGTCGTAATTACAGAAGGTGTCTTTAAATATTACATGAATTCAATAGAAAAATCGGGAACTATAGCCTACCCGACGACTCATGAGAATCACTCCTCTTGCAATAGATCAAGTGGTTATGACGTCGGCTACATTTATCAGCTAATCAGCTGCTGCCTTAGCCTCATTGCACAGGTTTTTTTATTTATTGTTTATATTTCCTGCTAAAGGTGCGCTTTGTTCAACATGTGCTCAAGCAACATGTCAAATAAGAATATTACGATTCTTCTGAGGAAAATTAATTTCGTAATAATTACAAAAAAGGCCCTTTTCATGGCTACCAATTTAACAGTAATTCTTTTTCAGTTTCCATGCCTCAGTACAGCTAAATTTTACTCCATCTTGTTTCCATGGCAACGCAGTGATTAACAGTTCTCATGATTCGCTGGTTGGAGTATATTCGCATATTTTACATAAGGCAAATTCGCCTAATTGAGGATTTTCAACAAGTATTGTCAACGTGGTATTCCTTTCGACCTTGATTCCAGGCATCTCTTTTTAACGCTGAATCCACTATTGGATGGAGACTTTGTCAAAATTCCAGGACTTCCAGTTAGCATAGTGCACCTTTTCTGGAATGGAATAATCATTATTTGATATTTAAATTCATGAACATAAATTACCATTATCTGTCTCATCTGCATCATTTTGAAATTAAACGGGGATCGCAATGGAATGCTTAATACAAAAACAAAAATTTCAAATTTCACACGGGATTTTTGGCCGTGTCAGAAATCCAATGTCAAGAATCTGTGAGGCATGCATTTTATTAATAAAAACGTTGCGATCATTATCAAGTTTTCTAATTTCTCCGTTTTCTATTTGATGTTTGACAATTTTTTATGTATCAAAGATTCATTTGTGCGATCCCCAGATTATTGGCAAAATAAATTCAAAATACGGTCCTTTACCACGCCTAAAATTTTGTACACAGAGTTCGTAAACACCCTGTATGTAATTTTCAATTTTTTATTGCAGTCATATAAGTTTAAAGGCCCTTTCTATTTCAAATCAAAAATCTGAAAATATAAGGAAAATTTATCTCAATTCTCTTCCCATATTTATGGGATTGTGATGGTCGATCCAATCAAATTTTACTTAAATTACTTATTTTTATCTCATGGGACAACAAAAGATATGGTCTATGCAACGAAAATCAGGAACAAAACCCGTCGTATATAGGTATTATGATGTGTCATTTTTTCTGTGTCTCAGACTTCTGCCTTTATCTTTAGGTGCACAAGTTATTAAAAATTAATTATTTATCATTCTGTATGATCCCCACGTTTAATTACGTGCTCAAAGGAATTGACTGTCGTGGCTTGAAAATGACACCTGAATTATGAAAGATAATGTATAAAGCTGCGTCTTGATGTTTAAACCGATCGAAAAGGGTCTTGGAAGCGCCCGCAATATCTACAAGGTATTAGACGCTTATGAGATAATATTTAAATGATTAATGTAAAGGAATTAGTGGTAATTGGGGATTATTTTCAAAAGTGCACTTAGAAATTACCGACCGTTAGGTCTTCCTCATGAATGTTAAATCTAAACAAATGTATTAAAAAAGAAGCGCAAATTCAGAACGAATATTGCTGAGTATTACCGATAAATTTAACAGTATAAACTAATAAAAATAGCTAATAAATTAACAAATATTAAAGTTTTGTTCGTTTAATCTGTCAACTTTTAATTTAAGAGAGACTTTCTTTTTCCAACCTTTATAGACCGTATCGTATCGATTGTCTATGGTGAATTAGAAATTAGACGTCAGGTGGGAGGATGATACATCAATTTCGGGAGCAATTTTAAGCAATCACGTGACTGAAAAATACTGTTTTACATTTTTTTAGTCACTCCATGAATTTCTGCGTGGCTGACCTCCGGTTCAAGATGGCTGCCAGGATGACAAAATTTTACTGCTCAATAATAATCTATTGATTTAAGAAAGTTTAACGGATTAAGGTCTTAGTCTTCCTTTTAGATCTTCATTGAAGTAATTCCTGATAAAAGAAGAAAAATACATGGTAAAGTTATACAGGGTGAATACAAAAGTCTGAACTCCATTTTATTTTTTGAACCGAAGCAGATATGTCAATTTTGATGAATCCAATGAATAGGAAGTTGTGGGTGGCCTATCCCATGGTGCACTTTTCATCATCCCAAATATGCAAATTAGGACACATTCAAAATTTACCTCAAAAACCGTAATACTTCATCCGCACTACCTGAACTAGCTTGAAGTAAACTAGTTTAGATGTTATTTGAAAACAGTTTTAGATTAAACTAGTTTGGAGAGCTAAATATGCTTCCGCACTTGAAATAGTTTAAACGAGTTAAAAACGTGTGCTCAATGCCTCATGGTGTTGAAACGAGCAAACAAGCATTTACATTGTATTACCCGAGCGTGAGCGATTTCGAAATTTCATCACTAGGTGTCCTTCTTTCTCTATAAACAAGCAGAAAGCCAGCTATTTCAATTGTATTATATGTGCTTTTGTAACCATGATAAATTCAAAAATAAACAAGAAATTAAGCCTCCCGAGGAAGGTATAGGAAAGTATCGGAAGCCCTGAGTTCATCCATTTTTTTATTCCTTCATCTGCACTTTTAACCCCCCCCCCCATTTTTTAAA
>JAHWFO010092776.1:2014168-2106834 GCA_023313115.1 Rhysida immarginata
AGCACCCCACTGTTGTGCTAACACTGTGGAAGTGGCTGTACGATCTGTTACACACATGCGATAGAGGTGTCTGTCATCTCGCGGTGTCGTCGTGCTGGGTGTTCCTGAGCCTGGTCTTCGGTGTGCCCTGTTCTCTTCGCTCCACTGCCTCCATGCACGTATAATTGTCGTTGCATTACGTCCTACACGAGCAGCAATGTCACGATACGACCATCCCGCTTCACGCAGACCAATTATGCGTCCTCTTTCAAAGTCTGTCAGCTGTTGATATGGTACCCTTCGTCGTCGTCGAGGCATGGTGTTCTTTCAAGCAATTACTCTGAAAATCTAATCATTTATACTCTGACCCATTGTATGCAAATATTGCAAATTGCATATGGATTAGACCATTCCATCAGGGTGTTGCGATTTTTATAAACAGTAGTAAATATGATCTTCATCCCAAACAGGTTTTCTTCACATCATTCGTAGCTCTGAGAACATCTAAACGATTTTCATTTCCGCCATGTACACTGGTGGTGAAAAGTTTGGGGTAGGTGTTTTTTCTAAGAAAACAATATATAGAGATTTTATTGTTATGCCACCTTTTTACTTACTATGAATATATCAAAATTGACAATTGAACAATTGATCTTTTAATTTGTTTTTAAAATATCTTTTTACATCCAAATAATGCAAATTACACTGGTCAAAAGTTTGGGGTAACAGGTAAATAATCATCAAAATGTCAAAAGTAAAGGAAATTAAATATGGAATCTGACCACCATTTGACTTTACAACTTGAAGAAGACGATTTGTCATTGATGAAAATAATTTCTTGATGGCATTTGGTGCTATTTTAGTAGCGGAAGCCTCAGTTGCATTGATTAATTGCTTACGAGTTGAATAATGTTTGTCAGCATAAATATCCTGGCTAATAAGATGCCAAACATTTTCTATAATGTTGAGGTCGGGCCTTGCTGCCATATCCAGTGTTTTTGTCTGTAGTTTCTCTAGCAGAAAGTGTCTCTAGTGTCTGATTTTCACCACACGCTAAGCGAGCACAAGGATATGTGTTTCTGAGCACCACCATTCTTAGGTGATGGATTCTTTTTAAGCAGTTGTTTTCTAGCACAGGCGCTCCCTTTTGGTTGAGATTTTTGAACCTGCTGCTTATTATTTCCAGAAACCTCAGAGGCTCCGTCAAAATTTACCCGATACACACTCTGGAAAAATTATTATCATGCACTACGGCAACGCTCGATCCCACTCTCCTCGTTGCACTACGGTGAAAATTAAAAAATGGCATGGGACGTTCTTCCGCATCTCGCCTACAGCCCGGACTTACCATCTTTTCGGTGTTGTGAAGGAACGCATGCGAGAACCAATTATAGGTCAGTGCATTCTATCGTCTATCACGGGGGCTAATATTTTGCTAGTATCTTCATTTAAGTCTTCATTGAGTTGAAATAAATCTTCCATTGAAAAATAAATATAACTATACGTTGTTTTTCCCCAAGAAAACGGGCAATAAAAAGCCCATTAAACTAATAAAAACGCTTCAAAGCACTTGCTGGTAAATATTTATGAATATTTCATGACAATATTCGTTCACGTCAGTATTAAAGCAAAAAATTTCTTTCTGTAAAATAGACGGATTTATAAAATGTCTGAAAAATATCGGTCACGCTGTCATAAAGCACTAGAATAAAAGGGGTCGTTGTGAAGTCTATTGTGAAACCGCTTTCGTCTCTTGAATTTTTTTTTTCCAATGATGATTTTTGAAAAGAAAGGTCAAGAGAATGAATCTTTTAGTTCCGTTTTTTTCTTCCTCAGCACCGAGAATCTCTTCTTTTCGCTTTCCCTCATTCGAGACGAACAGTGATTTCGTTGACAAAGGTTTGGGAACATTGCGAACTTTCAATGGAAACCGAGGAAGAATAAAAGAAGAAAAAAAATTGAGGAAACTCGTTCGTCCTCTTCTCTCTTTTTTTTTTTCGGTTCCGTTTGCAAAATGTATACGTAGCAGCAGTCAAATAATTCGGAACCTCTTTTTCTTCACCATCCTATTCATTTATCGTTTTCTTTCATTTTTTTCTTAAATTTTTAAATCTCTCGTTATTTTTAAAGGATTTATATAACTTTTCATCCTCATCGGTTTAACCGACCGATATTCATGTTCATGTTTCATTTATTTTCAATGAAATTTTCTATCTTAATTCCTGGTTCCACTTTCGGCTTGGATAATTCACTGCTTATCATTTCCATTTCATTGACTGGAAGAAGAGTTTTCTTCCTAAAAAGGCGGGAGGGAAATCCGAATCATCTAATAAGGAACTGAAGAAAGTCCCCGTTTTCTTTGGCAATAGGGAAATGAAGAGAAAAAATTTCATGTACTCAAAAAAAGTTTATTTTTCCTTTGTGTAAAAGGAATAAGCTCCATTTAAGTTCATTCTAATATGAAATCCGTCTAATGTTGAATTTTTTTTTACCGTATTTATTCGGGTTGATTGATTAGAAACGCGATTCTTTCTCGATTTTTTTTTATTATACAGTAAGAACATATAATAAACGATCACTGCCGACTTTAATGAGATTTCGTTATAAAAATATGAAAAGATTTGAAAAGGGCGATTATTAGCAATTATTCTTAATGCCCTTAGATTTATACTAATAAATTTAAGAAATGTGTATTCATTAAAGCTCCTGGATACTCGAAAGGTATTCTCATTTATCTGATATTAATTTTAGATACGAAACGAAAGTCCAAAATGATAGTAAGTATCTCAGTATTTGCTAATACAACAGAAGTCAAGGTTTTTAGCTGGCTTGGGCTTCGCCCAAATGCAGTGGTCCAACCAACTCCTCTTGCCCCCTCGAATTTGATATCACAAAAGTTTTAATCTTCTCCCTTCGCATTTTTACTGAAAATTTTCTTTCCAAACGGATATAACATGTTCCCTCAATGAGCAAATAGGGTTATTTTATGTTCCCTGAGATCATCATCCTAATGGAAGATTGTAATAAACATTGAGCTCCAGTCAGACTAGCAATATATATCGTGACATCCATTTGGAAACATCAATGAAAGGACACTCATGATTGCTTTATTACTATGTAATACTTTTACTGTTCTCTGCTTTTCTCCATGAACCATAAATAAACTCGGGATAAAACAATTGCCCTCTGGATAATTCCCTACATTTGAAGAATATGCGAATATAATAAGATAAAATAAATAGGCCTACAGATACAAATAAACTAATATTAATATATTTTTAAATGTAAATTGTGGGCTAGTTCTCTCTAAAAAGTCTAACGTATCATAGATGTCAAATCTTGATAACATTTCCTCACAGCTAGTTTCGGATATCCCGCAAGCATCTGATTGATGGTGACGCTGTTCAGTGTCTTCATCACCTTCAAGATACTTCTAGTTATTGATAGTACGGTAATATCGCTTGCATTTGGTTATACCATCCTTCCAAGGAGTAGTTGGTATGAAGTAATTCTTCACATAGACGATCGTGTATATTATCCATGCTAATATAGAAACGTGGAGTTCGTCTGCTATGTCAAAGCATCCTACGGATATATGTATCCTCAAAATATAGAGATGGAGTCAGCTTTAGGCGACAAGGCCTCTTCTAGCATCTTAACGAAAAGTCGCGCACATCAAACTCGTGCGTTCTGAACACTTCCGTACAAGATCCCTGATTACGTGATATTTTCCTCAACTTTTTGTAGAGGGACGCTGCTAGTCAGTCAGTTTAGCGTCCGTCAAACTGGCCGGTCTCCAGAATCTCTTCTTGTCTGCAACTGATCCACATTCCCGAAAACGTTTGATTATTCTCGTTATTGCCGAATTCTTAGACACTGCAGAATTGTCAGAAACTGGATATTTCTGACGAAATTCATTTGCAACACGTGCATAAGAAAAACTGGTGAAATAATATTCAACACTGAAAAATCGTTATTCTATGGAAAACGAGATATCTGTCTAGCAATGAACAAAGCTATACTGCAGGCGTTGTGCGACCGTTACACGACAGATGGCATTTCTATACGTTGTTAGTACTCCTACAGTAACATCTTGCGGTAGACGATATAACTGTAATAACTGCAATGTAATATATATCACAAATTTTGTTTGATGTGCGCGACTTTTTGATCATCCTGTATTAATCATGGAATTATCATATTCATACATATACATGCCTCAACTAAAAAAGAAGAAACTAATAATTGCAAAACAAAAAAAAAAACACCCAATAAACATGTCCTTCAATAAAAAAGACAAAAGTTACCTTTCAGTAAAAAAAATTATTTAACATTTGTTTTAAGACTGTTATTTTGTTCTTAGGACTGTGATATGTTTACCGGGTGCTACTTTTTAAATTTTATTTTCTTCTTTTGTATTTGAAGCTTATAAATTTTTGAATATTTCTTAAAATTAGTTGAGGCCTTTTACTTTTTGCTTTGACAAAGGACAGCCTCTACCCGAAATGTCAACTTTTTTCAGGAACTTCATCCTGTGTTCAATTTTTAGTATTTTTTAGTAATTTTTCCTCAACGTTATCAGTAGTTTATAATGCATGCAAGATTTAATGGAATGGGATGAGGGGGAATGCCTGCTTGTTTGTAATGTTTTATTGTGCTTCGAATATATCTTATAGGCGGTGGTTGGATTGATAAGGAGTCATCTTTTTGGGTAATGAATTGCTGTACGATTTCTTGGGTATTAGTGGCCTTTTGATCTTCTTTCGTACAAGCGAGGCTTCTTTGTAGCCTATGACAAGCAATTACTTCATTTCCAATGGTTAAATTTTGGTTTAGCAGTTGCTATACCTCGTACCTTTCTCATAATAAGATATAGCAACAATTTAGAGAAACCAAAAAAATATAAATTCTAAAATTTTAATTACTTGAAGACATTAAAATCTCTTCTGCTTTTAGATTCGATTATAAAAATCACAATTTGATAAACGGAAATCCAAAATTTCAATACATGTGTTAATAAAAAAAAGTAAAAGATAAATAGAAGAAAACGTTTTTAAATGTTTGTAAATAATTAAATTTTAAAACTAGTTCGCTTACAAAGTGGTTTAATAAATTCCGCTAAAATGATAAATTGTAAAAAATATTTTAATAGCTGTTTTTATATCTGAATTGAAAATATAGACTTTCTTAAAATATACTTATTATGAAGGATTTGCAAGATAAGGCTAAACATAAAATCATGGATGGATGATTAAGTTTAAGATATGGATAAACGACATTTCGATGACGCAGCTCCTATGGAGAAGAGCTGCAATTATTATTTCAAGATAAGAAAAAAAAACCTTTAGGTTCCTTTATAAGAATTTTTATAATAGTGTCTGCCTATTCATTTTTTTATAAAATTAAGGCGCTTTGGTATAATTTCACGCAAACAAACCAATTCATTGTTTTTTATAACATAATGGCTGTTGAATCTTTTTATCTATATCTTTTTTAAATAAAAGCTTGGTTTTTATCAATTATATCTGTTTATCTCGAATTTTTTTATAATAAAGTAGACTATAAGGATATAATTCAGAATGCCAATTAGTAATCTCTTTGGTGGTGTGTACCTTTTTATGCACAAGGTTATAGGAAATGAAAGTGTGGTCGAAACGATTAAGATCAGCAGAGATGATTCAACGCTTCACAAAATCCATCGCAAGGGTTCATTGTAATTAGGAAGCTTGCTCATGCCTTTGTAATGGATGACATGCAAAAAATATCTAAATATATCTCGGTAATTTGGCATTATCAGCAATTTGGTAATGTAATTTGTAAATGGGAACAAAGTTGTAATGATCGAAACTAGAATTTCTTATAACGAATTATTTACGGCTTTGACGAGCCAAGACGAGTCAATGGATTTAAAAAAACGATAACGATTTAATAAGCAGAAATAGTGTTTGCTTTCTTTATCATTTGCAAAGTCGTTTATAACGACTATCTGCTGTTCTCTATTCATCGCTTAAGGATGACTGACCTATAACATTTTATTAGCAATGAATAAACATGTCCGTATAATAAATATTTCTTAGTTGTCCAGACAGAATTTCAATCTTATTCTTTCCGCTAATTTTTTTTTAAAGATTTATTAAAAATGAGCACGATATTAAGAATAAAATATACCACATACTCTGCAGGCAAAGTAGCTTTAAAATTAGAAAGTTCAAGTTCCATTTTTCTCATGCTAATTTTTGAAGGTATTCGGTTCGGTTTCCTTTTAAGAGACCGCTTCGGTATAGTTTTCTTTACCTCAGTAAAAATTTGCACAGTAGGAAGAGTTGCGGTTGTTTTAATCAGCCGCTTCAACGTTTGAAGTTGGAAGATCCCTTTTGAAGTTGTTTTCAAGTTGAAGCAATTGCTGTGTTTTAAACCTAGCACAGCAGCGAAGGAAACGATCCTTAATTTTGCCTTCGGCGAATAGTTTTTAAAGCAATTAAATCGAAGTATGAACAGTAAAAGTATTATTATTTCTTTTCATATATTTTTAATAAAATATTTTAATGGATACTGTACTAACAATGGCTCGAATTCAGATCAGTAGTTTCACTGAAGTAATAACTATGCTTCGAGATTGATAGCAAGGTTCGCAAAGAGCCTAACAAAGAGAAGATACGGATAACTTCCCCAAACAAGGGTCATTGCATTTTATGGGTTAAGCGTCGTTAGGCATAAGAGATAAGAATTTTATGATACTTCCGTTATAATTTTTTATCAATTAACATGCATTGACATTTTTTTTTTTGTATTTATTGTGTCGGTTAAAACTTGAAATGGTTTTGAGTCTTAATATTTTTAGTAGTTCTTGAAAAGGACTCATAATACGGTAACATTGAAATGATCATAGGCTATATAATTACGTTATTAATAATTTTCCTTTGAATTATTAATAGATGAGCGAATCTCTAATTATTATGCAAACAACGTTGCATTGCCGTTAATATATTTTAATAATAATGACATACGCTCTTTAAGTTAAATTTCGAACAATGCAGAGCAATTTACATAAAGAAAACTAAACATGGTTTGGTTTATTAGAATTTTTGGCGTCGACTACTAAGGTCATTTTGCGCCTTTTACACTAGTTATATCTGTAAGCAGCCCGGGACAAACACAAACATCCATGCCTTTGGCGGGATTCGAACCCACGACCAGGTGGACTCGAGTACTAGAAAGCATACGCCTTAGCCCTTTCAGCCACCTGGCCGACGATAACTAAACATAAAAAGAAATTAAACTTTGAAAATAAAATTAAAAATCAATACATTTCCGTGGAAGATGGAATTTTTGCAATATTTACCAAAACGATTACAAATAATAATTAATTTTATTTGGTTACCGACCCTTCACCTTCTGGCAGGGAACGTGTTTCTAAATAACTATTTTGTGGAGTCTCTAAGCAATGTGTAATATTCAGATCATTGATGATACTGTTACAAAATAATTGAATGCGAAATTAAGCAAACACATCATCACAATACTAATTACCTAAGAGACCACTTATAAAAATTAAACTCGATTGGCAAATTTCAGTTTTTAATGGTTTTAGGGTTTTAATTGTCCACAATGGAATCAGATTAACGATTCGTTTATTATTAAAATCATCTCTTCATGTCTATTGAGAGAGGTAAAATTCTTGGTAATTATTGGTAGCTTCGTTGGATGCCATCGAATTGAAGGGTCTCTCTGGTTCAAGGAACGAATTAGTTTTTTTGGCCAAGATAATTACTGTAAACACTGCAACGATCATTACCTATTATCTCCGACATATCATTGCTTGCAATTGACTCCGTTCTCTGCATGGATCTTCCATTATAAGACTCCGTTCGTTTTGAAGTGATTCACTTTTCTGGATGCTATCATCGGTTAATTAGAGGTCGAGTTTTATACCTGGTTAAAAACGTTTCTTCAGCCTCCTTGAAAGAAAAAAAAAATTCTGCAGAAGGTAATTACGAAAATCGAACATCTTTAAGGTATTTCTCGAAACGGTGGTCGCGAAGTACGCAGCCAAACTTTCAAAGGTTGTCCCTTTCAGGTTGAAACGCAATTAGGAGGAGGCGAACTTTTAATTCAACTTTCTCATAAGGCTCTCCCCACTTAGCAATGCACCCTTCAATTATTCCCATTAGTCTCGTGGAAGCTGTGAACGGAGGCATGAGGAGCCACCTCTCCTCTAACGGTGCAACGTTTAGAGTCACCGGCTCCACTGTGTCAATGACCTGGGTCACAAGGGCGACTCGAGACACTCTCGCGAGAGCTTATCGCCACACTCAAAGAGAATTCCCTCTCAATGCACACATACGCGCACATTCTCTCTCCTCTGCCTTCAAAAATAAGAACGTGTAAGTCTCTTCTCCCCTCTTCTTTCCAATAATGTGTAAACTTACTGAATCCCCGAGTGCACGCTTAACGATATTCAAATCGAACCCCGAAAATTCTCGATTCGACGCTAATTTAATTCCGTTGAATATTCACACATGTTAGCAATTTAGTTGGTACACAGGAATAGTTGATGTAAACGAGTTTAAGGTTAGTTTAGGGCGTGGTGGAAATTATTTTATTTCAAACAGCAATTAAACTGTTTGCTGCTTGCTTAGTGAAATTAAAAACGAAATTTTTTTTATTGCTAATTTTTATTTGAGGGAAAATGGTTTATTAGCGTTTTTATTACCAATAATTAACCAAACATTAACAAAAGTTTTAGCAAAGATTTTCTTAATATAAATGTTGATTAAAGACTAATTTTTCATTAAACATTCAATATATTGACATATCAAATTAAGAAATAAATGAATTCATAATACAATGTTTCCAATTAATGTTCCTGATCATTAAAATAATTAAACCGAGTTGATAATGAAATTTTAAAAAAAAACTATTCATAATTATAAGTCTTAAATATTAAGATGATCAGTCGTTCATTTGGTAAACGTAAAACTACGAAAACTCGGATTTCGTGAACATTTATCTTACGCAAAACCGGAAAGAAGTATCCGAAGTCAAAGGTTAGAGAAACAGGAAATGAAAGTGGTTTCTCCGATTGAAGTTAAAAAAAAAACGTTGATATGAAGAAATACTTTTTTGAATTATTAGCTCACCGAATAAAATGATCCATACATAATATTTCCGGAAAATTTTTCAAACTTTACAATAATTTTCGTAGAAATTTTTCTTGAAACAAATTTTATGAGTTAAATTATTAGGGCAGTTTTGGGGAACTTGCTTTTTCTATTACTCATTTAAACTAAGAAACACTGTATTAAGACATTTCTTTATCTAACGCTCAATTGACATAGCCACGATAATCTTGATTTCGGTCAGCAAGAGTAAGCGAACAAAAAGCAGCTGAAGCCAATGAAATCCATATAGTTATAACATAATATATACCGGATGAGCATTGATATAGTACCAGTTTATTTAACCAAGGGGTACCTGGCTCTAAAGGGAGGGATTAAATAAAGAAAGCTGTAATGAATTAATTTAATTAATGTCTAGTACAAAGTGTAGAATCCCATATACTGTTGTCACATTGTGTCAAGTTTCGTTTTTGGTTTTATCTAACTTCTTGTCATTAATGCCTATTCTGATGACCAAGTCTAGATTGAATTAAATTGGGAAGGGTTGTAGGGTCTTCATAAATTGGTCATATTTATTTACTATGGATGCTTTACCAGTTAGTCTTAACAACTAGTTTAGTTCAATACTGTAGTAGCGATCTAATATATAAAATTCTTTACACTGTGTCTCAGAACTCTTTGCACAAACTTAACAGGGAGGTAGAGGGGATGTATATGAACACCTTTCGCCAATAAACCCATGGTCGGAAATGACTAGGCGTCCAAGAATGGCACATTGAAAGTAAAAATCTTAATTACACCCACCACGATAATGAGATTTTTTGGAGAATGTTTTACCAGAACTTTTGGAGGACATACCTTTGGTGATTCGCCGAGATATGTCGTTTCGACATGATGGGTATCTCCACATTTCACCCTCGAGTTTCGTGATTATCTGAATCTTAGGTTTCCAATAGATGGAGTGTTCTTGGAGATCCCATTAATTGGCCACCACGATCACATGACCTCACATGCAGGGACATCTTCCTGTGGCGCCGCATGAAGAATATGTTGCATGAAACCCCTGTGGAATCAATGGACGATATTGTAGGGCGAGTGGCAGCAGCTGCAGCAGAAGTTCAGGAGATGCCTGGAATCTTCGAACGCTCGAACGGTTCGATATTACGGTCGGTACTGAGACAGGTAGTCGTTATTTTGAGCATATTGTGGTATTCTTTGCTGTAAGCTACATGATAAATAAAAGTAATAAGATATCATGTCTCTTTATTTGTGGCCTGCAAGTTGATCTTTCAATGTGCTTTTGTTGGATACTGAGTCATTTCCGATCATATATCAAGTGGTCATATACTGTACATCCCCTCTACCTCTCTGTCAAGTTTGGACATAGCGTTCCGAGACATTCGATTTAAGTCGTATTTAATTAATGGTATATGTAACAAGGTTTGTGAAGCTAACTATTACTAATGTCATCAAAAATAATTATTTATTAAATTGGTTATATAAAATTACGAAATTGCTTGTGTTAATTTAAAAAAGAAAGTTTACATTTTCAAATACGGTCCGGAAAATAAAAGTCGTATTCACTTTCGAACGGTTTCATCAGATCACCAAGAACTATTTCAAAAAAATATGTTCATTTGTTTGTTTGTTTTTCCATTTGAAAAATAAGAGTAAATTGAAGTCAGTGACTCGCGGTTAAGTTAAATTTATCAGCTTCTATTTAGTGAACAACAAGAGTTAATGACATTTACCAAAATAGAATTATTTAATTCTCTTAACAGTGTCGTAATGATTATAATAATTACGTTATCCTTTTGAAGGAAAAACAATTATTTGTGCGCTTTGTTAACTCTATAATGTAGATCTCTACAGATAGAAAAGAAAATATAAAAATTTCACATGTAGTTTCAGTAAGAGTTCTTTCTTTTCACTTTTTTTTTCTCTTCTCGTCTTCTGAAAATAACAATGAAACTTTTAATGGATTACCATACTAATGTCAACATTTAAAAGCGTGTACATTAAATAATTTAATTCAAATATAAAGTTTATACGTTTTTTTAGTTTTCAAATAGGTTAAACGAAAAGACGTCTTAAACGGTCTTTTGAGCTCTGTATGACGGAATGTTGTTTTACTAAGCATAAAAAATAGCTTTACTTCTTAAAGACTTTCATTGCCATGAATAGATATAAGCTGATTTAGTTACTTCATTAGCCGATTCAGTTTCTCCAAAATTAGCTCTCAAGCAATGAAGGTAATGTTTAATAAAGAACTAGTTCTGGAGAAGGGCGTGGGGAACTTCAAATTTATTGTATGCAATAATATTAAGGGTGAAAAAGGTCTTCAAACGTTGTAATCAATAATTCAGAACTATAAAAAAAGATTAATCTACTAATACAAGCCATATAAGGAAGATATAAAATCTAATCTAAGATACAAGCCATATATATATATATATATTCCTTAAAAAAAATTAAAATAGTAAATCTTCATATTAAATCCAATTAAGGCCATAATCGATCCGAATTTAATTTATTTAAGTGAGTGAGAGAAAGTTCTCCATTTAGGCTTCTCAATTCATTTTAATGCAAGAAGGCATTATTGTCCTTCAACTCATTCAAAATTAAGAAGAATTAATGGGATTGAAGTAGACTCGAGTGGGAGCATATTTTTTCCCTTTTCCTTAGGATTCTACCCTTTCCCTTAGTGTTGGGTCTTAAATCATGTCCTCGTCGTTGGAGATAAGAAGAGCATGACAAACGGGCATAGAAGGGAAATTATGAATTTAAAAAAGAAAAAGAAAAGGCGGCGTCGAACGGGACTGTATATGTTGTTCGTTGAATGGTAAATGATGAACGACTACGTGTTTCCTTTGAAATTCAAAATGAGAAATTAGAGCGCTCGTTAAAATGAATTTTGGACAGAGGCAAGGCATAAAAAAAGTTTCAGTAAATATTGAAAGAATGCGCCGGAGTTTTCATTAACGGTTCATTGCCAGAGGCATCAATTATTTTCAAACAATATAAAAAAATTCCTTAATCTCTTTAAAATTAAAAACTATTAAAGGTATTTTAAACATGTAATAAAAATGAAAGTTGGCCATGGCTTTAATTTCCTGAATAAAATACAGTTGACATTTAAATCATCCAGCTCTTCTTTCTATTAATTAAACAAGGAGAGTTTTCTAATACCCATTCCACCCTCTGGCCCTACTCTTTCCTACTTCATTTCCTCGATCTTTTCTAATGAGAAAGCACTGGAAGTAATAAATCCTTTGAAAATTAGCGAACGAAATGAAACGTTTATTCCAGAAAATCCTGAAAGTTTTAAAGTGATTCTGTTGACGTAAGCATAGGAATCAATGTATTAACCTTTCAATTAAACTGCTTGTATCTATAAATAAACAACCTGGATAGTATTTTTTATAAAATCATAAAAAATCATTATATGCGAATTAGGTATTTGGAAGTTTAAACAGGCTGTAACGATAAGTTCATAGATTAAGTTAGTAGATTAAGTAGATAAGTTATACACTATCTAGCCAAAAGCAATCGGACACTTTCGATTTTAGACGTTTTGTCGAATATCTAGAAAAATACTTGACGAATTATCCTGAAATTTCAGTGGCGTAAAAAGGATGTTACACCTCATGTATTTCAGGGAAGGTTTTCTCCCGAAGGCAAATAGGGGACCAGCAAAGAAGTGAACCAAAAAATAATGTTTGGAATCACCCTGTAAAAAATAATGCTTGAAATGCATTGTAGCTGTAGCATATGCTTAAGAGGCTTGTTTTACTTTTCTGTGTTCATTTGTAAGAGAATAGCACGTATATTCATGGAGATATAAAGGTTTCTTTAAAAAGGTCGAAATGTTTTCGTAAGTTTTTTGTTTATAACACGCAGGATTTTCAACCCAATGCAATTTCATTTACAGGAAACTTGACAAACTACAGTACAGACAACACCCTGCAATCAGAATAGAAAAATATTAAATATTTGATGAAATATGAGCAGTTTTACAGTTTTACTAAATAATGTTTAACTGCGCATGCGCAATCAAATTGTCTTTTGCATAATTTATTAGCCAAATGTATAGAGCTACTCTTATAAAAAGCCCAAGCAAATATCTTGAAAATTCAGAAAGATATCGTCGATAGAATGAGTTGAATTTCAGTTGCTCTCAAAAATAAACAAAACGATAAGGGGTTTTCTCCAAATTTTTATTTTTGGATCGGACACCAGTATCAACTTCTTCTCCTTACGCTGACATGAAACAATATTGACTTCATTTTGACTTCATATCAGCGTAAGTTAAACGAATAAAATCACGTGGATATAATTCTTATATAACCTTTTTCCCTTTTTAATTGTAGAAACAGATTATGTATAGCTAGAAATAATCAATTACTATTTTTATTACACCCTGCATAACATCAATATGGAGACTGAATAGTTAAATTTAAACATTTTAATGAATACATTTAGAAGTGAGACGAGGGACTTTGAAGTGGCTCTTATTTAAATGACCATCTTTAACATAAGATTTAACTTCTCTTTGAAGTGCCATAGAATTCTCTGCGAAAGTGCACTGGGATTCCATTTGCCTTTTAATGTGTTCTCTAAGTTGTTGAGTATTGAAAAGAAGAACTCACTAATGACTTTAAGTATAACCCCTCTGGAAAAAGGTAAATTTTGTAATGCCTTGAAAATGCAGGGTGGAATTTAACCTACAGAGAGGTTACATCTGTATAAAATGTAGTCCTGGCCATTGTGAATAAGCCACTTTTAGATATTATTATCTCCCTTGTAAGCGACGGTCATTAAATATACAATATTGTTTCGGCCAATAGTTTTCATTAGTCTATCTCACAGGAACGGTCTTGAAAGTCTACCAATTTTTTTCAGCTTAACTAAGTGAGAACATTAAATTATGAACAAGATTAGTTTCCCTTATATCTAAATGAAAAATTATTTAGAAAGATTTAATTTCATAAATGTTTGCTAAATAATACTGTATGCAAAATAACTTGTTGACTGCTCTCTAAATGGAATTGTGATTTTGGTTGTTATGGATATGAAAATAAGCATGTGAAAATAAATATTTTCTATCACAGACTCGCAAATCAGAATTTCTATTTTATTTATAAAATTTTTATTCATAATTTTCCATCTTTGAAAAAAGATATACGACTCGAAAAGAATTTTAGAATGATATTTGATCTCTATTATATCCTTTTTCAAAAAATTTCCTCACTAACAATGTAAGAGTCTAGAATATTCGGATTATTCTACCAACGTACTGTAGTTCCATCTATCCACAAATCCCTTTTCCATTAACGAAATGTCCTGGTGGAAACGTTCTCCCTGTTTATCTGTTATTTCCTCCAGGTTCTGCGGGAAAAAGTCTCGAGAGCAATCAGGGAAATATAATATTGTTAACATGGCAATTCATATTTTGGATGCATCTTGCCATCTCTTTTATACGTACACTTTCCCATCTGTCCTTAAACAAGCAATTACCATCCTGAAGTATAAATCCGGTGCTAGTGCAAATTACATTAATTATCGTATTATCACAACTCTTCCTCCAATTTCAAAATTGATTGAAAAAAACCATTTTTGGCAATCTACAAGATTCATTGTGGCAGTGTATTCCGTCCGAGTTAACAGTGTAGCAGAAGGATACCGATGAAACATTATTTAAAGGCTACTAAAGTTTATGATAGCGGAAAGAGCTTAATCATATTGGAAACAGATGTCTCAAAGGCATACGACTCCGTGTCAAGAATTTAACTGACTCATGACTTATAAACCACGGGCGTGGTTGATCCTTATTTAGCCCTAATTAGTGTATATCTCACAGATCGCCACGGCTTACCTACATTAATCACGATCCATCGAGTTGGTCTTATTGTACACCTAGGCTATTCTCTGACTCGTGTTAACCATCCAGCCCATTTCGTCTATCAATGGCTGAACAAATCAGATCAACTCAACGATCTACTCAACAACTCAAGATAGTGATCCCTATGAGATTATCTACAGGGTGGTTATAAAATAAGTTCGCCTACTCAGAGCCCTCTAGAGCCCAATCTAATGAACCGATTGTGATGCAAATTGAAATGTAGGCTATTCAGACCATGAGGGTGAGAATTCGGAAAGAAAAAAAATAGTGCAAATTTGCACCACTAAGTGAAAATGTGGCGCTGTGGAATGACAAATGGAGATTTTAAAACTGGTTTTATTGTTTTAAACAAGCAGGCATGTTTTTGTTTGATTACAGCATATGTTCAATATGTCCGCCCTCTGCGTCATTGACATGTTGGAAGCGTAGCACAGCATGATCAATTGTTGCATGAAGCGTTTCCCTGGGAATGTCTAAGATATGCCGTCTAATGCCGGCTTTCAGCTCAGGCACAGTCCGTACGCTTTGTTGATAGACCCGATCTTTCAAATATCCCCAGAGCCAAATATCGCACGGGTTCAAATTCGGAGAACGTGGAGGACGTGCATCTGGAAAACGTCTAGAGATCACATGATCATCTCCGAAGTTGGCACGAAGCAGTTCCTTCACTTGTCGACCAATATGAGGAAGTGGTCCATCTTACATAAGGCAGTGGTTTCCAAGCATCATCGTTCTCGCAAGGCAGGAATCGCATGCTGTGCAAGAAATTCACAGTATCGTGCACTTGTCACAGATCATCTTACAGGACCTCGTTGTGTCAATTCCTCAAAGAAAAAGGGACCTAGAATAAAATCAGCGGTGAATCCACACCATATGCGGCAATTCTGCGTGTTCACCGCTCCTTCTAGGATGAAATGTGATTCGTCTGACCATAGAATGTTCCACGGCCACAGGTCATCAATAATCATCCTCGCCAGAAAGCGATAAGCAAAGTCAGCGCGTTGAGAAGAATCTTGAGGTTTTAGCTGTTGTGCCAGAGGGTACCAATGCAGAATGGACCGCAAGACCTTTCGCACCATGAAACAGGGGATGGACAATTCGCGTGCTGTTGTTCGAGCACTTGTTGCAGAATGTTGAGAAGAGGAAGCTCTGTTCACCACTGCAACAGCTACGTCGTCAACAACTTCGTCTGCTATCTTTCTCCGTCCTCTTCCTGGTGCGACAGCCAAATCGCCAGTCGATTTAAATTTCTTTATCATTTTTCGCAACCCGGTATCTGACATGGGCCCTTTTCGCAGTCCTTTTAGACGACGATGTGCTCGCAATGCAGCTGGACTGCTGCTATCATTCTGGTAAAACAGCTTTACCAACAGTGCGCGTTTTTTCTTGCTTAAAACCATGATCTTTCGTGAAAGCTTTTCACCAAACATAATGTAATGAATGGATCAATCCATTCCATTCTGGGTATGTTGACTTTCTAATTTGCATATACTTTCTGCTAATAAGGCCGATATTGAGAACGAACATATGCTGTAATCAAACAAAAACCTTGCCTGCTTGTTTAAAATAATAAAACTAGTTTTAAAATCTCCATTTTCCATTCCACATCACCACATTTTCACCTGGTGGTGAAAATTTGCACTAATTTTTTACTGTCCGGAATTCTCTCCCACATGGTCTGAATAGCCTATACATGTATTTCAGTTTGCATCACAATTGGTTCATTAGATTGGGCTCTAGAGGGCTCTGAGTAGGCGAACTTATTTTATAACCACCCTGTACTTTACTGAATAGATATTTCCATGTAATGTCACCTATCTATGGAATGAGTTACCTACAGAAATACGTCGTCAAGTCATTATTGCCTTTATCCCTAATTATTAACACGCTGACTTATTTTCATTCTAATTTATATGAACATTATTCTGAGATTCAACTTGATGAATAATTGATCTATGCTTATGTTTATTTTTTAAATTAAATTCTGTTTAGCCGTTTATTTCAATGATTTGTAACTTCATCAAAAGTTTGCTTACTGACTTGAGTGCATTCCATGCATCGTTTTCGGTATCACTTGAGAAAATCTACATCCTGCATAATTTCTCATTTTTAGAAATCAATAAAGACTCTTTAATTTTGCCTCAATAATTTTGGGACTTTGTCCTCCAATACTCAATAGTTTCCCCTTCTCCAGTGCTCTCACAAATAGCTTCATTATCCTCAATTTAATACGCAGGGATGGGAAATATGCACCTTGAAGTTTACTATAGTCATCGCCATCTAAGTTGAAGGACAGGATGACGTCATTTCTAACGCCAGCCAACAGACGTTAACGGGAAGTAAATCGCTTAGCTATTCCATGAAACATTCGCTTTCGTTTTCGAAACATTGTTTTCGTATTTATATTTTAAATAGATAAATGGAATTAATAAATTAAAAAATGGCGTAGAAGGCAATTTGTTTTATATTATGACTTTTAATAGGCTTTCCACTTTTCAATGATATCTCTGCCTTTACTATAGTAGAATAAGTAAATCATGGGTAAAATCCAGACAAAGCATATTGTTGAGAAAACTTACTGTGCATGTCAAAAAGATCGTTCAACTTACGTGGCGGTCAGTATAACTCATACGACACTCATTTTACCTGGAATAAAAGTGTTTCATTTAAGCCTCTATTTAAGTTCTTTTTTTTGTGACTGTTCCATTCGCATAGAAAACGGCAGTACTTAGTCTAAACTCAGTGCATACAAAGTAGTAATCCTATTATTTTCAGATCTGCACACAATTTCCATTTCTACTTATAGATCTAGCCCAACCTAAGCATTTAGAAAAATCTGTGACACACACTGAGTGGCCAAAAAAGTAGAGACACCTCTTATTTGAAAGTAAACCAGTCTGAAAGTGACGTAGAGTGACGTAACAACGTCTGCTTATATAAGGGTCGTACAAATGAAAACGAAAGTTTGTGCGGGGGAAAAAAAAAGACGACGTGTAAGATCGTAATTTTTTGTTTTCAACAATTGCGAAATCCCACGTGCAAATTGAACAATAGGTTGCAAGTGTTGCATTACGTGAGAAAGGATGATAGCTCGCGCTTCGAAGCTCTGCGCGTGATCGCTTCGTCCAAACAACAAAATGGAGTCAACGAAACAGGAACAGAGAGCAGTAATTCGTTTTTGACATGCGAAGGAGTTTCAGTTTCTGAAATTCATCGTCGTATGCAGAACGTCTATGGAAATGACTGCCTAACCTTCACTCGTGTTTGGGCATGGAGCAAGAGTTTTCGGAGGGACGGTCATCATTGCACGATGATCAACGACCTGGACAAGCAAACTGCGCCATCACGGATGATTCCAAAGCCAAAATTGACGGTCTTAAAGGAAAACAGAAGAGTGACGCTTCGTCCAAAACGTTCATCTGGGAAGCAATGCAGCATCCACCTTACAGGATTTATCCCCATGTGACTTTCACGTGTTTAGGGATCTCAAAAAACATCTGATAGGCCGCAGGTTTCAGTCGGACGATGAAGTGAAGGAAGAGGTTTTGGAATGGTTCCACACGCAACCGAAAGACTTCTTCCTTAAAGGTATCACACGCCTTGATACACAGTTGGATAAATGCCTTAACGCATTTGGAGAGTATTTTTAAATTCCTTATATACACTTTGGATAAAATAGATAATTTTCGTTTTCATTTGTACGACCCTTATATAAGGAACGCTCAGTTTCGGACGACGTAGTTTTCGCGGAAATGTCAAAATGGGTAAGACCAAAGATTTAAGTTAGTTTGAATGAGGGATGATCATCGGTGCAAGAAGAGCTGGTGCCAGCATCTCTGAAACGACGACTCTTTTAGGTTTACACGTTCAACATTATCTCGGGTGTTTAGAGAGTGGCAGTTGAGAAAAAAAAACTTCAAGCGATAACGACCATTCTGGTCGAAAATGGTGGTTAACGAGAGAGGTGAAAGGTGAATAGAAGAGCAACAACACGACAAATTACAGCTGAATTCAATGCAGGTGCATCATAAAGCATATCCAAAATCACAACAAGACGAACTTTGCAAAGGATGGGCTTTAGCAATAGGAAATCATCAAGAGTGCCTTTGTTATCACAGAACAATAGGAAAAAGCGCCTGTTGTGGGCCCAGGAACGACGTAATTGATCACTTGAGGAGTGGAAAAAAATAGCCTGCTCCGACGAATCTCGTTTCCTACTCCATCATGCAGATGGCATGATCAGATTATGGCGCAAACAGCACCAGTTCATAGACTTCTCCTACCAAATGACAACTCTTCAGGCGGTGGAAATTATGGTGTGGAGAATGTTTTCCTGGAGTACACTGGGTCCCCTGATATCTGTGAACACAACTCTGAACAGCTTACGTCAACATCGTTGCCAATCACCTTCACTCGTCTATGGCTATGATGTTCCTTTCTGGAGTTGGTCACTTTCAACAAGACCATCACAAATTGGTTTGAGCAACATCAATCAGAGTTTAAGTCTGTTTCCATGGCCAGCTCAGTCCCTTGACCTCAATTCTATTGAGCATTTGTGGGACGAAGTCGAAAGATCACTTCAAAGCCACCCAACTTAGAGCAGCCATTATGTTAGCATGGGCTAACATTCCTCAACAACGGTATCACCATCTTGTTGAGTCCAAGCTAAGAAGAATATCAGCTGTGATCAGCTCTAAAGATGAACCAATTCGTTATTAGAGGGTGTCTCTAATTTTTGGCCATTCAGTGTATATCTTCTTCATCTCCAGTTTTTCCTACTTCTATGTGGGGTCGCTGTTTTTGATGAGCTTTCTCCATTTCTCTCTGTCCTCTGTCCATTCCCTTCTGAGACCCTTTGATTTCAGATCTTCATCCACCATATATTGCCATCTTCTCTTGGGTCGTCCTCTTTTTCTCCTTCCCTCCACTTTCACGTTCATAGCTCTTTTGCCAGTGTAGTTCTCGTCTCTTCTCATTACATGGCCAAACCATCTCAGTCTATTTTCTTGGATTTTATTTTCAATAACTTTCACTGTCCCTCGGATGCGCTCATTTCTGCTCGTGTCACTCCGCATATCCATCTCAACATTCTCATTTCTGCCACCTTCATCCTTTGTATATTGGACTTTTGTAGAGAGAGTGTTTCCATTTCATAGAGCATTACAGGTCTCACCACCGTCCTGTAAACTTTGCCCTTTAGACGCACAGGGATCTTCTTATCGCAGAGGACTCCAGAGACTTCTTTCCATTTTTTCAACCTGTCTGTATTCTGCTAGTCACTTCCCTACCCGTCTCACTCCATTCATCAACTGTCGATCCAAGGTATCTGTGTGGTCAGTTTTTCTGATTGCTGTCCCCATCAGTTTCAGCTCCTCAATTTTCTGGGCCTCTATGTTGCATGCCATATATTCTGTCTTGCTTCAGCTGATTTTCAGTCCCCTATCTTCCAAAGCTTTCCTCCAATCCTCTAGCATTTCTTCGACCTTTGCTCTAGATCTTGCACATAAAACTATATCATCCGCATAGAGCATGTTCCAAGGCACTTCTTCCCTGATTTTCTCTGATATGACATCTATCACTATGTTGAACAGGGAAGGACTCAGTGCCGAGCCTTGGTGGAGACCGACTCTCACTTCAAAGCTACACGTTTCTCCCTGACAGATTCGCGCTTTTGTCTTGGCTTTCCTATACATTTCTTGAATTAACCTGACATATTTCTCTGGTGCGTTTCTAACTCTGAGGCTCCTCCAAACTTCCTGCCTTGGCACTCTGTCATATGCCTTTTCCAGGTCAATGAAGACCAGGTGAAGTTCTTGTTGTTTCTCTGTGAACTCCTCCATCATTTGCCTCAAGCTAAAGATTGCATCAGTGGTTGACTTTCCTGGCATGAAACCAAACTGTTGACTCCCAATATTAAGTTCAGCTCTCAGTCGTTTGTCCAGGATCCTCTCCAAGATCTTCTTGGTGTGCGACATTAGCTTAATTCCTCTGTAGTTTTCACACATTTGGATGTCCCCTTTACCCTTGTAGACTGGAACGAGAATACTTTCTGTCCATTCATCTGGTATCTCCTCCTCTCTGTAGATCTTCACCAAGAGATCCCATAGCAAGTCCAGCCCTTCCTCTCCAAGGGCCTTCCAGGCTTCAGCCGGGAGTCCGTCCGGTCCAACTGCTTTCCCTCTCTTCCATTCAGTGTATATAATTCTTATTAATCAAAAAGTGAATTCCTATTCAAGTAGAGGAAGCCTAAAAATATAAAAATTAAAATAAAAATAAGTTTATTATGAATAATTATAATTAATTCTCTTCTCTGGGGCTTGCCTCCCACGTTGGGTCTAAGCAATTAAGTAAATTTTGAATAGTTTCATAAGTCGCTTTCTTGTGAACGAAGTATCCTATTGGAACTGAGTGATATCTATTATCTATGAAGCAGCATTGCCTTTACTCGAGTGTGGAGGAATTTGTACAGTCCAAAGTCAGAAATGTTAAACATGAATGTTAAAGCATTTTTTGCTTGTTAAACATGAATGTTAAATTATTTCCATAGCAAAGAATAAAATTATTTTCTGAAGAAACGGAATGGGATGGAGAAAAACTAAAAATCATATTTGAGTAAACCATGCAAATATTTACCACTAACAAGGTAAAAGTGAATTATCACTATTCCAAATGTACCATACCAGTTGATAAGTATCCCTTTTAGCAACAAATCCTAAGGCTTTTATATTTTTATGCGGAGGGCAAAAATTGTCTTACAGTGTAATCTGATTCTTTATCTATATACAAATAGTTATAAATAAAAAGAAATGTTTTTTTATTTATTAAATAGAAAGCATTTCCCCAAAGAATAAAAATATGATAATGCAGCTAATTGAAAATTTAATCTTCAGGCAACTTGTGTATGTTTAAACAGAATAAATAATTGATTATATTCATTTTTCTACTTTTCAGATGTTCTTCACTCGTGCTGAATCCAACTGTCCGTCCAACTGCTAAAAAATCGATTTCTTTAAGTCTGCACGCTAGCGGAAGGAAAGATGAAAAATTGAAAGAAAATATTTGTATTTCATCTGCATCAAGAAGAACGATAAAGAGCCCGTGACTGAATACAGGTTCAAAAATGTTCCTGCATTTCGAGATAAATAGACTATTTTCTTCCATACACATAAATAAGCTCAGAGAAATAACATAAATTATTCTTATTATACAGACATTAATTTTAACATTATCAGTCCTCTTTGTGTTTCAGCATAATAAAATTTGTTTTAAACTTTCCAATTTAGAAAGTGAACGGGGTGCAATGTTCTGAATACAATTTCTATGAAGTCATGAGAGGTGAAAGAAATGAAGGACTGAATAAGATTGAATGCACAATTAGCCGAAGGAAAGTTTTGAGGGAGTAAGGTAGCGCTCGTGAAAATGATGGAATGTTATTGCCACCCGAAAACACTTGAGGTAAACTTTAGCTGATAAGTACTTTCATCCATGACTTAGATAAATGATAATTTTGTTAGCGCTTCCAATTTCAACGCTATTTCGTAAAGTAATTTTTTTCTCTTTTAATTTGAACTTTTCCAATGACTAATAATGTTGTAGGAAATAAAAGTATGGTCGGAGTCATTAAGATTGGGGGAAATGATTTAACGCCTGATAGAAAGCATGCAAGAGTTCAATGTAATTAGGTGGCTTACTGATGCCGTTGTAATGGATGATGCGCAGAAAATAATTTAAGGATCATCTTATTGATATTTCTTAAAATAATGAAAGGCATGGAAGTTTTGATAAGAAGGTTAGGCTATTTATATTATACCTCGGAAAGTATTATTTAACGCACGTGGGAATTTGAAAGAAAAAGAACAGTCGACCTCTTGTATAGACAATACCTATTTTATAACATTCGGAGCAGTGATTAAAAAGTCATTACGGTTAGGTTTATAGTCATTTTACAAGCAAAACTTGCCCCCTGAAAATATGTCCTCTACTTCTAACGGTATACATCATAAATCTACAATAGGTTAATAGCGTTCTATATTTCAACCGATGAGCTATAAACATTATGGGAAGCCATAGAGCAAAAAGTTTTGTTCCATTAAGAAAATGCACTTGAAACAGTTACTATTGCTTATTGATTGTTGCTTGTATTGTAGCTCAGTGCCATAAAGAATAACAAGTAAACAACGTGCTTTTCCTGTATTGCATTTTTTAAGTGAAGATTGGATGGAGCTATAAATAAAAACTGACTTATACGAAAACAATAAAACGTTGAGGACGAATAATTCAATAATTCATTTAAAATATCTTTATTATCTCAACACAAGAAAAGAAGTCAACAAAGTATTCCCTTCAAAAAACAAATTGTAAAATTAAAATTAACTAGAAATTTAAAAGTACACTCCTTAACAAAAGTTGTAAATTTTATCAAAAAATACAGGGTAGATACAAAAAATGAGCCCCATCCCCTTTTATTTTCGTAACCGAAGCAAATATGTAAATTTTGATGAATCCAATGAATAGGAAGTTGTGGGTGATCTATCCCATGGTGCACTTTTCATCATCTCAAATATGCATATTTGGACACATTCAAATCCTATCTTAAAAACCGTAACAGATACACGAAAAATTCCAATTGAAGACTTGTTCAGCATGGAATTTCGAACAAATCAAAAAATTTTTTTCCAAAATCCGATGAACGGATCACCAACAATCCAAAGCAGAAGATCATGTTGACCATTTCAGGAACAGTGTAGCTTGCCATCCTGGAATTGTTCTGTCTTCTGTATGCTGACACATGTCTTTTATTTGCTTTTCCTCATGAAAGTGAATGTAATTTTTGGTAATTTCTTGCTTTGCATGTTGAACGTTCAAATCTCTTTGTGAAGTGCATAGGGAGGTAACTAATAAATTCAATATGAGATTGTTGGTGATCCGTTCATCGGAATTTGGAAAATTTTATTGTTTTGTTCGGAATTCCATGCTAAACAAGTCTTCAATTGGAATTTTTCGTGTACCTGTTACGGTTTTTAAGATTGGATTTGAATGTGTCCTAATTTGCATATTTGGGATGATGAAAAGTGCACCATGAGATAGGTCACCCACAACTTCCTATTCAATGGATTCATCAAAATTGACATATCTGCTTCGGTTATGAAAATAAAAGGAGGAGGAGCTCATTCTTGCATCCAGCCGGTATATGTAACTTTTTAAACAAAATAATTAATTTTTAATCTAATATATTCTATCAAAAATATAAATTTTGCTTTAAAATTTTGTGTAATTTCTAAAAATTTTAATTTTCTTTGCCTAAAAATTCAATAAAGTACCAAGGATTTCCTATAAAAATTTTTAATATCTGTATTATTGTTATTTGCATTAAATTGAATTCATTAAAATCAATATAAACAGAAATAATTTATTTTTTGCCAAGTCCACATTTTCGCCGGGTCCACTCTTTACAACCACTCGTACTTCTAAATTTCTAGTTAATTTTAATTTTACAGTTTGTCTTTCTGGAGCGAATGCATTGTTGTCTTTGTGGTTTGCTTATTTTCTTGTGTTGAGGTAATAAAGGAATTTTAAACTTGAGCTATTGAAAACTGACTTATGGTTAGTGCTATTGAAATGCCTTTTAATATGTTCTATAGCGAATCCATTAATTCTAACAGTTCTATAGAATTTGAAATACACCTGCTCATAGATATCTTTTTTAAACATCATCCACACATTATGTAAACTTTAATTAGTAAAGTATTTTACCTTGTATATTGCTGATATTCTGAGACGTGATATTTTTAAATAATTTAATTCTACATATTCCTCTAGAACAAGCCACACACATCAAAATTCTTGCATATTCATGACTTTATTCGTGATGAAATTACAGCTTGTTGTCAAGCTAAATTTTGCATTTTCTATTCTGTATTTTGAAATTGAATTTAATGGTTTAATTCTTCAATTGTTAACGACAGAATATAATTGGAAATGAAATGTGTCAAGAATGATTCATATTAATAATAAAATGAATTTTGATTTAAAGCGAAAACATTTTTTATTGTTGTTTTTTTTTATTTTACATAATACCTTATAATTTATCTAACATACAACAAAACATTGCGTTTAAAGTAAAAATAAACTTTTTTCTGAAGCCGCAATCAGTTGATTAATAAAGAAATCCAGGGCTCTAAACGTTCACTTCTTCTCTTCAAATGAAGACTGTCTCATCCATGTGCTTTAATCTGTACGCCAGGAAAAAAAAAAGAGACATTACTCAGTCCTTGTTGTGTAATAAAATAAATTGCTTATATCTCTATATAAAAAAAAAGCTCCATCCAGATGAATCTGACCAAACAGAAACGAAGTCAATTCAATTTCTCGAGTTTGTTCTGTGCGGAAACAACGTTTCCAGATAATATAGTTTTGCCTGGCAGGAAATCCAACTGGAAATCCCATGGTTGAGTTCGAAGAGAGTTTTCGTGCTTAAAGCGAGAGTTACCATCTAGCCCACTAACGGCCTTGAAGTGTAGATGGGGTTAATTAGTTTTGCAGTCCATTGCCGTCGACTCCGTCCTCACCATCATCATCATCATTAACCATCGTTGTCGTCTCGAGGGAGTGAGCAAGTCCCCCCAGTGACGTATCCATCAACTTCATCTGCAATTCAATTGTTCCACCGCTTTGTCGTTGACATTTGCTTATTGAAAAAAGATGGGAGAACGGGGTGAACCGATAAAACTTTTAATGAGTACTTTGCAGTGTAATTACTTTCTGAATTTCAGAATTATCTTCTGCTGGTTTCTAAAGAGATTTAAGCTTAGATATGGGTAAAATGATTGCAAAAGTTGTTTTATTAAACTCGCGTGGCGGAAGCACGGGGCTGGAATATTTTTAAAGTAAATGTCTAGATTCTGATGCTAATAATATTTTTTTTGTTTTAAGTATTCTCTCCATGCATAAAGAAAATTTGATTTGGATTTATGAAATGACCATTTAATTAATACAAATCGATTTTCTAATATGAAATTCTGTTATTCTAATGATTTTAAAGAGAGAAGGCTCCTTAGCATCTATTCACCTTATCTGTATGTCGTCTCCTCTTTCATTTACAGAAAAATAAAAACATTATTTATCATAAAATTATTTTTATTTAACCTACTATATCTTGTTCATTAGAGTACTGTTTATGATATTGGTTTGGTGCACTTTGCAGCAGTTTTCAATGACAAATGACATGAAAGCGTTTTCAAATTATAATCATGGCTTTATCCTCCTTTTCAAGATTACAATTATTCTGATGGCGTTTTTTGTAATTAGAAACCAAATTTCCTAATAATTTACTCGTAGTGATGATGAATATTAATCACTAATCTGATTTTATAATAGAATTTAGGCTCGCATTCTCGTTTATAAGAGTATTAGCTTCAAAAGGTTCAGTTATCACGGTTAAATAATTGAAAATCAATGTGACCTTTATCCAAGGCAATATTAAATAAAATTGATTATTTTTACAGAAATGTACATACGCAAAGATTTTATTCGTTTTTCGTTTTATAGGGCTTTGCTATATTTCGATTTGAGCTTAATTCTCCTATTAGGTTTTATCATGATGATGGCCACCGTTTGGAGCTGTTGATTATTGCGGCAATAAACTTGGTGGAATTGGCAATCTTTTCCTCTTGATCCCTTTCCACATTGAGTTTATGGTGTTCAAGAGTAAAACTGATGTGTCAATATGGGAATTTCATCTCCTCGTACAAGAGTCTAATTTATGGCGAAAGGTTCAATAAATCTTGTTTAATAGTGTCCTCGGGGCCTATCATAACGGCAGTCGATTATTAATTAATAGTTGATTCATTAATAGTTTCTTCGAATTCAGAAGCCATAAAGATCTGCAATGGTCTTGCTTTCCATTGAACGGCAAAACTATGCAAACCGATTCACTCATCCGTTATTTTAGATATGAACATTGTTTTGCCTGCAATGAATTTCATTGTAAAATAATTTTCTATTTACTAGAGACAAATTATTTGATTTGTAATATATTGATTTCTAAAATCACTTAGAGATAATTGGAATACAATCAAAAGTTTAAAATTATAATGGGGACCCAGATTTAATGTGCTCAGATGAAGCGTGTTTCAAAAACTTTTCGATTTCATAGATCAATATGGAAATAAAGAATCAATCAAATTTGTAACATTAGCATAAATTTACCACTCGATGAGAGAATCGATGTATTGTGGTTGAAAATTTCTGATATTGATTTTATGCAAGATTTAAGTCTTTTATAAAATTAACATCCAAATTAAAGTTGATAGTGAGTAGCGCTTTAAGGGAATAATCCGCAAACGACAAGTTCACCGTCTTCCAAATGGTGATTTTTTTTAAAATTTTTAATGAAGTTTTTTATTCCATTCTGAAGGACGAATTAAAGGTTGCTGGCCTTTCATATGGCATAAACCAGGACTGTTTTATAAGGGTTCCAAACAGAAGACAAATGAAAGAATTCTCATGACAGTGTTTTTTCTCAACGTTTTTTTATACACTTTTTACTGCATTGGGAAATGTTACACATTCTCCGCTTCATTGACAACGACGTTTTACCTTGACTTGTTTGAATTCTCAGAACGGTAAATATGCTGGAGTATAAAGAAATACTCCAAAGATTTTAGTTTGCTAACGTTTTTAAGGGCTAAGATGAACAAAAACGTTAATGTGTTTAATTTAGCACGGCAGTACTTAGTTCAAAATACCGAAATAATGCGTTTCTACGAAGGCTTAACGTATGTTAAATTTATTAGTGTTTTGCTAGCTTTTGGTAAATTTTATCTGAAATATCAATAAACTTCTTACAGAACAGTAAATTCAGCTTAGTGTTGATAGCATGTCTTTGCTCAAACCGTATATTATAGGAGGGATTAGGGTTATTAATCAATGGATAAAAATTATTATTCAAACTTGCAAACAATACATTAGAACACTCGTAGCAGTGCTTTAGTGAAACTTTAAAAGATTTAGATTGCATTCTGCCAAATTATAACGCAGGATGGAAAGCGACAGTATTAAAAAAATTTTATATAATCTGCTGAGCATACAAACTAATTAAATAATCAGTAAGAAAGAAAATTGTTATTCTAGTTAGTTTAATATTTTTAGAAACAAAGTTGGATAGGCACAGTCACATTTCTAAATTATTACAGAGCAAATGTAATTTTTTCCTCTTCCAGATGTAATGATGTGTTTTTTGCAAACTTCCTTCCAAGTTCACAGAATCTCCCCCTTTATAATTAAGTTGACTTTTTTGAGGTTTCTTCCTCCTTTATTTCGAGGTTGGTAAAGGGAATGGGAATAATTCGAGGAAACCTTCAGCTGAAAACATTTAAATCAATGCAAACAAGTAAGAAATAATTGGATTCTTAAATTTCTATCCTTTGGAAATCCATGCAGTCACAACTTCATGAAGTGAAATTCCACCTAATACATATACGCATTAAAAATTTCGATGAACTTTAAATTATCTGTGCTGTTTCTCATTAGTAAGTCTGAAGAAGTAATTTCACTAATAAGATTTTGTTATCTTTAATCAATCGCAGCTCTACAGTGGCCAGAAGAGTAGGCTATATAGGGCTGGAATGGAGGTTGTTTTATTTTTCGACAGCATTCTTGTTCCACACTGAAGAATGTTAAATGAAACCTAGTTCCGTTCAATGAAGAACGGTAAGATTAAAGGATGTAATTATAACTTTCAGAAAACTTTTCCTTATGAAGTTCCTATTTCCAATTCTGATAGACAATGCTTAATCATAGTTATAACTGACATATTTCCCACTACTTTTCCAGACAATTATTAAAAAATTGTTAAAGATAGTTTCACGTGTTGTCTGTACGTGAACAATTGATATATTGTGCATAGGTAACGGCTTTGCTTTAATTATGTTTTCCTTTGAAAATATTTAGGTGAATCAAATTCTTAGTAAAGGAGGGTTTTCCCTCTTTCAGAAGCCAGTGTTGAATTACTTGCCTTACCCAGTCTCTCAGTCCTTTATCTCATTCATCATAGGAATGTTGTATGACATACGAAAAGAAAAGCCAGACTAATGCTCAAAGGATGATTTATTCAAAGTCACAAATGCTAATTAAAATAAATATCAATGGCCTTTATTTTACTGAACGTTAAGAGTTTAAACAATAATTCCGGAAACTTTTTGAGCTCGATATTTATTTTAGACGAGATTTACATTGAGTTTATAGATCCTGCTTTTAAGAATATTTTAAAACAGTTTTTTTTTATCCTAAAAACTTCATATGGAGGGTATTCTCATGAATATATCTGTACCGAGGAGCCTACGATTGCGTACATAAAACAACAAGAAACGGCTTTTGATAATAATAGCGCTTTAAATTTCTCTTTAGCTATTTTGAATAATCCTATAATGTAACCAATTCTTATATTTTATTTAAAAATTAGTTTATTAATCTATTTATAATCATTAGCTTATTAGGTGATAAAATCATTGAAGAAGATATTTGAGATCACAATACAACGCTTCTTTTCCTGTGTTGGCATGTTATTAAATTTAATCATTGCTACTTATAAAAAAGACAGTCAAATCTATTTTGAAAAAGATTAAAAATTATTTAAGTAAGTAAGTTTTATAGCAAAACAGATTTCATAACTCCACTGGGTTTTTTTAAAATATTTTTAAAATAGCCTGCAGGAAATTTTTCAGTTTAAAAACGTTTTAAGGAAAACTTGTTTGATGGTCTAAGTAACTCTAATGGCCGTATTCACCACCTTGGGTTAATCTGAAAGTTAGAGTTAAGGTTATAGTTAGGATGAGAAATGGTATTAAATGTTTCTTTATTGGATAGTGAGAGTCACATGTTAGGTTTAACCCTGGGTTGCCCAACTCGCACTTTTAATCCGAGGATTTTAAATAAGGGGAAATTTATTAATATTATTATTGTTAGTCTATTATTAACATTAAGCGCAATGACCATAGACTCTCTTTATAGTTTAGGGAGTATGAGGAAAGCACTGAAGTAATACTGCTGAATGACCATGGCAATAAAAACTCCTTTCAAAGCCTACGTAAGACATGTTCAAGTATCCGAAATGGAAGATGACTGATTTTTAAGCGATATATCCTAAAATTGATACTTTATACAGAGGCAAAACATTTCCCAGGCTGGAACAGAAGTTTTTTGTAAAGCCAAAGTTGACTCTGAATGGCTGTCATTTCAATTGAAGCCGTTTCTTCACCACCAACTGTGCTCTATTTGGTTTCCATATTGGCATCGTAGACTTCGTTGCAGAAATCTCATCCTATATATCCCAGCACACTTTCCAGAACCCATCAAGGGTCAGAGTCTGCAATTTTTAAGTCTCCATTGTTAAAGACTGAAAGCGCAAAGGTCTATCGGCGAAGTTTCAGGCGATTTGATGGGAATATCTGAGAATGGAATAGCACGAATTCCTTTCTCCTCTTTCATTCATCGAATAAATTGACGGCGGAACGTGCTGTGTGGCTCTGTGATTTATCTTGATAAATAAAGACATTCTTGCTATCCCATTCCATATAGAAACTGAAAAATAATCACATTATAAGACTGGGTCTCATTTTAAGAGAAATTGCCAGTTAATTTGACCATTGGGAGGCGCGTTGAATGAGCTGGATATAACTTAATAGCTTTTGCCTCGCCTATTAAATATGACGGAATGTAATGAATATTCTTTATCCTACTGTATCCATAAAGCGATTATTTAATCCAGTAAAAGCGCTATTCATTGTCTGTCATTCAGATTTAGAACACGTTAGACTATATATCATGTATTCCTGTAGAAGTATTTAAATCTTTTAATTATCAAAAACTGAACAGAGATAGGGCATTCAAGGAATATCATTTTAATGGTTCTCATAAACGTCACAGAATTTTATTGAATAACCGTAAAAATTAGGGCACTAATAAATCAAATGTATAGCTCAAACTTCCAATTTCGAAATAAGTGCATTTGATTTGGCGATTTTCAACGAATAAATTCTAAAATTAGGAATATAAAGACAGCATGGCAGCTCTGACAGAATTTAATATCTCCCGCCTGCTTCTCTATAGCGCAAGTAGAGAATGACGAATAAATTTTGCGAAGTCCATTGAATTAATTACTGATGGCATTTGAGCTTCAGTTTAAGAATATTTTCTTGTGTTATATCTTGATCAACTACACTGAAGAGCCAAAACATTATGACCACCTACTCAATAACGCGTTGCGCACATTTGGCCTACAAAACAGCTGCAACTCGCCTTGGCATGGATGCACAAGTTCTTGGTACATGATGATGACTGGAGACAGGTTGTACAAATGTCTAAGCAGCGGTCACGCAAAATCAAGATATTCCGACATGGTGATGTTTGAGCTCTGAGCTGCCGCTACATGACATCCCAAATGTGCTCTATCGGATTAAGATCCGGCAAGTTAGGTGGCCAGGACATTAATTGGAATTCATCTTTATGCTCCTCGAACCACTCCAACACAATTCGAGCCTTGTGACATGGGGCGTTGTCCTGCTGGAAGATTCCATTTCCAGTTGGGAAGACGTCATGTAAAAATGCAACTGGTCCGCAATGATGTTCAGATAGTCCGCAGCTTTCATGGTCCGTTCTACCACAAGTACGGGTCCCAGAGCTGCCCATGAAAACATCCCCCAATGCATAATACCGCCACCACCAGCCTGTGTATGGCCTGCTGTACAGGGGGGAGGGGGCAACTGTTCACCTGGAAGTCGGCGTACCTTGACACGGATATCGACGTGATGAATATGAAATCTTGATTCATGCGACCAGGCAATTCTCTTCCACTTATCCATGGTCCAGTCACGATGTTCCCGGGCCCACTAAAGCGTAGATGACAATGACGCTTGGTCCACAGAGGCACACGAGTGGGACGTCTGCTGCGCAGGCCCATATCTAACAATATCCGCTGAACTGTGTGTTCCGAAACACTTGCACTTGGACCTGCATTGTATTGGGCTGTCAGCTGAGCCACTGTCTGGCGCCGATCTTGCTTTACCAAGCGGGACAGTCGCCGACGTCCTTTTTCTTTGATGAGCCGTGGGCGTCCAACACCTTGGCGTCTACTGCTGGTTTCACCGTCATTTACCCACTTTGCATAAATACTAACAAGGGCAGATCGTGAACAACCTACCAGTCGTGCAGTTTCGGAGATACTTATTCCGAGTCTTCGGGTTATTACAATCTGCCCTCTATCAAATCGCTTAGATCAGAAGCCTTTCCCATCACTCGCAAAATTAAGTGCAAGACTGATTCCTTACCTTCTCCAGCAGCAGTTAAATACCATTCACACATAATTGATCTAGACAAGTTCATTCACCAATGTGGTGAAGGTCATAATGTTTTGACTCTTCAGTGTAAATCAAAGTAGCTTCTTCTTGGTGAGTGGTGATTATCTTATGCTTCAGAACTCCGAATCAGCATGAATTGCGTGCGCATCAGTCGACTTTCTCCAATCAGGCTTTTGCAGGCATATAATGCCTGGTGGTCTTAGTAATCCGGGCATACCTCCTGTGGATGAAGGAATATTGTTGTGCCTTATTACAGACAAATTTCACTATTTCGCTTCTTCTGCCAGTGTTTTCTAGAATCACTAAAACAGAAATTAGATATAAAGTTTTATTAATTCTACACTAAAGTGTTTTAATGATATTATAGCTTTTTTCAATTTACGATACTTATCCTTTAGTTGTTCCAGCAAGATGTCCTCATCACAAGAATTCGAGTGGATCTCAGTCGAAACATACAGCGCCTTGGTGAACATGCGTCTATTTCTTTTGGTCAAGAGGCTCTCGTAACTAACTGCATAAAAAGAACGAAAGATATTATCCGCTCAGCTTAATCCTAATATTCTATTATCTTAAAGGTAAACTCCACGGAAAAAATCGAGTTTATTTTTTTTGCATCATAACATTAATCCAAGTTATTAGAGTATTTATCATTCAAAATTTTTCGATTTTTTCCTAATATTTTATTAAGAAAAATGCCTCGGAAAATTGAAAATTTGCGTGGGATCTTCCATTCCTTCTCCACAGAACACGGCGGAACAAGCTGTCATTTCCTGCCGCGAGAACCTCGGAGAATTTCGTCGCCGAGATTCTAGTCGCTTAGAACGATTCTACATATCGTAAGATTTTGCTAACCTGTTTTATGTCGGAATGCCTTCAATTTGTTCTCTGTTTAGATGTGTAAATATACAGTCAGATAGAAATTTCACGTTTCATAGATTTCCAGAATCAGAATCGATTAAAAAACAGTGGATTAGTTTTTGACAGCGAGGAAACTGGTATCCAACTCCAAACAGCATCGTGTGCTCATTTTGAAGCGTCTTGTTTTGTCTACCCATCCGCCGTTTTAAATTCAGTATCAATTCAAACAAGAAATTCGCTGAAACTAGATCACGTATTAGGTGGAACTAGATGCTCTTCCAACTCTAAACGGGCCTGGCGTTCTTCAAGAACAACGACCGCAACAGCCGAAAGAATGAGGAGGTAAACCTATCTGCTGTGTAAGGCACACCCCGCCCTAATGTGCACACGCCGACGCGGCAAGCAGAAGATCCCGTTTCACGGTTTAATGCATAGGGCTGTATATTGCAGAAGTTGCAGTACCATTTAATTGTGCTAATGGCCCTTGTATATTGCTATCACTGTTATCAAAACCGCAGTCGTCACTACCGGTCTTGTTTCATATTCATAGTCGATTGCGATGCCTAACTGACAACTAACCGATAGTGTCCAATGTGTGACGTCACGAATTCGAAACTCCTTCGCAGTTCTCGGCAACTTGTGACGTAATAGTTGCCGAACCATGACGCCAGTGTCTATCGTAGGGGGAGGGAAAAAATGAAACTTTTTTACATATTTTATCAATTTTGAGTACGAATTGAAAATTTTTATACATGCTACATTGTTATTGAGACTTTCATCTTTCATTTTAAACAAAGTTGTTTTGGGTGTGGAAACAAGTCATTCTTTGAATGTAAAAAATCCCACAAATATATCAAATGACTATTTGTATATATTTGGAAATGTTTATTATGCTTTTGTTTTCTTTCGGCTGTTTAAATTTATAGGCGATTAATGTGTTCTTAGTCATCCGTATAAATAAACTTTGAATTTGTTTCACTTCTTCTGTATTTCAACACTTATTATGTTATCGGTAAAAAATGTATGGAAACTAGAGGGCTGATCTAAGAGTTCGAAATTTAAATTAGATTTTGGCCAAACGTGTGCACGAAACTGGTAATCCACCCATTTCGTTGGTTTTTTTATGGAAAATAGGGTAGTTTGGCCTAACGAAACTGAAAATCCACACGTTTGGGTGGTTTTCTGTGGAAAACATAGTAAAAGTTATTGTGTTATTTATGATAAAGTTCGAATTATGCAAAAAATTCCTAAATTTAATGTATTGTAGAAGAGATGGGTAAAATATGGAAACACTTAGTAAAAGAACGAAATCTTAATATGATAATGGTTTGCATTTCTAACTATGACTGTTTGAATTCTCCTAAAAAGATAACGGTAGTGACTCTGCTTTCAAGATTATGATGGGGCGTGTAGAATACCAAGATATGGCTGGCCAGACCATGAATACGCTTTCACCATGCTTTATCGCTGGGACGGTGTTCACCATATAATACTCGGATCATATTACTGTCTTCCATTGATCGAGAGCCTATGATTTATGGGTATTGAACCACTCACTCCTCTTTTGAGCATTAATATCAGTCACTACTGATTTGGTAATTGCAGTTTGCTCGTGAATACTTTTTTATGGAGTTCCCTGCTCGCAGTTTCTGTGGACATTGGATTTTGAAGACTGAGATTCTCTCTGCAATCTTTTTTGCAGCCATATTCCGGGTAACAATTCTCAGTTTTCTTGCTTTGTCTCTTTCAATTAGTTGACAATGTCGACCACGCTTATGCTTATCAGACGACTGTGTATGCCTTTATAACCCTTGATACTCTATCTCGCGACACCGAAAATAAAGTGGCAACTTTAGTCACAGAAGCACGAACTAAACGAACAACAACAATTTGCCCTCTTTAAACTTTGACACAACTCAGTATAACTAGCAGTGCATGTTGTTAATTAAGAAATTGAGGTTTTTCACCTGTTAGTTAGGATTTAACAACACAGCGGAGACAAAAGAATGCTACATCTCCTCCGCTTTCATCTCGAAATATGGCAATTTCACACTTGCAAATGTAGTGTTTCCTTGTATAATCTTTGTGGTTAAAAAAAATTACGATTTATAACTAATATTGTAACATGCAGGCATGATGGCAATTCTTAAATTTTCCTGAGAATGATGAAGTCCTGTAAACTGAGTGTGCAAATCTGATCGTACAAAATTGCGTCTCTAGAGATATTAAGTGTGCAGCCAGCAAACAGCATGATTTTAAATGTTCAATTCTTTCTCGGGAAGAATAATTAATTGTGAAAACATCTTTATGAAACATTTTATTTAGATGTGATACATATTTATAGTGCCCTCCAATGGACCGGAGAGAAGAGTTTTTTTGGGTTTTTTTTGAGGAAAGCTGATCAAGTATCACGACCATCCGTCCCATCCACTTTCGTGGGGATGCTTTTACCAAGATTGCCTTATTTGGTGGATCGATGGTTGGTTGTGTGAAGCCATACTTTCATGGGTATGAAGTATGAATTGAACGGGTTTTTTCAGGTTCTACGTACCACACGCTGCAGTATCCATCGTTCGTGATGCCTATGTTGCTTCCTGTCTTTTTCCATTTTCTCAAGGCGTTACCACCAGTTGATCGTGATACATTACCCGAAATTTTCCGGATAGAGATGTTACAGTCGACGATAATCCCTCTTTCAAAGTCACTAAATTCTCTGCTTTGCCATTTAGGTTCACGACAAAATGAAATAACTGAGTTGATGATATGGGAGCATGCTCACAAATGGACTATTGAATCAGGCATTTTGAAAAGGATTCCGGTCCATTATTGTAGGATAGTGTAGCTACTATAACAGCAGTAATACCATTATAAGTAATTATTTCATTAAACGACTGTAGTTTTTACTCGTTTATAACTTTAATCTGTAAATAATAATAATGAGAATAAAAATAAAATTTGTTATAGTAATAATAAAGAGCCCTTTTTTCCCTATTATAAATCTTAATGTAAGCATTTAAAAATTCTCATCGAAGACTTTAAAGAATATTTTTAAGTTTCATTTCTGTTTAATTACATTCTGGATGGGAACGAAAACGAAGAGCGACAACCTTGGCGTTTGAAGAAATCTCAGTCACATACTTAACTCGTTGTTTCCAAATTAAGTTCCTGGTCACGTCTTGTGATAAGAAAGCTGAAAAGGAAATTGAATTTTTCAACAGTTTCGCTTTTTTTATTTTTACATTTTTGCTTAATTTTTTTTTGAAATGTCACTTTGAAAGTTTATTTTTATTTTACACTTAAAAATCAATATAGTACGCATGCACATCTCAGCTATACATCTGAACTTAATTTTTTCTCTGAGGAATTGATGATATAGCGTATTAAAGAAAAACAGCTCTCTGGAAATAGTCGAATAAATTCCATGTAAATGGTTTCTCTGGGAAGAGGCAAAAGAAACTAAGATTTCCATGTGATGAAAAGGTTGGATCGGCTTCATAAACTTCCTGCGATTAAGAAATGAACATTTTTTTCACAAGGTGACCAACCTTCAGGAATCTCAATTATGAATCGTAAAAGTGCAATCTGTACATCTCTAAAGAGCGTCAACTTATTATCTTTAAGTAAATTTGTGTTTAACTTTTTTTTCTATGTTAAGCTTTTCACAGAAGTTGGAAATCACCTTTTAAACCTATTGTAGAGGGGGGAAATCAACAACTTCTGCGTGAAGTATTTAAACGAACCTTCAAACTGTTTATGAAGTTGACAGAAAATAAACGATAAGAATAAAGAAAATTATTATATACTAGCCAATTTCGTAAAGCAATATTCGTTTAAAAAAATCTTTTATATCTCATCTCTTCTTTTTTTTTTAAATAAAACATACTTAATTTTTCACATTCCAATATAAAATTTAATGTGATCCTTGAACACTTAATATTATTTTGGATTGGATTTGTTGTTACGTAGCGCATAATGAAAAAAAGGTGACTTACCGTAATTTCGGATCTGCAGTCCGAAGCAATGAATCGTGATAATGCTTTTAGGTGCAACAAATAAATACATGTAATAAATACATGTATTTTATACAATACGTTAACTTTTTATTTATTTATCAACGGACGAGTCTACAGATACGAATCACGTATATCGGCAATGAGATACAATATACCAGACTGAATAATGACTGATGGTGACTGAAGCATGAGATACAAGCCCATGTATCGTGTCTCTCAATATGTGAAGTAATGAATAAACACAGAGTCTATGCTTAAGGTGCGTCTCTTTGCTCGCGTCTGTGCTCCAATCGAAAGTGGGGCCAGAAACACGGCACGTGCAAGCTTTTCTCAGTCTCTGAAATCAAAAAACAAGTGCATTTTGTATGATGCAAAATTAAAATTATTGCATCATTTGTAACGTATTTTTGGCTCGGAACATTATTCTTAACTGTAGAGAGGAATGAATCTGTAGGAATATATTAAGCACTGCGAAGCACATAGATTACAAATTTGATGATCAAAAAGCATCACAAAACCTAAATGAACATTTAATTGATTCATCAATGTTTCAAAATAAACAAATTGTAAATTAAATTGTGAGTAATAAAAAATATTTGTTGTAATGGCTAAGAATTTACTCCAATACACAAAAAAAACGTTACGCCAGAAATTTGCAGGTCATTTGTTTTTGAACTAACAAACTAATTGAGCTAGGTTAGACCGCGAAGTATAAGTTTAAAGGCGCTATCTGATGCCACGCATTCAATATATTTAATAATATCTCTTGTAGTAAAGATTTTAAATAAAAACTAGATGGATCATCTCCATCTCTTCAATTAAAAATCCATTTGCCTGTATTGTTTATTGTTATTAATTGTTTATGTAATTGTTGTTAATTTGATCATCAATGCTAGCTAAGTTGTTGATTGTGACGTCATTGTGGAGAGGATCGGGGCCAACGATATAACGGGCCCCAGCACGGCCTTCTAGATACTACCAGGCCTGAACATGGAAAAGATAAAACATTATTACGTCAAACTGGTGGTGCTATTACAGAAGTTAGTTCAACGTCACAATCTTAGTGCTTCAACAATACAGTACTGACGTCATGTTCAGGCCTGGTAGTTTCTAGGAGGCCGTGGCCGCAGCCAACACCACCTAGACAGAAGGCCTGCGCACAGAAACGTCATACATTGTTACATCACACAAAAGCGGCTATTGTTAATCGTATTTCTACCAATAATAAACTCTAAATTTGGCCGTTTGATGATGATGTAACAATGTATGACATTTCTGTGGGCAGGCCTTCTGTCTAGGTGGTGTTGCCCCAGCCAACGCCTCCTATAAAGAAAGCCTCAGCACTGAAACGTCATACATTGTTACATCATCATACTTCGTCCTTTGTTAACCGCATTTCTACCAATAATAAGCTCTAAATTTGGTCGACCTATGATGATGTAACAATGTATGACGTTTCAGTGCTAAGGCTTTCTTTATAGGAGGCGTTGCCCCAGCGCGGAAGAGTCACCTGAGTAACCATCCAACCTTCATTATTTCCAACAAACGAAAAAATACTGATTGTTAAAATCCAAGATGGAAACAAAGAATATTACATTGTTACTCGGACTAAGATGGTCAGGTGACCCTTCCGCGCTAGGGCCCGTTATTTCGTTGGCCCCGGGAGAGGATCGTAGCCGACGAAAAAGACAAGCCACGGTGTGGAAGTGTCACCTGATCATCCTAGCCTTCATAACAATGTAATCATCATTGTTTCCATCTTGATTAATTATAATTATAACAATTATAACAATTATAATTATAATTAATAACAATGTAATCATCTTATAATTAATTTCAAACATATAAATTCATTAAATAGGGATAGTGAATTCTAATTTAAATATTTAAAATATAAACTTCCTATTGTAGGGTAATTAGACATTTGAGATCCAAAGAAATAAAAGCCAGAAATTAAAGCCCCAATTTTTATAAGTATTAATTTTAAATGTAGCCACAGTTAACGCGGTTCACTGACTGAAATAAACATTAAAAAATAAACTATGGAAAGAGGGTCATTGTGAGACCGTAGTTACGATTTCTTTTTTCACCTTCGAAATGAACAAAACCGATGACATAAATCCTTTGGTGCGACACAATTTTAGAGGCGAGGAAAGGGAGATCGACGAATTCCAAGTTTAAAGCCGAGTTTATTTTAAATATTTGAACCTGTATAATATAAATTTGAATATTATACAACATTATTAATTTTAATGTACGAAATAATAAATAAGTAATGGAGCTAATTATGCAAAATCAGGTAATGATATTATTTGAGAAAATGGAAGGAAAATTTCTGCGACCTGGATTCGAATCAGGAACCACGTGTATCACGCTCGACGTCTCTATCAATTGGGCAGGAAAAATTCTCGACCTGTAAAACGGGTGTTCGCCCTACCATTGGGCTTTCCATCTTGACAACTTGTTTGTCTTTAAGACACTTAGTGACAGGATGGCTGTGCAGAGTCTGCCGTTGCCCCATTGGTAGAGGCGTCGAGCGTGAATTAAAATCGAAGTCGCAGAATTTTTCCTTCCATTTTTTCAAATAATATGTACAGGTTAGAAATAAATCATAACTATCTTAAATATGATGGCAACAACTATGTTGATAATTTACATCCTTTTTAAAAAGTTTAAGAAACCTTAAGAGTTTTTTTTTTTATCTAATCCAGTTCTAAAGTTTTAGATTATCGTTTGTCTACTGCGTTTGAAAGCATCGCCTTACTATTCAGCAACCTATGAGGATCGGCCGAAAAGTATTGTACAGTCGCTCATAATTCGCAAATGTAAAGAAACTTTCAAACGAATCAAATCAATTATAAAAGTACCTTTTATCAGATTCAAAACTTACATTTACTTTTCAACATAGTCACCATTTACAGCTACACATTTTTTCCCCAACGGTGAACCAGTTTCTTCATCCCATCAATGAAGAATTCCGCCGGTCTTCCTGTGATCCACATCTTTCACTTCATCATCAGTGGTGAAATGAATGCCTTAAATGTGGGAAGAAATGAAGAAATCTGGTGAGTATGGAGGATGCGGAACGAGTCTAAATTTTAGCCTCACAAGAGCCTCGGGGTTGGGTGCGTTATGTGGCCGAGGATTATCGTATTGCAGAGTTATTGGCTCCTTTGATTTTCGAATACGACACACACATTCTAAGGTTTTAGACGACGATGAATGTCACTAGGGTTCACGATTTCGGCTATTAAAAATGTTTTAGCCCTTTGACATAGCAGGCGTATGCTGACAAAAAAGAAGACGACGAGAAACAAGATAGGAGAATGTAACTGAAAGACAGCAGCATTTGTCACTATACGATGTTTGGATATCTCTCTACTTTCCAGTTCGCATTACTTTTCAGCCGACCCTAATAACTGCTTCGCAGATGAAAGGGTCCATTCTTCATCAGTTTAAAATGTTGAACACCACGGAAATGATAAAAAGATTGTATAAAGTACTTTTGAGACATTACAAAAAGTTGCGACATACTGCATCAGCCCATCATACACATCATGAAGATAAAGCCGTGATTTTTTGATGTTAAGCAATCAAATTGTAACCTTGTAATCAAAATTGCGGTTTCTAAAAAGGAAATTAAATAATGCTCTAAGTAGCATAAGCAAATAAAATGAAAAAGTTGTTCAGTAAAATAAGCAAAAATATTAAAGTATGTGGATGTGAAGTCTTTGAAGTGTTTCTTGAAGCCAGACCTCCCTTTGTAAAATTGTAAAATATAATATTAATGACATACCCGTCTCTTAGATAATTACTAAAATTTAGGTTAAATTTTTTTCATAATTCCGACTAAGGGTAATGATGAAAAGATTAAATATGCAATTTTTTTTGAAAAATTTCAGTTACACGTAGTTCAAGATATGGATATCCTACTGCGGGGACACCTTGCATAGGTATACAAATAAAATACTCGAATAAAACGTGTATATAAAAAAGTGAATGATTTCGCTCGCGTATAAAAAGATAGAAGCGGACGAGTGAAACAATGAAAATTTCAAGCTCTTGTCCAAATTTATTAATTGTCAGAACATCACATCTGACTAAATCTGACTCATAGAAGCGTAATATTGGATTTCTTGACAACGATGAATTTTCAAAAAACATAAAACATGCTTCATGCAACACTCTCCCATCTTCGTGATCAGTTCTTTCAGACTCTTTAATAAGATTTGTTAAGGGGTAAATATGATGTCTCAAAGGATTTGCCATATTTCCCAGCAACAGACCATGACGCAAAATCAGCTGAGAACAAACAAGGGGAAAAACGGAAACTGTAAAAGGAAACTGAGATTATAAATTATACGCCACATTTATATAGATTACAGCTTCAGAAAACCTTCATTCAAAATAAAAATATTAATAACACAATTAATGCGAAATTTAATGTAGACATGAAGAACATATTGAATTTTCGCTTGCATGGAATAAATTCCGAAAAAAAACTTAAGGTGGTATCGACTATGGTAAGCTTTGAATTATTAAATGTTGCAAATTGGGTTGGGCAAGTGCGTTCGCGGGAATAGTTCGTTACCCGAATATAAAAACGTAGACTGAAGCTTTCTATTAAACCAAATTTCTATTTGCCCTAACGCGTTTACCATTTACTTTTATTATTTCTAAAATAAACCATTGTGGATAGCGTTTAAAGTACAGAAGGAAAAATATGCTTTTACTCCGCTTATACAGTTGTGCGCTGTGCGCTTGTCAATTGGATCAACTGCGACTCAGTGAAATACCATTTCTTGATAATTTATATCCGTGATTTGTTTAAACATTAAGTGTCAACATTAATAAAGGGATGGAGAATGCATGGCCCGATTATGAAAATTTTAAAATCCCAGGGAGAAAGAAGGAATTGTTTCAATATTAACTTGAGGATTTGGATTTGCACTTGCTCACCTCACCTTACCAAATACCAAAGTGTTGATTAGCCTTCTCATTCGTAGACACTGGCACGTTGCAGTTAATGAACTCTTTACCGTTCGGTCTTAGACGACTGCATATTTCAACAGTGGTTAATTACCCCAAATTAATTGAAAATTCTTAGAGCCAGTTAATTAAATATTGGGGGTTTTCAAGAGCATCTGAATAAGTTCTGCACGAGTTTCTTCCATGTGCTCGACAGTTTACATTACGGAGTATAACTTATTGATCATAATAATACAGTAACTACATTCATCTAAATTAGATATATTGGTATAACCTTGCCTAACCTCCAGCGTTTTTAAAGATACCAAGGTCTCTTATTTCAATAAAAATTTCCATATCACATCCCTTTCTAAATTTTTATCTTTTATTATGGATATACTCTCACGGCCGTGTTAACATTATTATAAACTCCACATAAAGCAGTGTTTTGAGGTTCCTATTTCGGTAGACTAGTAAAATATAAGGGCCTTTATACATGCGAAGCCCCTATACCCTTAGACATTTTAGAAAATAAGTGAAAGGGCATTTTCCGACGTTCAGATTTCTCATTATCAAATTTGGACGAAACGCTAATGAAGTAACGCTCTTTTAGAACCGAGATTTGCAAAGAAATACGATGCTTTTCATCGATTCAAAAATTACTCCACTTGGATTAGTTCTCTATTACAGTTATCATTTTTCAATGTTTCATAGTGATTAACGCAAATATCAAAAAAAAAAAAAGTTTTAGTTATACTTCAGAAAATAAAATTCCCGCAGCTATATTCGAAGCACTCGATCGGGTCAGAATTTCAATGGGAGCAATAGACATTAATATTCTAAAAGTCTGATTGATAAAGCATATTCTTCGGTTACAGTCAGTCGCTATTTCTCCTTACGTTGAGGGTTTTTTTATTTAATTTTTTTTTTTTAGTATTTTGGCGTTGAGACTCAGAAAAAAGATAAATTTTTAAAAGACAACGCCTGCTCAAATGATCTCGATTTTACTTTAAATGCATTCAAATTCTAGACCCAACCCAGAAATCACGTTTTTTGTTTTCTGTACGGCCTCTAATTTTTGGAATAAATCACTGGACGAGCAAGTTTAGGAACCACAGAGCATTTTAGCATAAAACTTTCTCTCTGTATCGAACTTTTCATCATGAGATACACGTGTGCTCTGATAACATTTTATCTGATCAGATTATTCTGATCTCTTCGTTCAATATTGCATATTCAAAATGTATCTAATGTCATCTAATACACAGCTCGAAAATGATATTATTCCTCGGCAAAGATTAATAGAATGCATATGTGTTGTAAATCAGTATTAGAGAAAACATAGATGGTGAAAATATTGATTGGTGGAGTTTTCTATTAATGACTACAAACTGCACGACTTGAAGAGAGAAAAACATTACAGAGTGACAAATTATGGCAACTCATTGTGTACAAATTTTTTAATCCAAAAAACGAAAAGTAAAGCAATTGACAACTAATAAATAGAACATGGTCCCTTGGTAATAACATGTTCATTCGGTTTCGAAGTGGGCTCCTTTGGCGGCGATACAAAGCCCCAAACGTGTCTTGAAATTTTCAGCAATGGGCCGCAAGTTGTCGCGCGACAATCGGTCCCATTCTTGGCGCAGGGACTTCTTCAGCAACTCTAAACTGTTGTGGCGTTTAGCACAGGTCCTGGCTTCCAAGATCGACCATACCTGTAATCCATAGGATTGAGATCCGGCGAGTAGGGTGGGCCACTGCTGAGACGTGATGAAATCCGGAAAATGGCTCTTGCACCACTCCTGCGTCATTTTCGCTCTGTGAGCTGGTGCAGAGTCTTGTTGAAAGGTCCAATCCGCATTGCCGAAATGCTACCGAGCCCAAGGAAGTACCACATCTCGAGAATGTCACGACGGTAAGCTTGTTAGTTGAATTTGACTCCTTGGTCCACGAAAACGAGGGGTGTCTTGCCACTGGCGCAAATTCCGCCCCAGACAATCACGGACTGCGGATTTTGGCGACATTCGATGACTGCAGAGGTGCTCCGGGTGCCTCTGTTGGCTTGAGTTTAAGTTCTTATTTGCCATCTTCCGCACCGATTCGCGGTTGATTCCGGTCTCACGAGCGATTTGTCTCATTGAGACCCTCGGATTTCGCTGGACTCGCTTTTTGATGATTTTGCGATTCCAGGACATGTTGGTGGTACGGTTTCTTCCTCTGCAAGGACGGTCGCCTTCATGGCCAAGCTCTTTGAACCGTTTGATCGCCTTGAAGACGACGTCTCTGCCAACATTGAGCAAACGAACAATTTCACATTGACGTTTCCCTTGACGAAACAGCTCCAAAATTGCACTGCGTTTGCTTGACATTTCAAAACACACATTAACTAATTCGTAATAAGTTGAATTGAAACACGGACAACTTGCCCAAGAACATGAAGTGATTGCAATGAATTAAAAATTATTTGGTGGTGCTTTAATATATTCGCGCCTGGACGCGTCCATTTATTGTCGCCCTGTAATATCAGCCCAGTTGCTGATTGGTAGTCATCGATATGTGAGTTTTCTATGAGAGATTTGTATAGGAATTAATAATAACAACTTTTGTTAAGAAACTGTTTTACTGGACTGATACGAAATTTTGCTTCCCAAAAGAATTCTGCTTATTTTATGTTCTCACATCATTTTATTATTATCTATTTTCATTTTCACTTATTAATAGACTTGTTTTATGTAATAAACCAGAAAGTATCTATAGAGAAAAGGGATCTTTATATATAGAGAGGGGGGGGGTTATAAAGTCTAAAACAATTGTTGAAAATAATTATAAGTGAATATCCTAAATAATAACATTTAAAAAGTGAATTTAACATATTATCTTCATGATCATAGGTTAAATTTTTTCGACACTTTAAGTGGTATTGATCTCAGCAGATATCCTGCTGTCATTTAATATAAACACATCCGTCAATATCAAGAGTCCATTAACACGATTAGAGAATCTGATTGACGAGATAAAGAATAAAACCAAGGCGACCAATGCCGAATTAGTTATTCCGAGCATTGGAAACGTGTTCGACAACTGAAGAGAATAAGAATTCTATTCCCGGACTTGCTCGCTCACGGGGTGACGAAGGCTTTGGGTTAAGCCCTCAGTTAATGGTAAACAGAGTAAATAATTATAATCAATGGAATGCATTAAAGCCTTTGGCATTCTCACACAGTGATGAGGTTCTTGACATAGCATTTGTAAATAGTTGTAAAAAAATGCAAATATAAACAAATTCATTACATAAAGAGATTGCTGTCATTAAAATGGCCAGCTTTACCTAGAGAATGTTATAATTGGACAAAACTCGCTGAACATTAGCTTTTAGTCAGAAAACAAGTTATTAATTTATAATTCGCCTAATAAATTTTCATCAAGGCCATAACATTTTTATATACGTCCCACCAAAATGTCGTTTGATTTTTTGAAGAAATTCTGTAAAAAATTTTATTGATTTTTCTCAAAGACAGACAAATTCGTATAAATAACTGCTATCCAGTTTACCGATCTTTATTCATCGCTAACGCAGACGATTTCAATAAACTTGGCACTCACTGGATTGCATTCTTTATACCCTCCGACAAACAAGCATACATCTTGGCTTCTTTTAGAAATTTTCCTCAAGAACAAACCCATCCCAAATTGTGGTCACAAAATTTTTATTTTGATTAAAAAAATTAACATGTAAATTTCAGAGAAAGATTACAATGCATTTCGAGATGTTTCAAATTTATAATTTTATTTATTTTTTTTTATTTTTATTTTTTGCTATTGCCAATCAAAAATGCCACGTTCAAAACAGAACTGTTGTCGACGTAGCAGAAATTTGGAAATGCAAAGTGAAGAACTAGGGGTTGTTTTTGGAAATGTTAAAAAATTAGTAAAATGTTGCCGTTATCTATTCAATTGTAAGAAAAAAAACCCTTCCGGGCCTAAAAAACGGCGTTCTGTTCGACCGAAGTCCACAACTTCAAGAGATGATAATTTCTTCCGATTAAGTGCTCATCAAGGAACGTCTGTTCGGAGAATTTAACGAAAATTAAGCATCAGCATCTCCAAAAGCACCATCTACAGAAGATTGTAAATAAATAGTACCCTGAAATATAAGTCAGTGATCAGGAAACCGCCATTGACTGTGATACATAAGACTGCACGATTGCAAAGGGCAATAAAATACTTCTTGGACTGACGAATGAATATCATTCCTTTTCATTGACGAAATGAGGTTTAATATTGACGGGTGGTAGTATTACTGCCAAGATTTGCCAACTCAAAAATTCTATTGTACACAACAAGGAGGAGGCGTGGTTATGGGTAAGCATGTTTTGGGTTTAACGGAATCTCAAACATTGCCTTTTTAAGTGGTCGCAAAAATGCAGAAAAATATCAACAAGCACTAAAGGATTGTCTTCCCATCGCTGAAGAAATTGCTGATAATGACTGGATAACGCTTCCATTGATGTGTGCAGATCGACTTTGAGCTGCTTACAAGCACACAATGTGAATTTCATGGATTGGCCAGAAAGATCTCTGGACCTAAATCCTATTAAGAACTTATGGACCATTCTAGTAAGAGATATTTATACCCACTAGAGATAGTTTAGTAGATGTGAAGAACTAAAAAACAAATCATTGGCAGTTGGTATAAAATAGATCCTACAGTCAGTCATACATTAATTAAAAATATGCCGAATCGTGCTTTTGATATGATTAAATCTAATGGTAGTCCAATAAATATTAAAAAAATAAAAGAACATCAATATTCAATTTTCTTCTGAAAATATTTTTGGTTTATTTCTATTTATGGGACAGAAATTTTGTCTGTCTTTGGGAAAAACCAATAAAATTTTACAGAATTTATTCATAAAATCAAAAGACATTTCAGTGAGACGTTTATAAGGCTGTTATAGCTTTGATGAAAAATTAAAAAGTAAAATAATATTTTTTTTCAGATTGATTACTTAGATTATTTATATTTTTGAGACACAGTGTAATATGATTGTTTAAATCAATATTAAAGAATTATGAAAAGCAACTTTTGTACATACGGTATAAATATAAGGAGGGAAAGGGTAAGTCTGAAGTGTTATAAGGAAATAATTATATAATAATAAAATTTATTAATAATTTGATGAATTCCGCGCGTGCGTTAAAATACAGTGGAAATAACTCTCTATAAGTTTCCTTTAGCAAAATAAGATAGTGTCTTTCAAGGAAACAGACAGTGAATGAAATTTTCGATATTTTATTGCAGATTTCCTTTTCTCTAGTCACTTTGCAGGAATGGGAAAAAAATCTATCCAATACCTCATGACAAGTAATAAATCGACATTTTAGGATGTGCTATTTTTTTCTTTTGGCCCTTAAATTTTTTTATTTCATTTTTTAAAACTCTGCTTTTCTTTCCTTTTTAAACCATGATATTTTTTTTTTGGAAACTTGAAATTTCTCCTCTGACACGCTTCGTTCGCGATCTCTAGGTTAGTGATCTTCGTCGGTAGATGTCGCTGGGAATGGTTCGGTTTTGATGGTCCATTTGCACTGACGAGCACCAATAATTAACATCTCAAATGGGTTTTTTTCCCCCATTACCGTGTGTTGGAAAATATTTTTCAAAATCATATAAAACCAGACTGGTACAGATCTCCGCGGCTTATGTTCTTCAGCTCCGATTTTCCATTAAACGATTAACGGACTTGCAAATGATCGATACAGGTTTCGAAATTAAAATTCTAATTACACTTTCCTTCAAAGATAGGTACATTACATGCATATGTGCTTTAATAGCAGCATCAAATAAATAACTTAATAATGAATATATATTTAAATAAAATATACAACCTTACTAAATTAAAAGACTATATTACACTAATAGGGGTTCAAATGTTTTACAGATAACTTCGGCTTACGTGTAATTTATTATGGATGATTGGTTACTTGCGTGTAACAAATCAAGAAATATAAAATAAGAAACAAATCTACACACATATAATTATAAGGGAAAGGGAACAATAACAATAAACGTTTAATGCTGTAATAGCAGTTTCATTTTTTATAAGCTGTATCTCAGTGAGATAATTTTCCATGTTAGTGAGACCTACTAAGAGTTCGTGGTATATTTAATCGTAATTTTTTCTTTTTCTTCAAAAGTAACGTTCTTTCTATGTCATAAGGTTAAAGTCGAAGGGAAATTTTTCTAATTGCCTCCTATATTTATGTTTAACGGTATCTGTGACACTCGATTGGTTCCCAAACAATGCAATGGATGCAACATAAAAATGATTCAGATGGTCGCTCGCCATTGTGAATGTTAAGAGAGAAAGGTCAGACGTTATGGTCACGTCGCAAAAGAATCTGTTTCTTCTCTTATTACAAAGGAGAAATCTTCGATGGGAAGAAAGACAATAATATCCTGTTGCTGTAAAAAAGGTACGGACCGTAACCTAATGCCGTGTATTTCACTTGTTCGTCGTCGTGACGTTGCCTCCCAGTTGAAAATATGAGTGACCCACAAGTCGAAGCGAGTCATCAATTGCAAAGGTAAAAGGTTCTGGCCTCTATTCTCTGCAAAGAAGGCGCTTTACCTTCCTCATAGTCGAGGAAGCCCCGAGATATATTTCGCAGGGACCCGCATTTCTTTACACCTGCGCCGTCGACGCTCCTCCGAGCCTTTCGCTGCGAATTCGTCTCCCGGAGGCCACCGATCTCAGTTCTGCCCACGCGAGGAAAAAAACCTCTTCCACCGAACGGAATACATTAAAAAAAGAAGAAAAAACAGCAGGAATTCTAGGGATTCAGGCCGAGCCAAGGTTAAATGAGGCTGAGGTTGCTGCAACATAAGATGAAGAAAACTGTTATTTGCTACAGTTACTTTTGTTTCTGATAAATGATGTTAATAAATGTTTGAATGTTGTCTCGGGATATAATAAAAATATAATTTATGAAACAATTTTTGAAAAATAAAGATTTTTCCTAATATATCTTAGAAAATTCTTATGAAACTATACAGTAATTTCAAACTTTATTTTTTTAAATATTAAAGCAATAACCTCAAACTTCTAAAACCATTAGAAGCAAGCGCGATCTTTCCAAAAGACGCTGGCTTGGTTAAGCTGAGGAAGATAAAAGGTAGTGAGGAACAAGGAAGAGGGGAGGGAGGTTCAAGACCTGTTCTGCCTTCTCGAGCATGAATCTCGCGTGAACTCACGAGACTTGTCAAAGGTGCCACGAATTCAAGAGAGCGGCCGTTCGTTCGTCTGTTACCTGGGGAACGGAAAGTGCCCTGCGGGAATAAAGTCTTCGCCCGTGCGGGTCACTACGAGAGAGTCCGTCCGAAGAGAAGCCTCGTCCAGCCATGGCTCGACAGCGATGGCCGCTCTGATACTTTTCCATCACCGTCCAGCAGAGCTCAATTACGGGGACTATTTCATGGATAAATCATAAATGAAAAGATTCGATTGTGTGCTTCAAAACTTTAAAGGATTGTAAAAATTATAAGCAACGACGAAACAGAACGTGTTCTGTGAACTTGAGGCGGTCGGCTTTCGGAGTTCCTTACCATGTCCCGGCGGCGTGGCTTCGCCCTACTCCTTGGATTATTCTGCGTGCTAGTCAAAGGTAAGCGGGAAAAAAGGCTCGAAAAACATCTGCTTCTGTCTTAAACCTTAATTCTTAACTTTGCGGATACAATAGATATTCTTTCCAAAAAGTATTAAGAAAAGCAAACATATTCTGTTGACCATGGTGTCCCAAACCCGAACTTATTTTTACGGAAACTTGAAACATGGGGGAGGGGGATGGGCGATTGAAAAAAATTTTGGTCTTATAGAAATGTGTACTAATCGTATAGTAAAATATTAAGAGGTAGGATATATATATATAAATATAACGTAGGAAACCCAAGAGTCAGTCTTCTCGCATATTTTTATGCTCTTCGTTTTTCTAATTATGCTTGAAAACATTATAAAGATCTCTTTATGTCTAAAAAAAATTTTTCATTTTGTATATAATAGTATATAATAAGGCTTTCAAGTCATACTTTAAATCCATAATTAAAAAAATTAAACAAGGAGTTTCTTAATATAATTTAGAACTCTATTATAATCGATTTTTAAGTAAAATAGAAAGTGAGATTCGTTAGTAATAAAATAAAAAAAAAAAGTTTAAAAAACTCTTCTGATAATAAATCGCGAAAAAATAATTGAAATTATAAGAAAATAAAATTTATTAGGCATCTAAGAGGAAAGTATCACATTAAGTTTTTTTTGATATGATCTTTAAAGTTTTCAAATGCAATGAAAGGGAACAACGAGACCCAATTTAGATTTAAATTAATAATTAAATAATAAGTTTAGTAAGGTCTATATAATTAAAAGTATATTAAGCTATATTAAAAGTAGGTGTTACTTTTCTATATTAATAATAGCAGCAATTATAACGTTACTACACTATAACGAATATGTTTTACGTGTGGCTTTTATTAGATCAATTACCTCTGGACAGTTCCCGTTTTCTTAGTTTAATTAGAGTAAAAGTTGCCTGACTTAAGTTCATTGGAATTTAAATCATTAGATCCCAATTTATATCCTTTGAGAAGAAAAAACATACGAAACTGGTGAAAATTAATTTATTTTAAGAATTTCTGAATATTCCTTAAGTATCAAAGATTACGTTTAACAAATTTTAGATTTAAAAATTTTCTGCATATGATTCTCGTTTCCAATCCCTTTTTTTGTATGTGTATATCACCTTATAACTCAATTGGTTATTTCAATCCATATTGAGGAGAATACTTCAGATGTAAATATGTGTGAAAGTTAAGTCAATTGATTAAGATGACTGCTCAACCATTAAGAGAACAGAAAAGGTTCAGCGATTGCGTATCATTAGCACCGACTATTCGTTTCACTTTGCGCGACTTTCACCTGCAATGAAAATAAGAAATGGCGCCAACTTAATAATGCCCGCTGCAAGAAATTTAGAAATTCTAATTACGTTAAAGTAGAGACTTTCACACCGTTAACTTAAGCATGATTTTATTCCCCTTTTATGTAAGAAAGTTTGCCGGATAATCTTCATACTAATTATAACTTGCATCGATATTTGCAATACGGAAGAAGATTGGCAAAAACAACAACAACAATAATTAAAAAAATAAAAATTTAAAAAAAGTAGACGGACGGGTTTATTCGGCATTCAGAAGTCATTCAGAATAAGCGATTGGTATTTTCTTCTACTGAAAAAAAAAAATCCAAAAGATCAACAAGACGAAAGAAATGGGTCACCTGATTGCACCTGTAAAGAGCCTCCTCTTTCATTCGGCATTCTGGGATATCTTCACCCGGAAAATATGCATAGTTTAATAATGAACTATGAATATTTTGAAAGGTTTATATCAATTATCTTATTAATACCTTTTGATCCAAGCAAGCAAAATTTTATTTCATTACAATTATAAACCACAGATGCTAATAATTTTAGGAGCATTTTTTGCTACAAAGCGGAAGTTCGTCTTTTAGCAATAGTTTTCCTTACCTCTTTAATTTTTTTCTTAATTTTCTTTGAATTTTTTAAACCCAAAAAATTGTCATGATATTAAGTAATTTGCTTTAGGGTTCTGTTTTTTTTTAAATTTTATAAATGACGGGAAAAGCATAAATTTAATTTCTTGTATGTGTTTCTTAATGATAAACAACTCTTTAGTTTTCGTCTTACGAAAGAAACTAATTTTTTTTCAAATGAGGGAAAACTGGATATTATTAAAGTTATACTCATTTCTCGTAAAAAAATTAAAGTTTTAGAAATTTCTAAAAGAAACAAGTAATGGAGAAACCAAACTTTAAATCTTTATTGGAAGATGATTCGTATGATTTGCTATAAAACATGTAGCATGTTATATTTACAAATAAAAAAAATTATATTAACTATAATAAAATCAAAATGAGATTAAATAAATGACTTCCTATAATTTCATAAGGTAAAACTTAAAAAATAATAATAAACAATGAATAATGATGAAATTCACTTTAAGTCCACAGTAGTTCAATTTTGTAATCCTGATATTCTGGTCTCAGATGTTGCCCAGTTTTGACAACATCTGAGGTCAGAACATTAAGACTCCAACATTTAAGTGCTAGGCTTGCATTGGTTGTGCCTACACGGCCAATATCGAGCTTTTTCTGTATACTCGTGTGTAAAATTCAAGTTGAGGAATATATTTTTGTGTAAAAACCATGCTGATTTCCTGCAGTCTATTTTGACTATAAGACACTCTCTTAGAAGACAAGGCATTAATTGATTTGAAAAAGTGAATTTCATCATTATTCATTATCTATTATTATTTTTTAAGTTTTACCTCATGAAATTATAGAAAGTAATTTATTTAATCTATCTCATTTTGATTTCAAGTAGAACTTAAAAAAATACTTCTATAAGTGAAATTAACTATAATGAGTTTTTTTAAGTTTTGATATTAACTATTACAATTATAGGTACTTTTATAGTTTTCTTCTATATCGATTTGTAAGGGTAAAGTTAAATGGCAAAACTTATAAGATAACATCGTCGTAAGGACTCAGATTACAATGCAAACTGGACAACTTTTCCTATTTGTTCCTTGGGAAAATCATTGAGAAGAAGAAAAATTCGAGATAAAGATTTTTTTGAATAATATATTCAACAAACTATACCAATGGCAATATTGATTCAGGGAAAGGAGAGGGAACCTTCTTTTTTCCCCTTCTTGCATCAGTCTGGAGTTGGGATGCGATTTTGGAAAAGAATACCTGAAGGGCGTATGTTTAAGAAGCTGCACATCGGCGGAATATGAAATGCGCGCTTAAGGCCGAAGAAACGCCTTTTGCGCAGGCGCGTAAAACCCTCGTTTGTCTCTCGCGAGCTCTGCGTCAACAGAAATGCAATTTTTATACCAATTTCCCATCATTCAGAAAATTAGTTATCCCCCTCTTTTTTCCCTTTCTTTCTTTCAAAGTTGGAATGGTTCAGCCGGCGTTTTCTAAAGCCTGGCTAGCAGTTCGTCTTCTCTTGGTGAGGAAACGATGACCTTCAACATCCACGACAGAATAACGGAATCTAATGTCGGTAGCGGTACATTGCGCATGCACGTTAGAGCCGTATCCGTCGCACTCGTTCGCCGAAGAGAAGAAAGAGAAAAAAAAAGAAAAAGGAGTCGCCTGGCAAAACGGCTTCTCGGCGAAGTTAATCGTTAATTGATGATGACGCAGTGTTATTAGGCGTCAGCCACTGGAAAGCATCGGGTTCGGTTTAATGGGATTTCTGGGAAGAAAAGAAAATGGGATGAAAGAAAATGAGCTTCCATTTCGAATATATCCATCTTAAAGAGAGGAGGAGCAGGGAAAGCGAAAAAATTTATAGTTTAAGATAAGGGCCTAATCGAAAAATCATAATTCCATTTTGACGTTAAACGAAAGCACAATGCGCACTGCAATTCAAAAGCTAGCAACAACAACAATCTAAACAACAACAACAACAAAGAAGATGATGATGAAGACGAGGATGATAGATGAAAAAGAAAAACGCTTCATTCCCTTCTTCCCTCCCTCAAACATTTAAGGCTATGATTTTTGAAGTAGAAAACCTTATCAGTCAAATTAAATGATCTAGAGAGAAATGCTTGTATAATAGTGTTTTTCACTGTCATATGAACATGGAGATGATTTGTTATGAACTTTTATGTGAAAATTTATTTAATGGAGATTTTAGACGAAGTGTTCCGTTGTTTCTATTTACCAACCGAAGACCGTTTCATTTTTTTTATGCGAAATCTTCTCCGCCCCCTCATTCTAGCTAGCTGAAAGCGGTTTCGCATCTACATCTGCTTTCGATTGTTTTTAGATGTAAAATAATTTTCCCTCTCTGGCAAAAAACAAATCCATCTATTTAGCAATAAAATAAAATAACGTGCAGACGTGTTTTTTTATTACGCTTGAAAATCCGTTTTCTTATTTCCGTAGAGAGGTAGAAATCAACACAGCTAGAGAGGGATGAAGAGAAGGTCACAGAAAGTTTTCACCAAAAAATATTTCTTGCCAATTGAAAGTTTGAAAAACAAATCTCAGTAAATCGTGATTGCATCTATTTTCTTGGAGAGTATAGCAAAGTAATCTCGTATCTTTTAAATAAAGAAGTGGTGAATCTTTGATTTACTAGTATAAACAAATTCTTATAATTTTTTCTTGCGATCTATATTTCCGGACAAAATTACTATTTCGCCTCCTATCAAGAATCGGGAGTTTACAGCTATACTTCTGTGTCAAATGGCTTACATGCAGAAACTCAGAAGCGTTATTCCTTGCAATGTAAATTTCATCGTTTTAAATACAGGCATTGAATGCAGTTACCTGCTTGACATTTTCAAATTCATTAGAGCGAAATAAATAATAATAATTCTTCAGCACTAAATTTTCATTAAGGCATCGGATATATCGCCCTTAAATTTATGAATTATAAATGTATAATTGTCATTAAACATCTCATTAAATCTTTTGATATATTTTCGTCAGCTATATTATAACTATATGAATTTGAAATATTGATTAGATGCTTAAAATTAACTTAATAAACACTCACTATAGAAGAGAAGGAGAGAAACTTTAATATGCTCATTAAATTTTCATGCTTCGGGGGAATATGTATAAAAAAGGAACAAACGCATTTCCTATTAAAAAAAATAACAGAAAGAAAACTTAAATTCTAATCAATACTGAACATAGCGAAGGAAATTTGCAATAGCAATATTTTTTAATTACACGGAACTGAGAATCATAATTTTGCTTATCGCCCTTTTGCTGTTGACAGAGCAAAATGTTCTTAAAGCAAAACTGTCAAACGAGTTTTATGTTTTTATAGGGAAGGGCGGAGTTTGCAACTTTTTACCCACTTGATCATACTTTTGAGATATAAATTCTAAACTTAAAAATAGATGAAACGGATACTAATTTATTCTTACTATATTTAATGAGACTTTTAAGAGTCAATTGGACTTTTTAAAATGAGCCCTTTTTTTCTAAGGTGTTATATTTGATCATTGCCCAGAAAGTCATATCTAATTTTTTTTCTAAGCCAATAAAAAAAAACAACAACACAAAAAGTGAAATTTCGCATGCTAGAAATTTGACGTTTTCTGATTTCTGTGTGTGGAATTGCGAGAATTTTAGACAGAAAGCGCTGCTGTAGTATTATGTTAAATATGGCTTCTGGAACGACTCGTGTTAGAAACAACAATCTATAATTGCATTCTTGGTTGCGGAAAAGAATCTATGGCGCACATTCTGTGAGTTTTGTATGGAGGTTATGCAATAGATAGGAGCTCCGGTAGACGCAAAGAGTTAAGGTTTCAGGAAGTGAAGAAAAGCTGCATGAATCGACATCACTCTGGGCATCTTGCCACAGCTGTTAATTAGCTCAGCTATGCTGAACCATGCTAATGCTATTATTCGTGAGGATCGGTGCATACAGCTTTTAGTCACGAAAATATACGCTCCATACAATTCTCAAAACTCGGGAAGCAATTGCCAAATTTGATAGAATGGGCTCCCTCGTCACTCTTATAGTCTCGATCTGGCTCCCTCTGATTTTTTTCTGTTTGATTAACTTAAACATGCACTGTGCAAGACAAAGTTTGAAGATGACGAGGGCGTGATGATGCAGTGAGGACTTGACAAGAGCTGATAGAAGCAAAACACGCATTCATTTGTTTCACGTTAGCATAAAGCTATACGAGTTGATAGTGATTATGTTGAAAAATAGTATGCGTATAGAAATCATTTATTTACTTTGTAAGTTTCATATATTTTGAATAAATCGTTCCGAGAAAAATTTATGTGGACATTACTTTCTGAGCAACCCTCGCATAAACATTGTAACGGTTCGTTTAGATCTAGTTACATGTATATTGAAATAATTTAAAAACCAATAATTCGCTTTAAATTCTTTTAAATATGTAAAATTTAATTTTTTTAGGAATTACAAATCAATTAAAAATAATACGTGTATTTATTATTAATCGAGCTTTTTGTAATATTATCAATAATTAAATTTTCAATAGAAAAGCATATCTTCACAAATAATTTATACATTTGAATAATATGATAATTAGGAGTCAAATCAGTCAATCAAAACTTGCATATAAGAAATATTGCATATATATGATAATTGTTTCGAACCCTGGCTGTCCTAAGAAGCCTCTCTTCATTTAATGGAATTATGGAATCAAATGTAAAAGGTGAACACATAAATGTAAATCGGCGTATCTAATAAAATCCGAGTGCCATAAACAATCGAGAAACCAATTTAGACTACATGAAGCTTCAGATTGATGCTGTATCTTGATTTTCCTTCATTAAGAGTTAATAAGTTATTTTTAAAAAATTCAATAATTCAAAATAATAAACGTTCTCTACAATAGGAAAAGTTTTAAATTCAATTTAAAAATTATTCATTGCACTATGAACTTATGTGAAATACCTGTCTGGATGGATTTTGCTGTAAAAAAAAAAAAAACAAACACCGAAGTATTTCTCTTCCTTGAACAAGCCATCATCTCATTGAATTCAGAAAAAGCTCATGATTTGAAACCCGTAATACCCAGAAATTCTAATTTGCACATTTCGGAGAGAATTAGCTTTAATTTTGCAAACGAATAATTTTTATCATCTAATATACAGTATAATTAAAATTTAACCTTCGAATCGATTCACGTCTATTTCAAATTAGCAATTTTAAACATTAAAAATATCCCAGTATTCTTGGAGAACTCTGAGCTTTGTCTCAAAGACGACGACAAAAAACTGAATTTTATGAACCGCGAATACAAAAAATGAACAACGTTCGCATCATGATTGCTTTTTGCAATTTCTGCACCGATGACTAGGGAACCGATTTGGCGTCAGAGTTGGGCTCCAGAAATAGCAGGAGGTTTCAGTGATTCTTAGATTATTAAGACTTAGTGGAATATTTTATATAAGAAGAAGAATAAAAAAAATCATATTTTTGAATAAGATAGGATTAAGAACAGCAATTTTAAAGTAATCACTTTGTGAATGTTATTCAACCTTGAATCTATTTCACTTTAACGGTTCCTACATAACATCTGAGTGAAGCAACGAAACCTTGCATAAAGACTATGAAGAAATGAGGCTTTTCTCATCAAAAGCATTACATGAGAACCAATGATTCTTAGTGCTCGCGCATAGATTTTTGTAATCTACGATTAAAGCCTCACGATTTCCATAAATCGAAAAATATTGTCGAGCTGTAGAGGCTGGGTTACTCAACCATGGGGGTTCCGTTTTTTTTCCTCGCCGTCCGTGGCCTCTCTGACTCAAATTGGCCACTCCTTCCACGGCTTCTGGGTGGGTCTCCTCCACGCCTTGTCCTCAAGATTCTATCTCTGTATTGTGTGAGGAGAAAATGAACAGATTGCGATTTTTATTCAACATATGCTATTAAGTTTATTTGTAATTATGTCATAAAATGAACTTCTTAAAGGTTTAGCCATATTAACTTGCATGTAAGCTTGCATGCTTTGTAAATATACAAAATGTGGCTTTTTTAAATAAATACATAAGGTTGCGATGGACATTAGTATTATGTATACGAATAAATGGCGGACTTCTGCAATTTACAAACTCTTCATCCCTTCTCTTATTTCCAGTTTTTTTTTCTTTGTTACTTCTTCTAATGTCATATGAAATATTTTATCTCACTTTATTAAGACTTTCAATAATAACAACAACGACGAATCAAAAAGTCAAAAATTTTTCAACATGTTTGGATTTAAAAATCTGTTTTTTAGAAAATTGAGGTTATTGAGCCTGAGTGCAAGAAAGCCATAATTTTTTGGCACCGCTGTCGATTATTTATTTCCACTGGTTTTTGGAAACTAAGTACCTGCAGAACGAGCACAACGTCCTAATTAAAGGGACCAGAAAAGGTGGACATAAAACTGTACAGAACAAATGTTAAATCTTTTATCGACGAGAAAGCGTCTGTTTCTTTTTTTTTTCTATTGCTTTCTTCTAAGTGTGATTCCAGTTAAAAGGGCTTAAGTTTTTTACAAAGAGGAAGGAGGGATAACAAGTTAGGGTTCATTATTTTTAAAGGTTAATGATGAGGATGGGTTTTGTTCTCCATTGTTCACTGAAAATGAGGTAAGAGTGTCCTTGAAGAACGGGTTTGACGGTTCGACATGCTAATGGTTGGCCGCATTCACTTAACACAACAGCGGACTTTCTCCTGGAAAAATTCCTTCCCTTCACTTAAAGAAGAACTTAGAATATGCTAACTAATAGTTCCATAACACATTTTGAATATATTCACTTTAAACCTCATCCACTCTATACTATTCAAAATCTCATAAAAATTACTTATAATATGAAGAATTATATTATCTTCGCAAATATTGCAATATTCCTGTTTAATGTTAAATTCCACGTATCTCGATAAAATAACTGACAAATGTGCCGAAAATTCTAAGAATTTTAATTAATTTCATAGAGTAAATTCAACAGAGTTTGGAAAATAACTTTTCTTTTAGCAGATCTACCCTAAAGGAATATTGGTCTGATAAAAGGTTGAAACGTTTCAACGAAACTTGGATTTCTCTAAAATTTGAAGACGACAATTCATGAGAATTTTCTTACATTCAAACGCATACCATATCAGCACATGATTCTTAATATATTTTACTAGGTTTATCAATCAAACTTGCATGGCTCTACTACATTCTTAGACCTTAAAAAATTTTTCGAAAATCAATCTTAATTTTTAATAAAATTTGACGCTTTTAAATACAAATTTATTTAGTGTACAATTAGATGTGATGCTTTAAAATATTACTATTTGAAAATAGCATCTTTAATTAAGAAATTAAAGATGTTGATGATGATGAGGTACTATTGCAGGAGTTCTTTAGCATGCATTATAAATGACACTAATTATTACCTATGTTCATTAACTTTAAAAAAATGTATAAATAATATTTACTTTTTCATTATTTACAACTTAGCCTTAGAAAGAAGATTTTTTTAACCAACCAAAGTTATTCTTCTGATATTTTTAACCACATAAATTCTTAAATCGTGAAAAGAACACCCATCTTTAATTTAATATTTTTGTTCTTTTGAGAACCAGGAGAAATAAGAACCAGTGCATGTCCTTCTCATTTGAATCCAGTTGCCATTTTTAAGTATTCCAATTTAACCGGAAAGTCGGCTTCTAATTCTACACTCCATCTAGGAATTACTTACCTAAGGATAACAACTTAACAATCTTGTCATCTCTTATTAAAATAATAGACCCAAATGTGTATTTTGCTCTATTTAAAACTATAAGCGTAATTAAAATAAATTATAAGTTGTTCAAATTCGTAATTAAATATTTGGCTTTCAATAATCTGCACTGAAATGGAGTATTTTTTATACGGGCTTTCTGAACGATGTTCAATCATTGCGAAAGTAACGTCTACAAAGCAGAAATGTGTCAAGAAACTTGTTTTGCCTCTTTTAAAAGTTTCAAATCGGAGCATTTGATATATTCCGTTTATAAAAGGGAAATTTATCGACGAAAATAGCGTCAAGGGCGAATTATGTAAAGAAACCGAGGGAGAGTAAGTTTTTTGAGCATGTTAATAATTTTGGTCTACTTTTAGAGAATTTAATTGATCATCACAGAGCGACTCAACGATATGGTTTAATAAAAATTATCAAATACGGGAATACTAAATTCTAAATTAATGAGATTTGCATTAATTGGCTGGATAATTCTGTCAGTAACAATAAATCATCTAATAAGTAGAACGATTTAAAATATTGTATTGAATTTCAAATATTATTTAGTGGATATTTTTTTTGCTTTCATTGCTTTGAGAAATAACTTTTTAATAACGTTCCTTCAAAGCAAATAAATGAAAATTGTAAAGTTGTTTTCATATTTTTATAGTGATTTCTGTCTGCCTGAATATTAATATGCAGTCCGCCTCCTTTTCAAAGACGCAACATTAAATTTTCGTGGTGTAGTCTTTTGGGTTATCATGAGAATCGAGCAGAAATGTTGCCATTGAAACAGGTTGGCTTTAAATCATTGATATTGATGAAGCGTGTCACCTTTCAAGGATTTAAAGAAACGAGAAAACGATGACGTCAATTTGCACATGAGAAGTTAAAACTATAAATGGAATTTCCTTGTTTTAGCTGTAAATCTTTACTTACCTTTAAAAGGTTTGATCATGAAATAGCATAGAACGCTTTGCATGGTTTTAAATTACAGCTTCAATAATTTTTTTAAAGTTATTGACATTCATTGCCAAAGTTAAAATTATCTAATAGATATTTTGACCTCAAAGATTCATTTGTTTAAAATTTATTCCAGTCTCTTAAAAGTTTTAAATAATATTTGCGCACGTCATTTAGTAATGAAAGAAAAAGAGCACAAGTTATATCAACCATTTCAGTTAAAAGACAAGATAAAATAATTTTTTTGTATTTAGAGGGAGAACAATATTATTAAGCGGGCAAATATAAGAAAACTATAAAATATAAGAGATATACATTAATCAGCTTTTAGGATGATTTTTATCATATAATTAATCTATGTTATCTTCGATCGTTTTGACCTGGTGACGGATGACATTTTCGACACTTGTTATTATCGTTTTATCGCATGTGGTTGATTCATATCGTTTAAGTAAATTATGTATTAGAATGAACCAATTATTCACGCTAAAGTATCTCCTCGTGATTCTTTATATAATAGTTAACCACAGAGGGGGGAGTCAGTAAGCAACTAACAAATAAGAGTACTGACTTGAAAACTGCTTTTATTTCTCCACATAATTTTCCTGTACAACGAGGCACTTATCCCATCGTTTCACAAGCCTCTCAAAACCAGCAACATAAAAATTCTTTGGGCTGCTGTCTGAATCAGGTGGTGAATTTTCTATGTACAGCTTCATCTCCGAAAAAGTGGTGCTCACAATCTTATGGGATCACTAGGGCATATTGCCTTTCACATTTCAGCAGCGAGAGTAAATTCTAAATGCCGACTACTGCTGTAACATTCTCACGAAACTTCGTAATGTCACTCGACGGAAGCGACCAGAAATCCTCATCAAAGGCGTGTTGTTTTTGCATGATAACGCGCGTCCTCATATTACCAACAAGACAACTGAGATGCTGCGAAAGCTCAACTGGGAAGTTTTCGAACATCCTCCGTATAGCCTTTACGTTGCTCCAAGCGACTTCCATTGTTCGGTTCCAAGCTGTACAAAAGGAATCCACCGCCTGGTTTAGACAGCAGCCCAAAGAATTTTATGCTGCTGATTTTGAGGTGCTTGTGAAACGATGGGACAAGGGAAATTGTGGAGAAATAAAAGTAGTTTTCAAGTCAGTTACTCTTACTGGTTTCATATGTATATCCATTTGCAACTTACTGACTTCCCCTCGTAGTCGTCTCCATGATTTGGAGATTTTTCTCTTTCTCTTTCAATAGTATAGAAGATTTTATTATCCGTTAGAATTTATTATCAATGCGGACAATTTAACATTGAGCTGGACTTTACTTTATTTCTAAAGAAATTGGCATAGAAAGCTCAATGCAATTGAAGTGTTGAATGGCAAACTTGTTATAGTATCTAGCAAATGACCGTGAGCCTCGCGTCTATTCATTGTATCCAAAAGAATTTGCATTCGAACTATATTATACATCGAAGTGACAGAACAAGTAGAACAGATGACCATATGCAGAATATACAGAATGCTTGATAAACATACGGCAAAATTCAAGGGATGATTCTTTGGCTTATTTTAAGAACCGTTTGTCCTTTGATGATTTTCGGAATGCCGCTTTGTTTCCAAGATACAGAGCGATAAAGGTTTTTCGACAAAACAATTTTTTATTTTATAATATTACATTAAAATCTTAGTCTACAATAACTGCTGAAAATGATTGCCACCAGTTAGAATGCATGAATCCAATCTTCTCCTCATTGACTGCTGAACTCTTTCAAAAACACCATGGTTGTTTCTTATTGCATTACACTCATCAACTATCCGATTTCTCAAATCTTCTACATTTTCCACTGGAATAGTGTAATTAACGACTTCAGATGACACCGTACAGTAAGGTGTGTGAGAACAAAAAACAGCCGAATATTCAGAATGTTATTAAAAGATATCAGTATTGTTCTTTTACTGCCTTATATCTTCGAAAAAAATTGGCATTCCGAAAACCAACAAAAGATTCTTAAAATAACCCAAAGAATCGGCCCTTGAATTTTTGTCGTATGTTTAGTAAACACCCTGTAAACACCACTTCTCAGCCAATACATTTATTAAGCGATATGCATATGTGGAAAGCTTCTAGAACTGTTTCAGCTTTGTGAAAGGCAGCTATCACGATTTAAGCGACTCTGAATGCGGTAAAATAGTTGGAGCGTATGGGCTGGGTCATATCATTTCGGAGATAGAGGCGAAGGATGCTTCAAGGGTGTTTACAAGAATTCCGGCAAAAAAAAAATCGAACTTACGAAAGCACTGTGACTGTAAAATGATATCGGAAGAATGTAACCAGTGTTAGCAAGAATCATTTCACCTTATGTGTGTAACAGTGCCTAAATCACATCGGAAGTCAATGCTGAGGCCTCGACAAACATCAGAGTTAGTACTGTACAAAGAGTTAGTTCTTCCATGATATGGGCTTTAAGAGCAGACGCCAAACCCGATCACCCTTGATGAACGCACGACATGGAGCTCTGCGCCTCGCCTGATTTCGGAAACAACATAGCTGGACACAGACTGGTCTGAATCGCGTTTTCCGACTATATCCCATTAATGGATCCCGTATGTCAACATGGGACTCTACAGCCTGATGGTGGTTCCGTAATGATTTGGCGCTATGTTCGGTTGGCATTCAATGATCTGACAGGTGAACGTTATCTATTCATCCTTTCTGACGAGTTCCCCATTTATGTTCATTTTGACGGGTTCGGCCTCTTGCAACAGGACAATACGCGCCACACAGATAGCCAAATTTTAGTTAGAGGGATACTCGTTTGAATTTGAGATCTAAACGAGATCGAATACATCTGGGATCACCTACCTAAGTCACTAGATCTCAACGAGATCAAACACGTAATCAGCTGTGAAACACAGAACTCCAGTACCTCAGAATACAAGAGAATTATGGACCGTTCTCCAGGAAGCATAACGTTCGCTTCTACAGAATACTTCCACAAGCTCGTGGAGTCTATCTCTCGTAGGATAATAACCATTAATCATGTATTCAATTAATTAAACTGGAGAGACAATATTAAGAGCAGTCTTAACATACAATTTCTGAGGTGAATAGGTAGTTTTGGAGAACCGACGAGTGCAACCCACTAAAGAAATTGCTGAAAGTCTTGAAAAAAATTTTCCGTAACACTTATGGCTCAAGAAACACTGCTGTCCGATGAACCACAAAGATATTTTAGATTGCTCTTGGTTGCTTTGCGATGGAAAATAATGACTCTCCTTCCGAACAAACTTGGGTTAGTTAGTCTCAAATGTTTCTCGATTCTTTGGACTATTGAAAAAAAACAACAACCCATTAAATGTAATGACGATCTCAAAGATTTAACCTGCATTGGCTTCACAAATAGGTTACACAGTCTAGTTTGCTTCATAAGAGCCTTGCCAGGGTAACGGAAACAATGCATGCTGATATAAAAAGGAAGAGTAGCTTTCTGAAATATTTATGGAATTTTTTGAAAAATTAGAAGAAACTTAAACTTTCTATTTGGTCAACCAACTATCTGATTCAATATTTCAAGTAAAGACATTTTAAAGAAAGTTAAATGCCTGTTTTTTTACTTTTGCTTTCTAAATTTCGAATGATGATGGAAATATGAATATGCATCATTTGTTTTGACATTTTTTGTCGGCCATTCGTGAGAATTATGTTTAAGAACTAATTAGAAGGAAACATTAACGAAATTAAAGCAAATGACGGATGTAGAAGAATAGTGAAGGACGAGATCAAAAATCCTAAAATAAACCAAACTTTGACACAGAATGGTAAGACCCTGAAAATAGCAGAAGTTTCGGATAGAGACTATCGTTTGTCAAAGCAAAAATTAATAACTGGAACCTTACCACTCAGCGTCCATTTTTGAAATGAAAGCAAATGAAACTTAATATAAACAAAAAAATGAAATAAAAACATAGCATAACTTCTTTTAAAAAAATATTGCAAACAAAAACATTGGTTACATAAGAACAAGAATTTAAATATACTAGCTACAGAAAAACATCGCATCCCTTTAAAACAAGGCCAAACTGATGCCACACAATGCATCTTTGCCATCATTTATCTTTTCTTCGATCTTAACTGCGAAAAAGGCAATTTAACAGTTGAACACGATATTGTTGGCATTTAACAGCTTGGATTTCTGTTTGAGGACCTTATGTACTTTAAGAAAGGTCGTAATTGCATGAGGTCGCAAGTCCGGGAAACCTAGCACTTTAAAATTAGGAAATTGGTAATTTTAACAGAATAATGAGTGTCAAAATGTTGAGATTTATTTTTATAAATTTATATTCGATATATACTCAAGATTTTCACTTAAGGAATAGGTAATATAATATGATTAAATTACTTAACATAATTTCACGAAGCTATTCTTAGCATTCTCGAACAGGAATCCTCCACCAGTAATACTTTTTTTTTCTTTTTTAATAAATAATTACGAATTAACCGGATGGCTTTAAAGCCTTGCCTGATCAACGGCGATAGAAGCCGAGGTAAGGGGCGGGTGTGACAGTTGCTTACCTTGCCCCATTTGACCCAGCAAACCAACCAGACAACTCAACTGGTCAACTCGGCAAAAATATTCCACATGAAAACATCCACAACAACTGGTGAGCGACCTAAGGCAAAGTCATCCCAACAATTCTTGGGAATCGTTCCAAAAATCGGCTTTTTTTTCTTCTTTTTTTTTACTCCCACCCTTCTATTTTTTTCTTTCCCCTTCTCCTTTTTAGAATTCCTTTTCTCAATCTCCCTCCTCCTCAATCCGTTCTTCTCTCTCTCTCTCTCTCTGTGGCCATCTTTTTTCAAAAACGAGCCTACGTAAATTTTTTCTCCTTTGCCCTTCTATTCTCTTTTTTTCTCCTTTTCCACTTCTTAAAGCCTTACTCTTCCTGTGCGTTGCCGCTTGTGACTGATAAGAATTGCTCGGCTCGAAAAACCAGCCACGAAATGATAAAGTAACGAGAGACGCAACTGGACGCCCCCAACTTACGGCGCCTTCAACATTTTCCAGTCATCCAGCCGGAAATGTCGAAATTCGCCGTCGCTATATTTTTTTCCCCCTTCTTACTTTCGTCCCCATCCACCCTTTCTTCCCCTCTTTATTCTTCCTTCCGCATTTGTTTTATAACTAATAAAACTCCTCGAGCCCGATTGAATGAAAATTACGACCCCAGCACGCGGAGCTTCTCTCTTTTCCTTTTTTTCTTTCCCTTCTTATAAGCCACAGTTATTCGCCAAACAACTTCAACCAACGACAAACAGCCTTGGAAAAGGCCATGAACTATTTTAATGCATTCACACTTTGGAGATTTTCTATCGGAATTTTCATCTATATTTGGCAATTTTGCCTCGTGATTTATATGGAGCGTTGCTTATAAAATTATTCCAAGAGGCCATTTTCAAAACAGAAGAAGAAGCGTTTCGCTATTGTTGGTAAAATATTCAAATGCACCGTGAAAGTTGCTGATAAAAGAACTTGGAAAAGAATATGAGAAGCTCATAAAAAATTAAAGGAAAAAAGTTCAACTTATGTTCAATAGTTAAATATTAGGAAATTCTGGCGCTTTTTATTATGTTTAAATAATTAAAAATACAATGTAAAATTAGCACCGTAGCACAATAGCAAAATATAAATTAACATCTATTTACTAAACTGGATTTAGTGAAATATCATAACTTTATAGAGATAAATAATCTTCAATGGTTTTCAAGGGTTTGCAATTTCCGTAGGTTTGAAGAACATAAAATCTTTGAGATTTTAGATTGTTACGATTTATAGAGAGGCCAAATTTTTCTATATAATTTATTATTTTGCGGTATCAAAATGAAGAATTAATACTCAGGCGTTGACTATTTGTGATATTTCTTCCTATACCATTATTTTACTGCCAGAAGATCTACGATGACTGTGAATATTATCATTCCCTTGATTTTTTGTTTAATATCAATTTCGTAAAAGATAACCCTATTTATGGTGACAATTCTCTGCAATTGGCATGTTAAATTTCAAGTCCGTTGACATCTACATCATTTGTGCTCTTTCACATGAATCTCCTTTTCACATTCGACGAAAAAACACCAACATCCATGCACACAACGGGATTCGAACCCGCATCTCTACGCCCCAGCGCTTGCCACATTTTGTAATCTGTTGACATTTTGATGGCCTTCATGAGAATTGCATGACAACATAAGTTAACATTATCGAAAACGCAAGGAGGTAAAGTTACCATTTATCGGGTACTGATATCTTAAGATTTCTAGAAAGATCACGTGACATGTTCCTCCATTCGACCTTTGTGTGGCCACCAGTTTAGCCTCGTTCTGTGGACGGTTTTCCGCAAGAGGCATTTCGCAGACTAGCCAAAATTTCATTGTTAGTTTTATATTAACATTTGAATTCAACTTAAATAACTTAACTGTTTTAACTGTTTTCCTTGAATTTCTTATATCTTTGTAAAACCGGTCCATCTGTCCCTTTTATAATACCTCGTAAACGGATCTCTCCATATTGATTAAGGAATCTTTTGCTTTTTATTACGCGTGGAATGCAACACAATTCCCTACTAAACTTTAGCAATTTTATTTCAAAAATGTTAAACATAATAAAATTGCAAATCTGGACTTCTACTCTTTATTGACTTTGTGGCAATAAGAATAACCTTCAGAAAACCATTCAGCAACAAGGAAACCATTTGTTGGTGAAATTGAGAAACACAAATCGACAACTTGTGTCTGTGCTTGAATAAACACCTTCATCGTCTTAGTGTTAGTCAATTACAAGCACGTGCCCATCAAACAAGAACAAAACAATCCATTTATGTAGTTGGGAAGTGATGGAAAGGTCGACGAGTCGTTGGAGTGTCACCTCCTCTCGCACAGCATAGTCTGGGGGCGTTGCCCAACCCGATCATCACTCCGTGAGCGGAAGGCGTTTCATTCTTGTCATTGCCAGTGAATATTTGCAGACATGGATAAAGATCACAGATCAAGTAACGTGAATAAAGAATGATGAGGAATAAATATTATACCTTGTGTGATGAGCAGCGAATTCCAGACAATTTTTTTTCGTCTTTCTTATATTTTTTTTTCGTAGATGTGTGAATTTGTAAATCTTTTGGCTGCCTTTTTTTCCAACACGCTCACAAGGATTTCAAGAGAATGCATCAGAGGATAAATTGAAACTTTTTATTGATGTTTTTTCAACAGTGCAGAATAAATTATTATTAAACTATAAAAATCTATAATTTTTACTTGCATTCTTTTCTACCCGAGGAGCATAACTTTTTATTTAAATTTATCTATTACTTTTCTTCACTCCAATATTAAAGTTATTTTATCTTAAACAACAATCAAAATTACTGCGTTTATCATATATTGATTTCCAATTTAAATATTTTGTTCCTGTTATTACCTTTTTAAGTTAAAACTTAACAAACTTCGAGAACCAGATTCTTCTTCTCTCGAGATAAGTAGAAATCGGTCATTGATTATCTTTATAGAAGTATGCGTAACTTGAGCTTGATTTTTATAAAATAAGTTACAAATATAGACAGCTTATTGAAGGACTTAGACTATTTTATATATGCTGTAATAGCAAAACGCTTCACTTGTGAAGCTCAGCCACAATATAGAGATAAAAGCTCTATAAATCTCTAAATTTATCTCTATACGGTAGCTCAGGAATTCTTTGCTTGCAGTAATTAAAAATAAAACAGAGAGTCTATAAACGATGTAAATCATTGAAAGTAGGCATAGTTAACTAATACATCTCGCTTAACCATAACATTTGCACAAATCGTTTTATTGATGAAATGTCAATATAAATTTCTCAGTTTAAAATTTTTTTCTGCATTTTTTTCTGGATTTTACGCTTTAATCAAAATTATGTAAATGTTCTTCAATAAGTAAATTTAAATCATTAAATAATAAGTAATGCAAAAGCTGTTCAAGTAAATGTTAATTCATTAATATTACAATAACTCATGATTAAACTTTTCAGTTTTCAAATTTAAATTTTAAGAGCCTAACAAACTAAATACAAATAGAAACCACAATTCCACAAATAAACGTGTGTTTTTTCTTAGGTTATTTTTCCTTTTTACTGCAATAATTTGATTAAATTTGGTTATGAATTTTAAGATTTTACATTTTAAAAAAATAAAAGTTAAACTTTTAATTTTTTTCATAAAACGTTTCAAAAACTTGATTAATTTAAATAATTACAGTGATTAAGAACAATTATGTGTTTAAATTTCTAACGAATCATTAGGAAGAGAAAAAAAAAACAATTCAGTGAGGGAGGAAAAAAAACCACAAACAACGTGAACCCAAGCCCAACAATTCATTTTCATCTTCAGAACTTTCAGAATCTCTGTCCGGAAAATTACAGTGGAGGGAAAAAAGAGGACAATCGAGGGCGTTCATAAATGGAGGGTTAAAAAAAGGGCTGGAGAAACGAAAAACGGCATTAGTCAATATTTCAATTAAGAATCTGTGAATTTCACGCAAATTTGGAAAGAAGGTCTTTTATTTTCGCCAATGTCCATTTCTGGGTTCTCGTTTTTTTCCGCCACGACCGAGAACCAAGACGCAAACGCAAGGTTAACGATCCTCGTATGGGAACATAATGTTTAAATTCACACGACTTAAGAAAGCGCGCACTTGAACAGCAATGAAAAATGACTAATTAAACGAAAAAGAAAAGAATGAGAAAGCGAGAAAGAAATAATAAAAAAAAAAGCGAAAACAGATCTTTTAATGGAATTAACGGTCTATCTTCCGGCTCGTTAAATTCTTTTGCCTTTTCGTCCGATTCTCATTGGAAGGTTGAAAAGGCCGACTTGAACAAACAAAACCCTGTCAGGTCACAACTGAAAAATATTTAGTTATGGTCAAAAAAAGTAAATGAAGATGAAGTTCCTCTTCGCGCACTCTGCAAAAATAAAACAGTGCAAACAAAACTAACCTCAGCCTTTTGCCGCTTTGAAGCAAGGCATCGAGGCTTTCTTGGTAGGAAAAACCCTAAATTATCGCATACTTCATACATTAATCACACGTACATATAATAGTAATTATTTAAGCTACTATACGTTGAAGTAAATATATATTTAAAGAATAAATGAAATTTTCATGTTCACAATGTAATAGTTTGCTAGAGCGTCGGAACGGCTATATACAGTCGCTCGTTCATCCCAGGGATGTGGAATTTCCTTTCCTATTCTCATCTATAATGAAATATATTTTTATAACAATGCCTCTCTTCTTTTTGAAAACAGAAATAATGATATCTTCAGCGAAATTCTCAAAGGAAACTTAAAAGTGAGAGAGTATTTAAAAACGTTATAAAATATCTTAAAATACAAATATTCTTCAGTAATTGAGACAAAAGAATAATTGAGTTTATTTTTAACATAATTTCCAGTTACTTTCAATAGACTCAAATGAATTGGTTACAGTTTAGGCTGATACATACATGATCATCAAAATTATTTTAAAAATGGTTTTGCAATTCAGAAATCTTAGCACGAACAAAGAATGAATCGTAAAAGATATTTCTAAACGCTTTTCAAATTTGAAACATTTCTAATTCAATATTTTCAATAAAGAAACTGAAACTTTCTTCAAAATTTCAGGTAATCTTCGCAAAAAAAAATCATGTAATTTTCATTCGAAATACACTAAGAAAAATTTTTTTTATAATTCAGTTACATTCATAAACCCAATTGTTATACATATTATTCAGTCATTATTTAAAAGGGAAAATTCTAAACATGTCGTGTAAACTGTTCCAACTGTTATCCACCGAAGAAATCATTAAACTAAACTAAAATATTGATGGTAGGCTACGATAAGAGATGGAAAAAAAGTTCACCAACAGAGAGAGAGTGACCTACAATCCACTTTATGATGAACTGGATGAACTTCGATGGAACAGTTTCCTGTTCGAGAATGAAGATGATGACGTAACCATTATTAAGAAAATCTTCTAAGAACTTAATGGGAAAGAAGTGGCAATTAAGTACTTTTCTCTTGGGATACACTTATAGAATTCAAAAGTGTTATAGTAAATGCTGTGGCATAGCGATGAATGGTCAAAAAAACTCTCCCTGGGAAAAAAGATAAAAACAAATGAAAAAAACTCTTCTTTTTCTTCCAATTAGTTACAATAAAAACAAATGAAAAAAACCCTCCAATGTTCCATTCGGCATTGTGATGTTAGTCGTTATAGTGATAGTTAGCTTTAATTATTTTAAATTAATTATTGTTGAATATTTCTTGGAAAATAGTTCATATTATAGAAAGAATTTGATTTTTTTCTTCTTTTTTTCTGTTTGTTAAGGTATACGGAGGTGTTACTGTATGATTGAGTTATTATTTAATTTAAAATAAAAACGAAATAAAATAAGATCTATTTCATGGAATAGATAGCACAAATCTCATAGAACAAATGCAGTTGAACATTCTTAAAGGTTTAACAGCACCACCATTAAACCAGAGCTAGTAGTTGGTTGGTTTGTTAGTTTTTTGGGCGCGTCAAGATGTAGGTCATTTTGCGCCCTTTCATCTGACTAATATCTTTACGCATTCCTAAGCAATTCACTAATTTATCTTTGCTTATTCCTGGGTCAAACACAAGCGTCTGTGCCCACAGCGGGATTCGAACCTGCGAAACAGCAGATTCGAGAAATAGAAAACAGCGCTCTCGGCCACCAGCCCGGCAACTACTGGTCTTATTTTTCATTCCAAGGAACATATATTCACAGAATTTTCCCCTCCTTTCCTCGAGCAAGTTTAAATCCGCGATCCACCATTGGTGAATACGCTTACCAACGCTGCTTAAACACAGAGAAGTAACGTAGGTCTATTCTCAATTAACCTAATGCTACACAGCTAAATGCAGTATTATGACAAACTTGATGAATATACTTAATTAGATTGAAACGTAGCCTAGAACAGACTCTCACATCATAAAGCCAGCAGAGAAATATATAGCAAACTTGCCTCCATAATTTAAAAAATGCCATCATTTTCATTTTTTTAGCCTTTTCAATTAAAATTGCATTCAGTTAAGAAAATTGCCTATGGTTTTACATCTATGTTGTAATAAGACAATGAAAATATAAATAAAAGCCTTTTTTCTCACATAATGCGTAAAATTAAGCCTAAGCGATGCCCGGTTTTTAAATTTTATTTGATAACCCCAATTAACCTATTTCAAAGAATCTTTCCTTTCACAGGCAAACAATTGTTAACTTCCTTTCTAGAAAAAGATAATGTTGTAAGAGTATCCCCAAGGGGGTGTTACCGCTAAAAAAGAGTTAAAGTAACAGTTTCACCAAAAATAAAACGCCTTATATTATTTAATATGATTAGACCACGATAAAAATACGCTAAAACAATTTCATGTATAAAATGATTGCAGTTAGAATCTAGGTGTCGAACATTTCGTAAATTCATATCTTTAAATTTGGCGTAAAATAAATATTTATGCCAATTTAATATTTATTTTGTTCTTTCAATTAGTAATTTACTATCGTTTTAGTTCGATGCAGTTACGCTTTAAATTTTTTGTCAATATTGTACAATTCGTTGACAATGGCTCGTAATGAAATTTTCATCAATGTACGAGTTATTTTTATTTATCTTCTTATTAAAAGTGGATAAGTGGTAAAAGCGGATGCTTTGGAAGCAAGTTATGGCTTTTTAATCATCGAATGACATCAGCCCAACTGATTAATTATAACATGCATTAGTCATATGTATAATACGGATGTATGACAAAATGATCATGGATTACTTTATAAGTTGAAAATATACAAAGAAATTAAACGATTATTATAGATGACTTAATAACGGCATATAATTTACATATACGAAATGACAGGATCATAGGTCTGAAGAAATTCAGTTAGGAATATAACACACAAAGATGAAAATATCAAATGCTTTAATCACTGGCATATAACGCACCTATAATCGTTTAAAAGGCTTTGATTTGCGTTTTTTTGGTGAACTTTTCGAGTTAAGGGTAAAGTCTGTGATAGTTGTTAACTTAGCTCCTCTTTTCAAATATTAGCTTCTCGGCAGTTATTGTTGTTGTTATTCTAAAACTAACCTTATAGGGGGATGAACTCGATAAACTCCATTACAACATTCTTTTTCTGTAAGACGCTGCTTGTTTTTTTTTACTTCATAGAGAAAATTTCGCAGTTACTTTTCATTAGTAGTTTTACCTTTTTTGTTTGAGATAAAATGAACAATAGTGATGATGAAGAGATGATGATAAGAGGTTGCCTACCGTTATTCTGACAATCAGGTTCCGGGTAGACGTCTACTAAAAAAAACAAACTATTCTGTGGAACATCGTACCCCGGTGTGAGAAAATTACCATTCGAAAAGAAAAGAAAAGAAAGAAAGAATGAATGAAAGAATGAAAGAAAGAAAGAAAGCGAGATAACCTAATGAATGAGTTTCTGTTCGTTGAGGAAAATATTTGGAAAGTCAAAAAGAAAGTCTATCATTCATTGTGAATAATTCAGAATCATTAACACAGTGACACAAGGAATCTATTTAATTTTGAACTTCCTTGTTCAAGGTGTCTGCTCTATTCCATTTCGATAATTTACATAGTCGGAAAAGAATTTTTAGTGAAGTAATTAATATGGTTTTAGATTATGAGCATGCATTCCGTTATCGATCCAAAAGAAATATTTAGGTGTTTAATCTTTATTCATAGCAATCATTGACTGTCATATTTTAATATTTATTTATTAGGAATATTTTAAAGAAACATTATAGAAGAATTTTCTTTCAAGATTAATTTTTCATTAAAAAACGCTGTAATATTAATCTAGTATAAATAACATAGAGGCTGATTAAAAAGGGAGTCAAACGAACTGAATTTTGATAGAGTTGAGAAAATACATCTAAAGATACAAATATGAATTTTTTGTCTATGTCTCTTATAAAATTATCCAAATTATTTTCTGTTTATTCCATTTTTCATAGGTCATTATTTTTATCTATAAATGATTATTCCGACTAAACTATCTCCTATACCTGCTACTGTTATCAATATATATATATATAAATTTGGACCTAGAGGGTAAAACCATGAAAAAGAGCTGACGTTTTGGATTATTATTAGGTTTCTTTTCGCAAAGAATAGTCCTATCCGAAACGACAGGTTGGTTGTTTTTTATTCCAGGGTTTTACCATTTCTTGTGTCAGGGTTTGTGTCTCCTTTTTCTTTCCTTCTACATCTGTCAATATACGCATACCGACCAAATTAGAAACCTTGACGCAAATTAATATAACGGTCACTCACGGCGTATTAATGCAAATTAAGTGACGGCGAGTGCAACTAAAGGCTGGTTTCCATTCTGGCAAGTTCCAGGCATATGACACGGAAAATGTGCCGGCACATGACGCGCGTAATTGTTCTACTGTTTCCAATTTCCTGCGACATGTGTGTTTTCTAGTTGCAGATGCAGTTTTTGCCAGTTTTCTGTGTGGAGTGATTTGTTGTTCAAATATGGACAACGTGTGCCACAGTCGCTTGGCACATTTCTGTCCCTGGCACTTGTGCCGCAACATGATGCAGACTGTTTCAATTTCAACAAATTTCGGGAACATATGCCAGCATATGACGCACAACATGTTGCGGGATAAATTTGTAGTAATGGAAACCAGCCTTAATAACCTCTGCAATTATCTAAAAGTGCTGCATTGCGATAGCTGACAGTACTCGTCCTGACAATGATTAAATGAAGGATCTTACAAATTTGAAAGAATCTTTATAATGAGTTTGAAGAGGGGCTCATTGTGGGATCCGTCTTGCTGGAGCCATGACTTCAAAAATCTGCCGAACTGAGTGGAATTTTAAAAGACGATATCTCTAAATTGTTCAGTGAGTGGGAAAATGATCATTCTAAAAGAATGAATTACTTTTCAGAAACGATATGTGATGACACGAGGCTAACGAAGACAGGCCTGGGCACTCAAAAGCCACCTGACTATCGGGGGTCTGAGCAACAATCCAGCCTTCATTGTTACCAACAAACGAAAAATCACTGATTATTAAAATCTAAGATGGAGACAATGAAGGTTGGGTTGTTTCTCAGATCCCGATGGTCACGTGATTTGAGTGCCCAGGCCTGTCTCTCGTTGGCCTCGGTGATGAAAGATATGACGTCATATGATAAGATATATGAAGAACAACAGAACTTAAGGGTACAACAATTGAATAAATCTGTCAAATTGACAAATTCATTCAACACTGACCGTTCTTCAACAGTATCAAACCGCACTATGCGCAGGGAATTGCAGAGAACTAATATACAGTACTATAGCCGGTAACACAAAAACTACTGATTTTAAGTAAAATAGGTAAAAGTCATGTGGTCAGACGAGTCATGTTATACCCTGTTTAGTGTCGCCGAGCGGCACAGGATGCGGTGGTAACCCTATGAATATGGAGAAGGAATCATAGTCTGGGATATATTTTGCTAGGATAGAATATGCCCACTGATATCGCTAGAAGGAATGAATTCAAAAACGCTATCTAAATGTTATACTGAATCAAGTGCATCGAGCTATGTTGAAAGAGAGAATGCTTCATAGTACTCTTCATTATTCAAAAAAAAATTTTTCAGGAGTATTCCAGAAGCATTACACCGATCTCTAGCATCTTCCATACCCTATCCCCCGCCCTCCTCCAGAGTCCGATTAAATCCTATAGAGAACGCATGGGATGCTTGAAAATTTAAATTGGGAAGGTTCATCCACTTCCATTCAGTCTGAGCGATCCACTTTAACGTCTCGTGCAGTAATTTGGGCAAAACGAAGCCGCATTAGATATTATTAAAAGCTTTCTTATTCATGAGCCAGAGTGCGTAATAACCATAATTAACGATAACATCCTTCAGATATTAAACACTATATCATGGAAACTGTTCCTCGCGAATAAATAAGTCTAGACATGAATAATTTACAAGAGAGTATCTGAGTGCGTTTGTTATAGTTATTTCACAAAGCAATATGAAAACTACAAAAAAAGCTTCATGAAGACTACGAAACACTCAGAATTGCCCTTAATTATATAAGTGAATATTTGATATCAAAATGCCTTTCATAGCCTTCATAAAGATTAAAACTAGTTATAATGTTCTGTTTCTGAAGGAATATGTACGCGATAGCCCAAATTAATTAGAATACTATCACTTATTAAAATCAATGTATTCATTTATGAAGATATAATGAAAAGAACAGACGCATACGAACGTTTATAATGTTCACTGATTTCCTCGTTATATGCCCAAAAAAGAAATTCTGTATTTATATTTTAGGCTATACTCATCAAAGTGCATTCGTAAGACCGATATTGGGCTAGACAGTTATCAGATTTTCGAGACTAGTAATTAAGAGCTGATTTGTCGTAAAACTTAAAAAATTTAAGAAAATTGGACAATTCCAGAATTCAATAAGCACTCTGTCACAATGGGTATACCCAAACAAATGATTAAAAATCAAAACGAGAGAAATATTTATATTAGATTTATGCCTGTTTTTTTTAATTTTCTACAAAAAAAAAATCTGAATAAAGTTGAAATGTCAACATAAGGACCTTGTACAGCTAGAAATACAAGTAATGGATTAGAAATCCAGGTTAAAACAATATGAGAATATTAGCCATCTAATTAAAATTCTCGTATTGAGTTAACTTAGACATCTGCTTTATTATTTATAATGAAATTTGTATCATTGCGTCTTAAAAATTTTCGACAAATTTTATTAAACAGCTGCTTTAGATTTTAATTACCAGTTTAAAGAAGAAAAGCAATGTAAGAGGAAGATAAGGGGAGAAAAGAAATGAAAATCTATGAAAACTTGAGGTCACTTCTTGTGCTCGAGTGCATTTCCGGATGATATAAAGTTTTCTTTTCGGTTGCCGCATAGAAAGGCGTCGTATTTAGCATTTCAAATAAGTAACTCATTTTATGGCGACTTCATGTTACTTTAATGGTCTTTTAAGCAAAAGTATAACTCCCGATAAGCCACATAATTTAAAATAAAAAAAAATAAATTAGCAGATGTTTTACAGATTTAAAAAAAATATTATTCTTTACTCTCATTTCGAAGAACGGCTTCCTCTTTATATCGATTCGATATGCATGAGAAAGAGAAAAAGAGGGAGAGAGAGAGAGAGAACGAAACTTTTAATGTTGGCCCCTAAACGTTAACCGGATATCGAAGAGTCTTAAATATGTAAATGAGCATTTTAAGACATTTCCACCATTTCCGGCAATCCAGAAGTCCTCATCCTAGAAGGAAACTTTGCAAATACGATAAGCAAGAGTTCCTCGCGCAAAATAAGAATTTAGATCTTCCTTCTTCCTTACAGAAAGAGAAAAAACATTCTCATGTAGACCTCAGATTTCTTTCGCCTCATGAATTAATCAAGGGTATTAAAATGTTTTTACGTATCTCAATAATAATATTAAAAACAAAAGATTATTCTATTATCAAATAAACCGTTAAAGTTCGAACACAATAATAATTTCTCTTAAATTTTTTTTTTTTTTAGATTAAATTTTAATTTTTTTTCATAATTTAATTTTAAGAGTATAATTCGGAGAATAGCTGGATATATCAAAGCTCATCTACACTTTTATAATCGCTCATCTTGCAATTAATGATCGCTGTTAATTAGAATAATTAGAAAAATTAATAATAGCAACAAGTTTCCGTAAATGTTTATAATTACGTTATCCTTATATTCATTAAAATTATGTCAGAAGTTTAAGCTAGAAAAGTAATTTAAACCCGTTAAAGCGATTTTTTTAAGATTTAATTAATTTTTTTTACCAAAAAGGTTACAAATTATCCCAGCGATTTCATTTTCCTCTCTGATCTCCCTTAAGAAAAGAAATGTTTCAATTCTCAAAAGTTTTTCTCCAACGCCTCTTTCACTTTGCTCTCGGATTTGGATGAACTTTTGACGAAGGGCCGTTGACCTCGGCCACCACGTTTAAATACTGATTATGAAAAAAAAAAAAAAGCAACACAAATATAAGCAAGACACTCATTCGCTGTTGCGCTTATAGACATATTCTTGATGATTACATATCAAAAAAATCATTCCAATTCTGGTTTGGAAAATTTATACAACAGTATGACAGAGAGGTGGGAATAGCCAAAGCCAATTTGACAATCTCGTTTTGTAAGTGCTGCAGCATTAAAAATTTCGTCACGGAACAGTTCACGGGCGAGAGTTAAAAAAAAAAAAATAAGTAAAACGAACCGAGGAAAGAAAAAGGAAGATAACGCCGAAGAAGGAGTTAAAGTGAAAATTAACAACCCTTTATCTGATCGAAGCCTTTTCAATGGCCATCGGCAACGAAATAAATAACAATGAGGCGCGATAGAAAGTTCCCAATAGAAGTTGGACTTACTTCTTTGCTACCAAGTTTTGGCCTTATTTCAGATTACGATAGTCATGTCTAAAGAACTAATGATGTTAGTGATTGTCTGTCTCAATAACAGTAATAACAGAAGTTGATAATAAAAGTTCCCAATATAAAAATAATCTTCTGAAAAGAGAAGTTGAAAAGTTGAAGAGGTTGCGATGGCCAGAAGGATTTCAATCTTCCTCGATAAAATATGTTAGTAATTTTACGGAAAGTGTGACCGAATTCTTTATAATTTTCCTCATAGTCGTCATTTTTTAATGCGTGTTCTGTTTTTCTTTTTTTTTTCTTTATTTACTTGTTGTGGCGAAAGAGATTTCGTGATAAAATTCTAATAGGAAGCGGTAAAAATGTTTTTGTCATAGCAGCTCTTTCCCCTAACTCTTTCTTGATGTATTCATTATTCGAAAATATTCATAAACACTCCAAGGACATTTTTTAAACATTTGGTTATTAAAAATATTGAAATGAAAGAGTATCCCTACTCCAATATGAACTCATATTTCATTTAAATAATAGGCCATTTCGATATTCGTCGTGAATTGGTTTCTTATCCGCGCGAAGGATAGAGAAACGACTGATAAGGAGCAATAGAGACTCTCATGTTATATAAATAACACTGGTCAACAAAAGTTAAGATTTTTCTTGTTCACGGAATGAAACAGAGTGATTTTGATAGTATTTTTCTTTTTGTTCACGGAATGAAACCGAGTGATTTTGATAGTATTTTTCTGCTGATTAAGAATATAATTTTGAAATTTCTCTAGTACGCACAGTTTTGAGATAAAGCGAATTTCTCTAGAAATTCGGTATTGGCTAGTGGTATATTTGTGGAGATTTCAAAATCATTGGACTTCCTTTAGCCATGTAGAGCGGTACACCAAGTATTGCTGTTTCATTTGTGAGTGGAATAGGCGGGCAAAAGATTTCCACTACAGCAAAAAGGACTGGATATGTCGCCAAAATTTGACTCCGGGTAAATGAATATCGAAAATAAACATCTAGTCGAAATTCAGAAAATCCTGCTGCCTCCACTTCATATAAACTGAGTTGAATGAAAACCTTGTAAGACTATGGACAGGCAGGGATTCCAGCATCTGAAACAGAAGTTTCCCGCATCAGCGACGCGAAAATGGAGAAAGCTATCAGAAATCAGGGAGCTAATGGCTGATAACGCATTTGAAACTGATTGATCCAGTGGAACTAACAGCTTGGAAAGCTGTGAAGGTTATAGCGCACGGGTTCTTGGAAATGAACAGGAAACCCAACTATGCCTAACTTATTGATGAGTAATTTTACTGCAAACATCATATTAGATACTGGGATGTAATAGCGCAATAAGATTCATTTCCTGGATTTTTTTTCCTGCCAACCTTGTTGACATTACTGATGAATATGGAGGAAGGTTCTACAAGGATATTTCTACCACAGAGAGGCGGTACCAGGAAAAATGGACTCCTAATTGCTGGACCCTCCTTTGGGACCTTCCAGATGCACATGCAAAAGAAAGTCCTCGGCAAAACGGGTCTAATACGCTGAAAGCTGAACGTTTAACTGTTTGCGGCATTTCAAAACGTAATTTATAGAAATTAGTGCATGATAGAAAAATGTCTTATTCATTTTTGTAATAAGCTTTAAAAATACTGCAAGAAACATGAGCATTTTGGCTGTTGACCAGTGTAATTTGTTCTTTAAAGTGAATACTAGTTTTATTTGTACAGTTCTAAAATTGATTTTTCAGACATTTGCAAATTACCATTAAGTCAGATAGTAATAAGAATTATTTTAAGAACGCTTTAAAACTACATACGTTGGTAAATGAATTCCGTTTCTTTCAAGAAAAGTTAATGAAATTGAAACAGAAATTCCGCTTACTTATGAATGTGACATCAATTTCTGAGTATCAACTCGACGACGATACGATTTTCAGCAACGATTACCGAAATAATGATGGAAAATACAGTACTGAAAGGCGTATATGCGAAACGACGGATAGAAAGACTATATCGAGGGCCTATTGTAAATGTATATCAGGGTGGCATATTTACCTAACATGAGAATGTGATTGATACACAACAATACCAATGATTTCTCAAAGTAACTTAGAGTCTGCCTTCTTACATTTAGCCTAACTGATTTCGCTCTCCTACATTTTCAAGCTATGGTATACAGGGTGACTCAAACTTATCCAGCATAATTGTTTAGGAACATTGTATGGTTCAAATGGAACAAAAAATGTCCTATAAACATTACATCTAGTTTCGATCGTGTGTGAGATACCGACGTTTGTCTATTTTCTTTTATTTAGAGTCTTTTCCTGGAAAAAGTAGGTTTACTTTATTAATTTTTAAACGTACTCTTCCTGTTTTGCATATGCAAAAAACAGGAAGAGGAATTGTCGTACTTGTAACATGTGTGAAAGGGATTTTATTGACTTGGCGGTTGATTTGAGCAGTTGCTCATATTGTTCATTATGCCGTTTGTTTTCACAAATGAAGAATATGCGGACATTCATTTTTACTATGGGCTTGCTGCTGGTAACGCTGCAGAAGCCAGCAGGTTGTACGCGGATGCATTTCCTCATTGGCGCCGTCCACATCGGGTGGTGTTTTCGAAGGTACACCAACTTCTAAGGGAGACAGGATCGTTCAGACATCGATATCTCACTCACGATCGAAACTAGATGTAATGTTTATAGGACATTTTTTGTTCCATTTGAACCATACAATGTTCCTAAACAATTATGCTGGATAAGTTTGGGTCACGCTATATAAAGCAATATTATAATACCGCTACCCCATTCACTAGAATAACTTCGATCATTTTCCTTATTTCGTGAAAATGATTATAGTTGCATAAATTTATTGTTACAGTTTATAATAAATTTATTATTAGAGTTTATTATAAATTTATTAGTTTTCAAAAAGAAAGATGATAAATATCCTTCTTATGATCTACTTTCAAAAATCTGGCTCAGTTACAAAATTTCATCCTGCCTTCGCCTTTTTCCCTTCAGCATCTCCTTTGATCTTCTGATTTAAAAGTTTCTTCTTCACTACCCACTTTCCCATTGATAGGTGGTTATTTTCCCTTCGTTCGATTCTTTCATCTCGTTTGCGGTTGAAAATGTCGCGTTTGGTGCATTTCTGAATCGAAGCCGTTGGAAAAAACGCGAACTTCCTATTTGCGCCGAGAACTTATTGATCATTTTCGTCTTGTAAACACGGGCCGAGCGCTTGTCTTAAAAGCGTCGATTATTTATGTACCTCCTAAGACAAATTAACAAGCACATTAAGACATGGTGAGGCAAAGAAAAAAATTGTTTCTGATCGAAGTGCATAAAAATCGAAGGTGTTCCAGTGTTATGGAAACTCAACGTGGCTTTAGTTAATGCCCTCATTCATTAGAGAGAAACATGACAGGGATAAATGCATTTGTTACCGGATGATTAAAGATGCACCAAATATGCATTTGTGATTTCTTAACGAGTTTTCGCATATAACACCAGCAAATTCATTCATTGTAGAAGCTTTCAAGTGCATATCTGTCTTATGTGTGAGTAATTTTAGATTGTAACTATTTTCTAAATATCCGGACAAGAAAAGTATTTTATTTATTTGTTGGCAAATAACTGGAAATACGACTGAAACATATGGAATAAAGGCAAGTATAATAAATCAATATAAAATCGGGCTAGTCCAAACCAATTTCGCTAATAATAAATAATAATTTAACATTTATTAAAACATAAATATGCATTGTTTATCCCACTTATGTGTCGGTTCAAGCACCTGCCTTTTAAAACAAGTTTTTGCTGTGGTTTCAATAGATTAAATGCTTCAATGCTTCTTAGCTTAAATAAATCTTGAAAATTTATAAGCATAATAAGAGAAGACAAGTGATCCATATGCATACTTGTCGTTAATGTAGTTTATAGAATAAATTCTTGAAATTCATTTCCAGAGTATTATAAATGAGATTGTTGAGGCAAGAGGTGCAATATTCTAAGTGTACATAATTTATTATATTAAATGCTATTATTTGTACGCAATTAGTGCCTTCACCTTCTTTGAATTAGTAAATGGTGCTTTTTTTTGCATTAGTAAAGAATTATTTTATCATTTCAAAATTTCAGATAAAAATTAAATTATTAATAAGATTTTTTAAGCAAAAGGCCACTTCTTGCTCTTTTTTTGTAAATTAAATTATTGCTTTCCTCGCGAACTTGTTCTTTTCCGAAGTTTCTTTGTTTCTTAATACTTTTTTGAGAAAGGTGTACGATGGGGTGGAGATAACCTTTTAATAATTTGTGAAAAGAAAAAGAAAATGCCCTAAGAAAGAGACAAGTTTTAGAATAGTGTCGATTCGAATTTTTGATGTATCGATTTCTAAGTGTAGATTAGTTAAAAGTTCAAGCGTTACATTTTTATTTAACATGAAAAATTATTGACAATTCCTTAAACATCTACGGAAACAGAAACAATTGGAGCATTTTCTAGCCCATTTTTTCATTTCTGTCCAGATAGGATTTCCAAAAGAGAAGGGGGATTAGTATTATTATTATTATTATTATTATGATCCCCGAAATTCTGCCCTTTCTGTAACGGGAAAACATAAAAAGATGGGACCAGGCAAATCATAATAAATCATAGAACACGATGAACAAATAAAAGAAAAACACTTAGATAAAAAAATAAAAGAAATTTTCCATTCAATTCTAAAAAAGCTTTCTATCAACCCCCTTATCTACAATAGCGTGCTATCTAAAATCTAATTTTCGACACAAAAAATCTTATATAAAGGTAATAAGTTTTATGAGGCAATATTACCTCTTTTTCATAACCGTGGCAGGGAAAAGATTGGCAAAACTGATATCAAATCACCCTAGCCTGTTTCTGTAATGTGAACATTTTAAGTCTTTCGAGATTTAAAGATTTAATTGTTTTATCGTATAAAAGATACCTCTTTAAATAACGAATACAATTTTTAAAACCCAAAGGCGTATCAGGAAAAATAGCCGAAAAAAATTACCATAGCATAGAGTTCTCTATGCAATTAAGCTAAAAATTAAGCACATGATAAAGGTAACAGTGTCTCTTAGAAAAAATGACATTCAAATGAGAATCTTTAATACAGTACATTTTCATTAGTCGATTACTGGGAAAGTAATGAATAATTCCGATTAAATCTGTTCATATCCGTAAGTTCTATTGTGAATGGTTTTCTTATTGCATTGAGTTCTTCATTTCTGTAGTATGATTCATTCGGGAGAGAATATTTTCTTTGTTAAATAATTATGAAGGCACATCCATAATTCAGTAATTTGCAATAGGAAACAAAGTAACCCATAGCATATGGAGATATCTTAAAACGGTGCTTGATGTAGCCTCCTCCTCAGACGGTAGTGACACTTTGGCGATTTACTGTATGCCGCTTCCATTGTCCGAAGTGGAGAATGCTTTTGCTCACATTCCACGTCCATACTTTTCTGATTTACACAAAATAATAAGGTTCAACCAAGAATGAATCATTCTGTACTTTAACATGACTCAGAATCAGTTTCTCGTCAACTGATTCAAAGAAAAGCATGCGCAATCCACTATATAGGGGTTGAATAAATTATGGAAAAACATCGTACGAATCACACAGCTGGCGTGCAATACAGCCTGAAGTTCCTGGGAATGGAAGCATGCGATGACATGGCATAGAGCAGAAGAAATCTATTTTCAAAACTTTGATGGCTCCAGCATATTCAAGTCTGAAGTCTTAACAGGCCAGGAAAGATGTTAATATTACGTAAGATGCTACTTAAATCAACGGCATGGATTGGAATACTGTCATCCTTGAGGAAACACAAGATCTCCCCTGTGGGATGTATGTGATTGTTCAAAATTTGGCCAGTATCTGCCTTTCAAGATGATAATTTTGGCCTACAGAAAAAAACCTAATTTGGTTGCCTAAATCATAGCGAAATCACGATTCTTCACCATTAGAAATAGACAGTGCAGTCGTAAGCTTCTCAACAAACTCACTTGGTAGAAGGAAACAGTATGAAAGACGATTAGTTCAACACGTGTCACGTTTCTATTCATTAGCTGTTTAGGATTTTGTTCATTGCACCATTGTTTTCCTTGTGTTATCATTTATCAGTGGACTGGTGCTTGCCGCTTGGCCATGAACAAAGTATGAAAATTTTTCTGCGCTGTTTTGCAGAAAAAGAATTATAAAGATTCGTAGTGCAAGCAGTATTGACATCCGTATCTCTTTATTGAGAAATGCACTGCTAATCAGGTCCCAGCAATTTGTAGTCTTTTGAAGTTAAATAGGAAAAATGCCACTTTGGTAATTCATTCTCTCAGGTTATTCTGCAGCGGCAAGAATTACCAAGCTGGTGAAGTGTCATTACAATTTATTCGTTTATAGACTGTATTAGAGGAAACCATGAAACAGACAGGAAAGAGATGATGCACTGTACATCATCCAATGAATGATGATGTATAAGAACTGAAACGGCCAATTCGGAGGTCTTATGATAATCCATTGAACTTGGTTGCAATAACACCTTGCGATTCGAACTTCATTATACAATTTCAATGACAAAGCTTGCTATTGTTTTCGCAAAATAATAAGTTTTTGTAAAAACAAAATCCGTGAAAAAAAAATATTATAACTGAAAAAGATGCGAAAAACAGATTGAATATGCAAAAAAAAAAAAAAAAAAAAAAATTTGAGAATAACGAAAAAAATATTCTGGACAATTATTCTGGCAACATCATAAAGGAATATTTCAATCAAAACGTTTGGTTTTATAAATATTATGGTTAGTATTTACAAATATATGGATTTGTAAATAATATTGTTAAAGCATAATTCCGCTAGTTATCATCTTCAGAAGAAAAGGTGTAAAAAATGCGAAATAAAATCTCGAACCGTAAATTTGATGGTTAACTTTCCATTTTATTTTGTTGAAATGCTTTTAGTTAGATTTTTTTATTTAGCTTCCTTTTTACTTTTACTCGTTAAAAAATTTCATTTATTAAAAAAAAAAGTCATGCTATTCAATGATGATGTTACAACAGTGAATATTACAGAGCAAATAAGTCATCAGGAATCCTCCATCTCAAAAACATGTGACCTTTGCAGAAACTGGCACAACGAATTAGTCAAACAAAGTGGAAAACCTATTTTCAAGGAAGCAGAAAGCACTGTTGTGACAGATAAACAAGTGCGCTATCTATTAAGGGCAAAGGCAAAACCGTTAGAAAGCCTTTGACAAGCAAAAAGGCAGAAACGAAAGCGATTAGACAATCGAAATTAAAGATCCATAACAAAGAAGCAAGTTAATACAATTAAGTGCAGAATTGGTGTCACAATTTTAATTAATCGTTTATTCTATAATTACATTTTTATTTTGTAATTTCCATTTCCCTCTCCCTCTACAAAAGAAGAGATGAAATATAATGGTCGGATGAGCATTCTGGATAATTGTTAATTACCGACAGTATGTGGGATGACTAAAAATGAACCTGAATTTAATAAGTTTCTTTAAATGATTTCCTATGTATTTATGAGAGATTACAAATTACTCCTTCCTTGATATTATCTTTTGTAAAAATGTTTTTTTAGAAGAGAAATTTACCCCAGAGTGAATTTAATGGCCACTTAGGAATAAAACTTTAAATACAGAATTTGTTTCTAAAGGACTCAACACATTTCTTTACTGTTATTATAAAGAACAATAATTTGAGTGCGGTCTCTTGAAGATGCTTGCTCGCACGAGTTCTCTTGGCCCCTTTAAATTATTTTAAAATGCTTTTGTCCTTCTATACTCGACGATAGTTTCCTTTTGAAATACTCTAAAGATGGTGCTTACAATGCTATGACGTGGACTTCCTAAATAAGAACAATAGCTGGAAATTTTACTAAGATGATCTAAAGAAGACGACTTTAAATAATTCCTATAGTAATGTGTAAAAGCTAACGGATTCTCTTTTTCTATTTACTTGAAATTTTATTTTGTAATGTAACAGTTTATTAAGCCTGCAATTCCTATAGAAAAATTTTGGAAAGGGCGTTCTCCAGTACAATCGAAAGCTTAGTTTAATATTCACGAATTCGGTAAATTACTAAAATATTTTTTATTTCTTGGAAAATCTTTATACTTATTATTTTTGTAGAGCTCATGAATTCATATTAACCTAGCTTGGAGCAGATTCTGGTTGTCAATCGGCAGTTAGAAATAATCGACTAAAAAAAAAGCGGACCGACGAAGTTCGAAAGACATTATGCGACAAGTATAGTTCGGTGTCTGTCAAAAAAGCTAAGCAAATGTACAGGATTAAGTTTTTCAAAGCAAACAAGAAGTTGTGGTTGGAATGGTTCCATAATTCATACGCTTATTATCGCAGATTTGAATGGTCAGATGAATCAGGTTATTTTCCTTCATTACGTTAATATAGCATAAGCAGAATGACACATGAAGATAGCAATAATCCGTAATAAAATAATTCACTAGCTACTTCAGAATACAGTCTTTGTCAGTTCGATACTGCCACAGAGCTCGTTTCATGGCCGTGAGGTTCTAAGGATCAAATTCAATGACCTATTCGAATGCGATAGCAACCACTCCAATTTGCAGCAGTACAGTTCAAAACCGAACCGTTGTCGTATATGTTTGCAATCATGGCACACTAATGCTATCTGGTTTGCATATGAACCATCTTCTAAGAGATTTTTATACCGCTCATAAACTTGCTTATAACTTGGAGGCTGTTTGTTAACCAGATGGTGGTTGGAATCATACTTCTCAAATTGCAGTGCACACAATGATTACTCCTGTGACGTTATCATTTTCCTATAAACAAGAAACAGCGCCGCTTTTTTTTCTAGAACTTCTAGGCTGGATTTTAAAACTTCAACTCATAAGGGAACCCCACATAGCCTAACCGCTTTAACAATGGAGTCCTTGTATGGCTATGTATGCTGAAATGTTTTCGTTTTCGCGGTTTATTTTGAAAGAAACACCATTTCGCACTCTCTTATTTTGCAAGCATCTATAGTAGCTTCAGATGAGTAACATATTTCAATTTGGTAGAAATCTGTGACATACATGGTCGAGGGATTCCCTTGTCAGTGAAGTGCGGATTGTCTTCCTGTCTTTTACAGCTTCTTTGAAATAATTACTGGCATTTGAAATTCGTTTCATCTATAAACATTTTACGATCTTACGATCTAACGATCTTCTACATCTTATGATAACTATATTAACATTTTACGGATCCAAGTAAATCCTCAATCCAAGGAAATTATGTCGTAAAAATATAGGCATAGAGCAGGTCATATGCAAACAACTTTTAAAAACAGAATAAGGATTTTTATTTTTATAAATTTCATAGATAACCTAGTTCATATGGAACTTTTTACTTAAAATATTGAAAATTTTATGTCTCTATTAAGCAATGTTCAATAGAGAACACAATATTCAATAATCCACTTTTCCAGATAGGATGGTTCATTCTAACTAGCCTGACCGAACACTAAATTAAATTCCATATACAAAATTCAATACAATGCAATGAAATAGAATAATTCACTAGCTACATTTAAGCGAGATAATTATGGATACAGAACATAGGGGAACGAGAATTTTCATATTATGAACACTCATACCCTGGCTTGATTCTATATTTCGATAATTAACTGAGCACTTCTATTAGATTTATTCAAAAAAATAATGAATAATGAAATATATAATAACTGAAAACAGCTACTAATGTTGAACTCTTTGGCCTCATAGAAACGAAATTTTCAATACGATAAACCTACTAAAACCCATTATTTACCGAAGATTATCTTAGCAAATCGCAACGCTCAATGTCCACAGCAGTTGAAAATAATTGATTCAATAGCACTTGTAATTCGTTTCATCAAATCTGAAACTATTTTAAATGTCACAAAAATGTTGGTTTGTCGCTATCCTTTTACATATTTTAATTATCACAGGCCTATTAAATATGGAACTAGCATATTCGTTGATACAGGAGAAAAACAAACCAAGAAATTGTGGACACAATTATCAACAAACGACGTCAACGAAACCACAAATCCACAATAGATTTGTGATTTGTGATTTCGTTGACGTCGTTTGTTGAATCATATTTGTGTCGAAGAAATTCTGAAAAATTTTGGTATTTGTCTTCCTCCTCAAAATAATTCCTAATAAAGTGCAAGATTGGAAACTGAAGTTGCGCTTCAACTTCAGGAATTAAATTAAGATGAAAAATGAAAGAGAAAATTCTGCGACCTGAATTTGAACCTCTTTTGGGCCATCGCGGACACTGGCAGAATAAGCCGTCTGCAAGTGTTCTAGAGATTACTAAACAGTCAAAGTGGAAGCCCAATGATAAGTCGAGGAATTTTTCCTTTCATTTTTCATCTTAATTTAAAATAATTCCTGAATAACCTGTTTGACTTGCCAAAAAGAAAATGCAGTTGGAGGAAGTGCCATGTATGTAATAAGGAGGCTTAATCCAGCCCGTTGCTCATCTAATACACGAAAATAATTGCTCTTAAAGCTTGTATTTCCATTAGGGCATTAAAATGACTTTAATTTAAACTTGAATAAATAATTTAATTTATTATTAAATTAACGTGGTAACTAATCTATAAAGAACATTTCAACTTTTCAAAACTGGCTTTTAAATTATCATGGATTAAATTTCTTCGTCGTTTGCAACTGTTTTAATTAATTTACACTAATACTTTCGACGGACAAAAAATAGTTCTATCTAAGAGCAATTCTTATGATACACAAACAACTAAAATACGAATTGAGTGTTCCGAATTTTTATTGGATTTTTCTATCACCAATTCCCGTATGTCTGTTTTTGACGCGTTTCGTTTGCTTTGCTTTCAGTATCAATAGCAAATGAGCAGCATTTAATTGCCCTTGAAGCTATTCATTAAAAATGGTAACATGGGCTGGCCGATTTCCCATACGGATCCTACATTCTTTGCATAATTAAACATTTTGCATCCTGAACAACCTTGTTTATCTACAAGTTTTACATTCGGACCAATAAACTGGATTGAATCTATCAAATCGTTACAGACAATGAAGGATAATGAAATTTCTGACGCTCACTTGTTTCGTCGCTACATTTAACAATTACACAAAGTGAACTCCACACCTAAAACGAATCTTTTTAGGGAGACGTTGACAACGAATTGATTTTTATATAAAACTGTATATGCGTTCAAAGTAGAAATTAATAAATGATGATATTTCTATAGAACGCTCTTCTTGAGACATTGAGAAATTTGAATAAACCATAAATTTTCTTTTTATAGGTGTAATAAACAATCTTTTAGTTCTATATAACAGTGCCTTTCTAAGCTTTGTGAATTTATACCAAAAGAGATTAAAAGTCTTATTTTAAAAATATTATTCTTCTGCTTAAGGATAAAAGAAAAATCAAGACTCGTTTTATTCCTCTTCTTAAGCCATCTGGCTTTTAATAAAATTTAAATTGAAAATGCCAAATTTTTTTAACATATTCTGAAGAAGGAATTTTTAATCAAAGGAGACTAGTGTAATCGATCAATGAAACCAGCGTCACATTACCCTCCTTTTCTTTTCAAAATTCCACTTTCTTCTACTGGGATTCAAGGATTCGATTTCAATGAAAAAAATTCGGGAGCAACGTTTTGGAAACAAAGGTTCTTTGTTGAGTAGTGTTCGAAAAATTTCTAATAAACAAGCCACATATTTCATGCTTCATTTTTCGAACACCGTCTTTAACGGCATCCACGTAAAAATTCACAGAAGAATAGACATAAAAACGTGTTTCCCGACATTTTCTTCATTCTTGCGAGGCTCCTTAATAAACAAGCGTACCGTCAAATAGAATTCACGCTGCTTAATTTATGACATTGTACGACCTTTATACATATCCTGTTCTAACCACCCACCTACGATAACACACATATCCTTATTAACAGTTTTTGCTCTAATTTGTATAATGGTTTTCTGCTTCTTTTTTCCAGAAGTCCAAAAACGTTGTGTTCATAATCGTATCTGACAGAGGTCGAATTGATGAGGCTTACTACTGTTACTGCTAATATCAACACTAATATTTGATAATAATAATCCCTCAGTTGGTGCCAAGTTACTGAATCAGCAATTTTTATTAGTTATAAGATGGTCATTACGCAAATCTCGCTTATTCTAAAATATTTAAACAAGTATTGTACTTAATTTGATTAAATGATTGCAAATTTTAAGCAAGTTTGTTATTTACTCATCCAAGTAGTCATTTTCTCACAACTGTCTCGTAAATCGTTAATGTTCATCGTTAATCCTTCTGTTTGCTTCTATGTGTATGTATACGCGAGCATTTCTCTCTATTTAAATACCATTACAATAATGAATTACTTTGACAAATTAATTAATTAAACATACAAACCCATCTATCATTTTAATGTATAAAGTGGAAATGTTTGATAAGAAACTTAAATAAACAAGTTATAAATGTGGATGTTATTCACGAAGCGGATTATTGATTTCATAAATTTCAGTCAGTAGATAATAATAGAGGAAAAGCTGATAATGTGCCCCCCCCCCCCTTTTGTTTCTTAGTAATAAAAAAATTTATAAGCTATCCTAAAACCAGGTACTATAGCGCAAAGAGTGTGGTATTATTTTGGCATGAAATACCATTTTCTGAAATAAATTAAATGCTTAAAATACACCCCAAATAAAAACTTTTGCATATTTAGAGGAAACAGCACAATGAAGTTATTACATTTTTTCCTGTAACTGATTCAATTGATTTTTTGTCAAGCTTTTTTGTATGTTGGTTTGTTAACTTCCACTTAGCTACAAAAATATATTGTTTACCATAGCTAATATATTTGAAAATGAAACTCATTCATTTAATTCTTTGCATCTTGCAACAGGATGTTTATCCCTTACATTCTGGATGATACGTTTCAGCTCATCCACAGTTCTTGGTAAAGGATCCACATGCTGAATTGTTTGTTTCGTCTCACCCCAAACAGATTCAATTGGGTTAAGATCGGGCGAATTCCCAACCCAAGATAAAACGTTTATCTCATGGTTGTGAAGCCATTCTTTAATGGATTTTGGTGCGTGACAAGGTGCTAAGTCTTGCTGGAAGATGAAATTACTGTCTGAAAAAAATCTTCAATTGTTGTGAGGAGTCCATATTCAAGAATGTTCTGGTAAACTTCTGTATTTATTCTTCCTTTCAAAAACAGAAGTTTTCCTGGTCCTTCAGCTGTTATACATCCCTACACTATAATGCTAACTGGATGTTTGACTTGATGTTTGGATGTCTTCTTAATGCGAGATGCATGAAAAATTTCATGCTTCTGTCTCCAAACATGTCCATTTTCTCCAACTGGCACACCAACAGATACTCTCATCAGAAAAAATTACTTGATTCCAGTCCATTACATTCCAGGACTTAATGCACGTTTGCTCACTTCCTTCTTGCCGCACGTTGTACATTGGTTGCCAGAGGCGTTTGTTTTGGAATTTTTAATTTAAAGCCAAGTTCTCTATCTCTGTTGTAGACAGTTGTCTTTCAGACAGCTGTTCCTTGAGTTTTCCATAGCTCTTGAAAATACCGTGTTGTTTCAGGAGCCTATCCTTTCTGGCGCTTGTGCTCCTGGATCTTCCTCCCCCACTTTTTCTTCCATTAATTTTTCCTGTTATTTTCTTCTCAGAAATAACTCTGCTAACAGTTAACTGGTTTATTTTCAGCTGGTCAGCAATATCTGTTTGTTTAATATTATATTCATGCAGTGCAATTATAACTTGTTTCTGCTCAATTGTTAATCTTTTTGCCCACTTATTTTGGAGGATTTAATTGTCGGCAAATAACTTAATTGACAAAAGCATCGCAGTATGCAAATCTTGGATTAGGACATTTTATTTGAAGGTGTGCTTGATAGTTCATGTGTTTATGCAAAAGTTATTGAATAAAAGCTTCAATATGCAAAAGCTTCGTTTTCAAATATATTAGCTACGGTAAATTGTATTAATATTGAATCCTTTTTTGTAGCTAAACTGGAGGTTAACAAACCAACATACATTGTAGTAAAAGCTTGACAAAAAATCAATTGAATTAATTACAGGAAAAAATGTAATAACTTCATTGTGCTGTGTTTCCTCTAACTATGCAAAAGTTTTTAATTCGGGTTGTACATACTTTTAAACTCCAGAATTAAAAAAAAATAAAATCAATATTCAATAGTCAAAAACATTGAAATTAGTAAGTAAAAATACCTTCTATTACTTAACAATGAAACTTAGACGAGTTTTCTCTGAATTAAAATAAATAAAATATTATCTATCTATACATATAATAAAACTGTTGCGCGTCCGTGGTTGTTCAGGCGTCACCCAAAAACTACTGGACGGATTTTGTTGAAACTTAGTATGGTTGTAGCTTACAGTGTGGATCTTCAACTAGGCTACTTTTCTCTGCGTGAAAATTTCTCATTCCCACGGGAAAATTCCAAAACGGCGCGGTGGAGTGGTATTTAAACTGGCCAACAGATGTAGCTGCGAGTTTTTTAATTAGCTGGCCCAACTGATA
>JAHWFO010092776.1:2106934-2236655 GCA_023313115.1 Rhysida immarginata
GGGGGGGGGGGCTTAACCACGTGCAAGTTAACAGCAGGCTCCAGATGCTGCTTTCCCTGCCTACCCTCCATGCATTTTTGTATTTGTGTTCCCTATCAGTGCTGTGTACGCATCCACGACTGCAGCGCGCGCAGTGAGCACTTTCAACAACGCAGGGGCATTTTCGTGGGAAGCGGACAGTAGTTAAATTTGCCAATAGATGTCGCCATATAAGATGCCTTATAAATAAGACTTCCAGAAAGAGGTGAAATCTTTCTCATGACTCCTGAAATGCTACGAGTATGAGACAAACACAAATGAAGTACGTGATGGTTATAGCTATTATAGCTAAAAACTTACTGTAGTTATAGCTTAAAGTCTGGGTCAACATTTAGGCTACATTTTCCTGCAGGAAAATGTTGCATTCCCACGGGAAAACACAAACACTGGAAGCATGCGATGTTCAAAATCTTGCCAAAAGATGTCGCAAGAGTGTTTTAGAGTGTTTTAAACCGCGCTATGGTTAAATTTTTCCTTTTGAAGTTAAAACTTAACTGCATAAAAGAATTCTACGCCAAGGGAGACTACCATATTGGTCTTATTCCTCCGGAGTCCAGTTTCAAACAGTCATTCTCCTTTGTTGCAGCCGTAACTGCGGGATACGCAAGTCACTTTGAAGGCTTCGATTTCAGAAACAACTCAAAATCCTTGGCCCTCCTTTATCCATGGATCAAGGAGAGCCATTTCAGAACGGTTCAGAGAGTACGCCAGCCTTTGTAGAAAGACATCATGAATTTGAAAAAATCCATTTGCACTATAAGAAATGTTTAATTTAAAAGAAAAATTAAATTTCAATAAAAATGTTAATATCTCTGAAAAATTATTAATTAGATTAGATGGAGAAATTTTGTTTGACGAAAGTGGCAACCCTAACTCCGGTTTTGACACTCTTTGAAGGTGGCAGATTACGGACTTCGAATTTTCTTTTGCGTATTGGTAGTTGTTTAGTACTTTGGCTCTTTCTCCAGTTTTTGAACTTTTTTTGGGCTGGCTTTCTCCGCACTGAGTTCTACGTGAGTAAAGCCGCGGGCACAACTAGTATCTGAAATAAAATTATGAATCCCAAAATACTGATTACAAACCATATAACTAAAATGGCCTCCGGGAGCCGTGTTACCATCAACATCAGGGGGCCGAATTAAAAGGAAAGCACTGGGTTTGACAAAAAACAAAAATAGGTCTAAGTAAAAAAGCTAAAGTAAGTTTGCTTCAATATGTCAAAAACGGAATATTATCAGTTATATAATACGATCACAGACTGTTTTCCACATTTCTATAAGAATTAAACCATAAAACATTTGATAATAAAAGCACTCGTACTTATCGTTTGTTGATAGCACTGCTTTACTGACAGATGAGTCAAAGGAAGCGATATCTATAGCTTAAATTTTGCAACTACGAGGGGAGATCTAAAAGTAAGTTGCACTAACTCGCCGCAGGAGCGCGCTGAGTGTCGCAATCTTGGGCAAAGCGGAGAAAGGGACATTAACTGCGCAGACGTCGGATAGGACGGTTGCTGTGGTTTCCCGTCGTGTTTTGTGTGACTAGCAGGCTAAAAGCAATGGCGCGTCAACTGGATGTCCACTCCAAACTTGAGGTGCGAGCAGCAATCCGATTTCTATGGGCCAAACGGGTGAATTGCACGGACATTCATCGTGAAATCACTGAACGATAACCAACACCTCACAAGGCCCGCCAAACTTGCGAACTGCTGCAGCGATTCCAGTAGGAGGTTTCGCAACATCCTCGATACTGTCCCGACTTAGCGCCATGCGACTTTCATCTTTTCGGTAAGCTCAAAACGGAACTCGGTGGACAACGATTTCGAAACGATGAGGAGGTGAAAGCGGCTGTCTCCGTGTGGTTACAAAACGCTGGAGGAGATTTCTATGTATCCGGAATCGAAAAGTTGGTTGGTCGTTCGGATAAATGTTTAGGGTCTCTTGGGGACTATGTGGAAAAGTGAACCTACATTGTATGCTGCTATAGCCGTGTTGCTTTTGTATAGGTGGTGTAATAAATGGCCATACCGTGGAAGTGCAACTTACTTTTTGATCTCCCCTCATAGTTATTTCTTTATTGGATATTCTACCTATTTGCTACATGGCATTAATAGTAGATTTATTAAGCTGGGGAGGGGGCCAATTTACCAGCAGGGAGTCACATACCACCTTTTCCTCTTTAATTATCAATAAATAACGACATGGCTTTAAAATTTGACTACCCAAAATGAATTATATTTTTATGGATAAACATATTAAAACACATATAATTTATTTTTACACTGCGTTATTTTTATATCTCAAAAATACATGGATCAGCATCTTCATTCGGGCTTAATAAATATGTAGGCTACTGTTAATATAAATTCACTGACTTAAAACAGTTGTGCTATATATTATCGAAATTAACAAAGATTGCATAAACTTATCTTTATTAGATAAATTACAGAGGACATTTTAAGTAGAAATTGTTCGATGTTCTACATAGATAACAATCTTAACGATTGGTTATGGAATGTTGCTCATTTTAATAACTGTATTAATATTCCACGTAAACATACTTAACCTTAAACCACTTAATAATATTATATAACATTTAGTTGCGGAGGCCTAATGTTTTTGTTTCTGAAACACTGAAAATGCTTAGACCCCTATGTTTTCAATGGTGAATAACTTCACTGCTAATGAAATCTTCTTTTGATAAAAGTGCGAAGAACTTTTCTTATACACGAATGCATTCGAGGAGAGTCGTTATTGCAGTTTTATTTTCGTTACTCGTCTTGCGGAGATTAACCATGTGTTCAGACGATTAAGGGATAATTCCGGTTAATTTCATTCCGGAGCACCAAAGGCGTCTGCCTGTGCTCCTATTTTATGCTCACCGATATTTCTCACCCAATCCGGCAATTCATTAAAGGCCTGTTAACCCCCTCGAGTCAAGGTTTATTGTCAACTTAGCCGTTCCCGCCGATGAACTAAATCTCCTTCACAATGAAGAAAAAGGGATTTTAATTTCTTCACAATTGAAGGGAGAGAGAGAGAAAAAAGAGATTTCCAGTCTTTGTCTCGAGGCTCGGTCCCAACCAACACAATAGTGACTGTACGGTATTTAAAAGTAAATTTTGCTTAAACATTTTCTCCTTCAACGCTGACCCCATTCGAATGCGATTAGCGTTGGTGGTTCGATAGAAGAATTGCTATTAAACAACAAAGCAGTTTATTTCCGTCCTTTTACTTCTGGCTCTTTTGGAAACCCTGATTTGTCAAATGGAAATTACGAATCGAGTTCATTTGAAACCAACTGCTTCGCTGATAGGAAATTTTAAAACAAAAGCAAATTTTGATCATTATCAAAATGACTAAAAAAAAAAAAAAAAAAATTAAAGCTTATCTTTACCTGCTTTACAATTATTACAAATAATAGGCGCGTGTGGGCTATAAAAGGCAAGTTTTTTCATTCGTGGATAAATATCTGCAAAATAAAAGTTTGCAACGAATGAAATTAACATGAAAAAATTAAAATTGGTGATTAATTTATCAGTGCAATAAATTTAATACAGGATAAGAAATAGTGACAGTCGAGATTTGTAATGATTATTAATATAGGTAATAAAAAAATCTTATATCAAACCTTAGTGGTTTTTTAATGCTTTGGTATAGTCATAAATCACGCTCTAATAAACTTCAAAAAGTAATGAGCTATCTCAGTTGAAATCATCAACCAATTTCAATCAACTCAGCTGTCATAATAGCTATAACGAATACTTGTCAATAAATGAAATCTAAATCAAGCATGGATTATTTGCCTGCTGCAATCGAAAATTATGTTCTAGTAGAAGTTTGCATTTGTAGTTTTCAATTCAGATTCAATTCAGATTAACAAAATAAATTTCTACTGTATAAGAAATGGTTTTAAACTGTAACTCAATGACTATGTTTACTGTTTTCCTTAATGCATATTTTATATTTTAATTTAGTGTTTATACATTGTAATGCTTCAGTATACGTATAAAAAATTCTCTGATTATGCTCGTTTGCTAAAGCGAAATAATCCATTTCTTAGTGATTTTGACGTGCTCAACCTAAAAATAATAGTATAAACGCTGGATTTGCTCAGATTGCCGTGATAAATTGCTCCACAGAATACATATAAACCTCTATATGATGAAATAGTGGGTTATTGCAACACAGGCTATGTACGGTAAGTATCACATTAAAACCAAAACGCATCGATTAAAAAAACAAATTTTATAATATAACTTGTGCGACTGATATCACTAGCATTCTACGACATTTCATTGGCTTCTTCAAGTGTTTCCTCAAATGAAAACTGGTTAATCTTGAAAATTTGAGCCGACTGATATTTTTATTCTCAAATTCCTATTCAACACCTTCGAGTTGGTAAAATCTAGCTAAGTTTGCTTCCTGAAGCACTTTTTTGCTTGTTGAGAATTAGATAGCTTTTAATCTAACTGATGAGTTTTCCTTGGGAAGAAATTCCCATCTTTCAAATCTGGGTTTCGACAGAGATTAGTAATTATCCTTTAAGGTCATAAAATAAAAATTCGCACTACCTCTTTACTGAAAAGTGTGAGATGCTAGGCTGTTTTCTGGCACTCTAGATACTCCCCACTTATTGCATTGAACACTAATGTCATATGTGGATCACAAAATGTTAATGATTACTGCGTCATCTATTTAAGGAGTCTCATAACCCTCATGAAAGCACAGGGAGAAAAAATATTGGAAAAAAATATCTCCTTTAAATTAAAGGGCGTTTCATTTCTAAAAGAAAATAAAACTAATATTGTTTTAGTGCCACTGTGATTAAGGGTTACTACCATTTCAAGCTGATGAGATCGTAGGTTTAGGCTTCATTGAGTAGAACGAGAATTTTTCATCATGAACGGAGATTGGAAAATTAGTGGAATACTGATCTCATGTAGTAGTTTGTTTATGTAGTTTCACTTTGAAAACTACTAAAGCAACGCACTATAATTTCCGGCCCCTAATCTAGAGTTCTTATTACCTCAGCAGCTGAGCCGGTCGTCAAACTAAGCAAAGCGGAAAAAAAAAAAACACCGAAAAAACCTAAAAAAGAAAGGGAAAATCCTATACTTGAAAAAGCGCGAGAGCGAATTCACTGTTATAAAACTTTACTTTTTTTTGACGATAGCGGAACAATCGTGATTATCGTCATGAATGTATGGTGAATATTTAAACGATTCGAACTTTCCTTAGATTCCTATACCATATCGTTTGATCGCCCTTTATCTTTTCAATGATTCCAATCGGCATTTTTCCTCATATCTTGTGATCATACTTTCTCTGATTTTCCTTTCATGAATATTTTAATATTAACGCTTAGTTTCTTATAATCATTCTCATCAAGAAACAAACGTTCAATCCTATGATTGAATTATTTAAAACTTCACTATAAAATAAATTGCTTTATTGACCATGGCTGTTTTGTTGTTTTCAACAACATTAAATAAGGTTGCATAAAAAAAATTACTTCATACATAGAAAAGGGGAAAAGTTCCAAATTATTATGAAGCTAAAGAAAAAAAAAAATAACTGGCTAGTTTTAATCTCTCTCTTTTTTTTGCATCGTCTCGTGTTTTAGCCTTAAGGAAGGCCAAGTTCATTGCTAAATATATTTTTAAGAGGTGATTTTGTTGTAAATTTCAAAGAGAACCCAGTGTTAAAGTGGACTGGACCCAAACCGGAATCCGCTTGCGAATTTTAACCACGTAGTAATAAAAATTAAAAAAAAACAAAACCAAACACCTATGGAATTGATGTTGCTTAATTTAAATGATTACTAAATTAATACTACAGACGTGTATCTATTACAAATAGAAGATAATTACATTGTTCAAATGAGGCTAATTATTTCGTTAAGGAAGTTAATATCCTGCCTTGAAGATCTGACTATTCATTTTTATCTTAAGCTTAAATGTTGAACGATATTATAATAGTAGAATAAAGAGTTCGCAATTATATTCAGATTATACACTATTCACGGAATTAGACGTTTCCATGTGAAAAAGTGATAAATACAAGTTTATTTAACTAAAGGGTTAGATTCTTTGCGTATCCAAAATTTCAACTTTTATTAAGTCACATTGCTGAAATTCATTTTCATCATTTCGCCAATAGAATGACAGATTAAAGATTGAATTTTAATACATATCGTTATTATTTGGCCTGCATGACATTCAGAATTCATAATGTCAAGCAATGCGTAGAAACTTAAAAAAATAGAAATTTTAACCCTAATGCTCTCGTTCGGAAATTCTGTGGCTATTGTTTCAAAAATAAGACAATTTTAGATAAGCTTGGCCTGTTAAGTTTTCCTATATTGGTTACAATTTTTTATCACATTGAATAAGGAAGTACTTATTAATGAATTCCTCAGAGATTTTTTAGACTGTTAAATATAGGATATCGTTTTTCTAAGTTCTTTTTGGTTCTCTTTTTATTTGGTCGTCAGGATTCTTATTCTACGCAATAATAGTAGTTATCAAAGATTTTAAGAATCCAGATAATACATTATTACCGATTTATTTTATCTTCGAAGGGCAGTAACGTCTAATCTTCATGGTTACATAGCATAAGACTGCCTGCCTGAAGCCTGCGGGGTTGGAACAACCAAGTTTAACTCACGTAACTGTTGATTAAGTTTTTTTATTTTGTATTACTTTTTATTTTCTAATTTTTTCCAGCCTGTTTGTAAAGTCGTTTCTCTCTAGCCATTATATAAACTTCCAGTTTACCATAATCCAAGACCGTAATAAAAACAATTTCCAGTAAACTTTGTTGGCATGCTTATTATTTCGAAGCCAGCATCTTCTGAGCTTCCACAAGACTATAAAGTTTATAACAACATCATTTTGCCGTTTACCGTTTTACTGTTTGCCTTTTGAAATTCCAGCGTCTACTTGTGGTGGGCCATGGACCGACCGAGATGCCCGTCTGGGAGAGGGCCCGAGGCGGTCGGGAGCTAAGAGAGACCGGAGCGGGTTCATTGACACAGCCGCCCGTGCCTCCACGATAGAGGGACCCCGTCGTGCATTGATGACGTAGCTTGGTCGACCTAAGCGCGAGCAAACAAGGAAATGAAGCTCAACCAGGAGCGGATTGCCTCGCAAACAAACAGCGACAATAGAGGAGAGGCCACCCTCACCCTCCCTCCGATGAATAGAGCCCGGAGAAAGGGAACCTTTTACACCGCACCCGATCGAACATAAGGTTGAAAGGGTAATTTTTACAACAGAGCCTTTACAACATTTATCGAGTGACGTCGTTTTTCGCAGTTATCTTACGTGACTTGGAGAAGGGAAGAGGAAGTAAAAGTTTCCGCTGAAAACAGAGACTACCAATTTTTCAAGGAAAATATGTTTGTTCACTATCCTTACGACTAAAAATATTATCGTTTTTCCTCATTTAGGATACAATATTGAAAGGCACATAATTAATAGACGTCTTTTAAGAGAAGTTTTTCCTCTCATCCACTCTTCAGAGATTGTATTCATTTTACGCTTGATAAACAACAGTCCTTCATTAGAAACCTGTTCCTGAATTCTCCTCCCCCTTTTCGTTTCGGTTATAATGCCATTTTCAATCACCGTGTAAACATTTTGGTCACAACAGGCATAACTGTCGACGTAAGAATGATAATTACTAACTAGGGACTCACGTTATTCCGCTTAATAAATCGTAAAAAAAAAGTAGCAAGAGTCGCGAAAGTCTCCTATTTTCTACCGGTGGAAAGGCTTTGGCATCCGCTTCGCTGCTCCAAATCCCCAAGCTCACCTTGAGATTTCATTGGGTCAAACGGGAAGGGTTTTTGTAGACTTTTTATTGGGTTTGGCCTTCCCTATTCTGACATTCCTTCGTGATGGCACACGAAAAAGAACAATCATTCCAAAAACATCTTGAAATTTTTTATTAAAGATTCCAAAAAAAAATTTTAATTAACGTTTCTTCGGTTTTTTATATGATTTTTTTCGAGTAAATTTATTTGCATTAATATATGTGCAGTCATTTCAAAACTAACTCTCTCTCTTTCTGATAATTATCCTAATTTATATTGCTTATCCAAAAATTATTATATTGTTCATCTCTTTAAATGGATCTATCTAAATCCATTATGTGGAGAAACCTATGGGGAAGTTATTGGGGGGACCTAAAATTAAAAAATAAATGTAATATAAACATGTGTTCTATTTGGATAAGTATTTTTTTTAATTGCAAGTACTTTTTAATTCTTACATTCATAAGGATTATTACAAAATCTGCAAAGTTCTACAAAGCTTGCTCAAAATCGCTACTATAAGCTCAAAAAGGCAGACTTCTAAACGCCGCATCAAGGACTGTCTTATTTTCTACCATCATAATGGGTAAAGATGTGTTAGAAAATTCATTAGTATATAGACGCCATGTTACATTCGCATTGCAATTAGTACGTCCAGCTTATCTACTATTTCCTGATTAGCATATTGCATTTTGACCATAAAAATAGCGATACTCGTATTTCAAAAAAAAAAATTCAAACTTCCACTATTCTTTGTTTATGGAACTTCTAAATGGCTTTGACTACAAACATAGCTCTAATCTGTAAAGGAAAAAGGTATCTGGATTTAAAAAAAAAACTAAGCGATACTGATCACATGTTTATATGAGCATTTATTACTTGTTTTAAGTCTTCTGTCAGTTCTCCACAAGTTTTTCACTTTTTTAACATCCTATTTATAGAATCCTGAAGAATGGTTTGATTTGTGAAATACACAAAGTAAAACGTCATTTTTCCTGAAATAGCAAAAAATTGAATGGTTATTCAAACACATGAATTGAATGGATTATAGAAATACTATAATATCAAATTGAATTTGCTAATGAACTATTTGCTCTCTAAAATAACCATATATTAACTTCCGATACTGTGCCAGAAACTGCGACAATGTTTAACCAGACATTGTTATCTGGTTGAAACTGTATATTAAATTCTAAGAGATACATGTATACCCCACTAATAAAAATTTAACTTGAAAATAGATACATTCTCACTTTCAGTGTAGTAAATATGACGGCGTTGCATCAATTACTGATGGATGAAGCAACGATGTAAGAGCCCCAATTTCAACTATCAGCAGAAATGATATTATAAATGCAATATACTGTATTCAGAAAAATAAGCAAATATAATCCTTCAAACGAATACATGAAAATTATACAATCCCGAATCGCTTAGGTTCCAAGTGAAAATCAGAATTTTTCTCAAAATTTGTACGGTTGTTCAGCTGTGCAAACCATTTTGACTGCCGTACAGACTTCCAGCTGTGATTGTACCTACACGTAGTCAGTCATGTTGTTCAAGCGGCTGTCACAACAGTTGTAGCTAAGAGCGCTGGGGCGTCGGCTTTCCAGCTCTAAAATCTATCGAGTGACGGGTTCGAGTACTGCTGTGAGCATGGATATTTGTATTTGTCCCAGGAATAAATAAAGATAATAATCGTCAGGAATTGTATCAAGAATGCTTAAAGATATTAGTCATGTGATAGGGCACAGAATGACCTAGATTTAGACGCGCCCAAAAACTTAACGTACAAACCCAACAGTCGACAGGGTTATGCATATCTTCCACAAAGAAGATGACAGAATGGAGCTGAAACCTCCCTGCAGCACAGACCTCTAATCGGAAGTGAAATGCCGTCCCGTTGAAGCCTTTTTCAACGTTCCGAAGATGAAAAGGTCATAGACGGAGAAGGTCTGGACTATATAGAGGATGAGCAGAACCTTCCAGCGGAAACGTTGCAGCGATCCATGAGTTACTTTTCGTCTCGAAACTTCATTCCAAACTTGAACACCGCTATGTTTCAAACTGATATCGCCATAAACCTTAGCTCAGAAATCAAATACAAATTTAAAGTGCCCGGGTATCTATAACAATATAAAAGTTTATTATCAAAAATAGGTGCCATTAACTTTGGTAATTATTTTTTTATTTTCAAAATATAATTTTGTTGTAGTCTCAATTTGTATTTAGTTTCTTAGCTTAAGGTTTTCCTCAACGTCTATGTAAACATCCCCGTGAAATCCTTCTATGAGCTGAAAGATTTTCACTGGTTGTTTTATGTCTTCTTTATACAAGAACTGAATCACAACCCGATCGGCATGCTTGAACATATCCATAACACAGTGCGATTGGAGAAGCGGATTTCTTTATCGCAGCGAAACCTTGTGCTGAACACGTGATGTACTGTTTCACCTAGTCTTAACGTATACACTGGTGCATCTCCAGTCCACCATGCCAAATATTCAGGCAACACAGTACCAGTCTAGGTTTCATTTGAATGACCATTATAGCCCTACATTCATGTTGTTGAAGATGTTGAATATTATATATAGGGTATTTACGGAACAATGTGTACAAACCTTTAGGGGTGGTAGAAAATATTATTTTGAATACATTTTGCCACTAAACTGGGGTCGCAAGTGATTCCTTGATACATAAAAAATTGTCAAACGCGTACATACAACGGCTGTCTGAGACTTCCTCTTAAAATTGTCTCTCTCGTTAATAATAAATATAGAAATTAAACTGGAGCTAACCCGAAAATCATGTAAATGATATTATTTAGAAAATGGAAGGAAAAATTGTGCGACCTCTACCAATTGGGCTCTACCAATACAGCCATGCTGTCACTAAGGGTCTTAAAGACAACCAAGTTGTCAAGATGGAAAGCCCAATGGGAGGCGGGCACCCGGTTCACAGATCGTGAATTAATCCTATCCAAACTATTCATCAAACTTTCTGGTGAATCTTTAATAATGATCTCTGTTATGGGGATTTATAAATAATATGATCTATCTAACAACGACGATAAAAGAAATACAGACAGATGGAAATCATGAAAAAAATAATAATTTAGTACCCTGTATGTTAAAATTTAAGGAGTACTATCCCGATGCACTACGGGATTATATACTATCCCGATGCACTACGGGATTATAATATCATTAATTTGCATTATGAAGTGCCACATTTTTCATTAATGTAGAAAATCAGGAAATCAATGAAAAATTCAGCAAGGAGATTTACGATAATGAACTTTTAGTAATTTGAGTTTAAAATTTCATATGACATTTAACTTTTAATAATAGCGTCAAAATGCGCTAAATATTTTCTACTAAGTTTTTCAAAAACATGTCCAACAAATTTCGCATCGGGAGGGTTGAATGCTCGACTAGGAAAACTTATTGATTTTTGTAATCTAAGTTTATTTGCCTCTAGCAGTTAAAACACGTTCACATTATAATTGACAAACTTCAACGCACCCTCAAAAAACTTGCTTACTCATTCACTGTAACGATTGAACTTGTTGCCGTGTCGAAAGGGAAAAAAAAAGAAAGAAAACTGCTTTTGTCTCATTCACACAATCACAATTTTTTTTCCCCTTCAAAATTGGGTATTAGGCTTAATGATATTCGACGACATTTGATGACTAAGAATTTTATACTCGTTTTGGACATTGGGCATAATCGTTTGAATAGAATTTTAATTAAGTACAGTCTATCAACTTGAATCACATCAGATAATAAACCTAAGCTCTACGCTCATTTTTAATATCGATGCAGATAATAATCTCTTGTTGCTAGAATTATTGATCATTGATTATATTATGCTCTAATAATGTTGAGATTAGTGCATCGATTTTTGGGCAATCTTCTATCAGTGACGAGCTGGTTTTCATATTTTAAATTTTCTGTTGTCTAAACAGCACAGTGAAATTTTTACGACCAAAATTAATTAATGTTTGCGAATAAAATGGAAAAAGAAATTAATTTTCAGTCTAATTATCAAATATTAAAGCCAGATAGAGGCTTTTCACTTTACTATGGCATTTCATGCCAATTTTATGTTTGTTTAATGATGGCAAAATAATCTTTTAACTGTATTAATTGCATTAATGATTGCTGTCCAAGTGTTAATTGCTAACCAATATTTATAAAAACCTAATTAAAAATACAGTTTTTATAATAGAAACAAATTAGAACTTTTCACAATAAGCATATATCATTTGTTTTGAATTTTAAAGCTATTAAAAGTGACAGAGCTCCCTTATTTCTCTTTGGGTGTAACATTGGTTCTATGAATTACATTTTTCGTCATGAGATCATACATCTTTAATTTAATCGGATGTTTATAACGTGAAACAGCTCCAGGATTAGTCATAAGAACGACAGAAATTTACTTTACGTTATGCCTTTTGGTGTTGAAATATATGACATCTATTATTTGCGTTGTATTTTTAATTAAAAAATTTAAATAACATTTACTGACTAACAGAACTAATGTCATCAAAAGTTCTGAGTGAAATAACAATTAATAAAAGTTATACAGGTCCAGTTTAGATAATGCTTTAGAATATAATGTTTACTAATAATATCAATGTTTTATTGTTTTATTAGCAGAAGAACAGCGCAGCTTTAGCTAATTAAGTAGCGCTCAACTTTCATAATTAACTATTCAACTGTGCTTGTTGTTTATCATGGGAACATGGTTATATAATTACATAACACAACATGAATTCTGTTTTGAAAAAAAATAGAGAATATTCCTTTGATTTAAACAGTTTTATATAAGTGAGGGGAAAATGGTGAATTTTCCTCCAAAATTAATTCGGATTTTAAAGGAATCGGGTATCTTTATAAAGGTCCAACATCCTCCTTAATATGAACAAATTTTTTTTTTTTTGTTTATTTGTAAGTAGGTGTTCATTGTTCAAAAATACGAATTCTTAACAAAATCGGAAGCAAGAGTTACCGTCTTCAATTAGATAAAAAAAAAGTATTTTAGTGTTCTTTTTAAGATGTAATATTACATCTCACAGTTCTAAAATTTTCAACTTTTTCCAGTTTCGGAAATGAAATGTGTCATTTCTTAATGCTGAATTCAAATATGAAAATGAAATTTGTCAATTGGGTCTAGTTTTCATGAAAACAGAAAGCTTATGTTTTTCAACTATGGGTAATAAGTACATAATGCCCCAAATACTTATACATAGATCCATATCTTTCCATAAATATAAATGATATTGACAATAGTGTATACAGGGTGATTCAAATCGTGTGTAAAACAATTTAAGGGGGTATTATAGAGATCAAGGTAAGCACAAAATATCCTGTGAACATGGGTCCGAATTTGAACGATAACTGAGAACAGAAATAAAAATGTCGCCACCAAGATCAACAAGTTAATAACTCAGGTTCTGTAAAGCCTAGATTAATAAGGAATAACAGGGTACATAACACTGTGTATACCGTTAAAATTTGATCGAATTCCAACGAGAAGTTTCCAAGTTACGCAGTCAAAATTGTAACAAGTGCCGGTTAGTACTCACAAGTGAACACGTGTTATGATGTTGAATGAGTAACACTGAAACTTCTTGTTAGAATTCGATCAAATTTTAACGGTATACACAGTTTTATGTACCCTGTTATTCCTCAAAATGTCATTAATCTAGGCTTTACAGAACCTGAGTTATTAACTTGTTGATCTTGGTGGCGTTATTTTTATTTCTGTTCATATCTCAGTTATCGTTCAAATTCAGACCCATTTTCACAGGACTTTTTGTGTTTACCTTGACCTCTATAATACCCCCTTAAATTGTTTTACACACGATTTGAATCACCTTGTATATGGAATTTTATATACTGTATATGTTTATCAAGCAAAACTAAATTAGTAAACTAACTTTCAAGCATTTAAAACGTTTAACAGTTTAAATTTCTCACTAGTTCTGTCTTCAGTTTGTGTCACTTCGGCTTCTCTTGGCTTTTCTCTTGTATTTAAGAGAAAATAGTCGATTTAATAGTATTTTTATATGCCTTACTTCATTAAGTGATTGCTCATATTAGCATTTTTAAATGTTCCCAAAATTATGTAAGATCAGTTGTTTTCATGCCCGCAACTTTTTACCTGTAGAACAGTGTTATTAAAGAGTGACAATATTATGTTCTATATTATTTTAAGCATATTTAAAAATGTATAAAATAATTATAATATTTTATCTAAACAGATGTCGAAATTTCTCACTCGTTTGAAGAATTCATTGAGTAATTCTGACAATTATCTGCTAAATGCTAAATTCCTACAGATTTCCTGTTATTCTAATAGGCTTCTTAATCAAATCCGCTCAGGGAAAAGGTCAAATTCTTATTTATATCCGATAATATTGTTGATTTTGAGTTTACCCTTTTACAAAAGCAAATAAGGAAAAAATAAAGAAAAACAAAAATTGGCGTAATGTTTTTCAAGTAAAAATGAAGGCATAAAATGTTTTTCTTTGTATTGTTAATAATAATAATATTAAAAATTCAGCAATAATTTGAAGGGGCCGAGTAAAATTAAAATATTTTCCTGCATCCTCAAAACTTATTGAAAATATTAATTACACTTTCTTTCCCTTCTCTTGCAGTAAAATGTAAAGAAAGCCAGTGCGATTTATCAGTGGAATTTCCTTGTCGGAATAACTCTTCCCTTTGCATTCCACTGGAGAGACTGAAAGACGGCGTCCCCGACTGTCCCGACCAATCGGACGAAGGTAAGCAAAGAGACGACGTACTTCAAACTCGCCTTGTCCTTCTACTTCCATTAAACGACCAAACATAACCTTTTTCTTTTAATACATCGCTAGTGTACATGTCTGTTTTTTCCCCTTCATTTTCCAAATTTTATCACCTCTGCCGGGGGCTGCAAAGGTCATGTCCGCGTCGAATGGTCTTATTTAGCAGCGATCACAGATTATGGCTCTTGGATAAAAGCGGGAGAAAAAATAAAGGAGAGAAAAAAATCAAACTGCTTTCTTTTTTTTAAGTTTATGATATTCATTCAAATTTTTTAATAATCACCAAAGGTTTAGGTTTTAAAAAAATTAACAGCAACACGTGTAGGCTACTAATGTTCACTGAATTGCAATGACTTTGAGCCTTTCGGCTTTTTTTTTTATATATAAGATCTAAATTACATACTAGCCAAAGCAAATAATAACAACATTCCTCACATCTATTTATGCTTCACCTCTTCGATATTCTATATCTGAAGATATTATTGCTAATTTTTTGTTGCGAAATTTCATAAAACGGACAGATGAACTTTTCTGTATCGACAAATTTTGAACTTGAATCAAAAATTCTTCAGCAATGAGTAAAGTTGTTTTTTTGTCCTTCATCGAACAAAAATCAAGATTTATCAGATCAACTGTATTAACCTTCGATTACCTTTAAGGAAATTGATTTAAACCGCTCCTGTTTTATGAAACAAAATTACTGCTTTAAAATTCATTTATTTGTTTACTTATCTATTTCCTTAAGGATTGAGCTCCAATTTTAAGTTAGTTGAGTCAATATTCACACAAAGAACGTTAAATATTATTTTCAAAAATGTAGTTTTCGCGGTTTCCATATTAAGAGAAAATCATACTTTAAACAGTTAGTAAAGTATTAAAAATAATAAAGTACGTATTTGTGATTTATTCATGATATGTTCGATGTAAGGTCCATACATTTTTAGGATAGATGAAAACTAAACATACAGCAGTCAATAAAATATATATACACCTTTATGCAGTATTTACCGGAAAACTATGAAATACCATTATTTTAAAAAAGACATTGCCACTATTCTAGGTATCTCATAGAATACTCAAACACCTAAAATAAACATGTCGCTATTTCATGTGATTTCTTGCTTTAGAGCTTTATTAAGATTACTGTGGGAGAAAGGCTTTTATGGAAGAAAGGTAATGGTGGCGTCTCTCATTGAGATCCAATAACACATGACTGCAGCCTTTTGTAACATCCGACATTCTTCAGCGTATATAGACTGAACTATAGACTATCCTTTAGACATCTTCAGAGAAGCGAATGGAGCGACATTAGGAAGCCAATGTTGGAATTGTTGACTACAACATAGAAACAAATTTTTAACAATTATACCTGTTTTTAAAATAAAACTAAAGTTGTTATCAATCGCATCTTTCTTCTGTGTACACCCTGAACTTGCATAGCTCATTTTTAGATATCCAGTTTGTTTTTTTTTTAAAGCTTATCTAAATTGATTTTATATATAAGGGCTTCAAATAGATTAAATTGTTTCAATAAAAATTTTTAAAGTTTCGTTTCTTTTTATAATTATATTTCATAAATGCTTTCCTACAGAATTCAAAGATACATTAATGTAGAACTTTCCTCTCCGCTTAGAACGAGTTTGAAATTTTAGCACGGGATTGCGTAAATTTACGAATTTCACAGAAGGCTTTCAACTTGATTGCAAACTGCAGAATAAATGTTGTTAGGCTGAGGATGGTAATTTTAATTATGAAGAACAAAAAAAGAAGAGGGAAGGAGGGAGGCAAAAATTATCCCGTTCCACGGAGATAGCACGAACCGACTCGTTTTCCACCGAAAAAGAAAGAAAAAAAAAGTGTGTAAAAAAAAAGTACATAAAGAACTGGAAGAAAATGACTGGAAATGTCGAAACACTAGACCGTTCACTTGTTTTATGTTGTACTTTTTATTATCACTTTTAGATTAAAACCTTTGATTTGATTTGCCTGGAAACAATTTTTGCGCTCAGTTCATAAGATAAAATTAATCAAATGAATACAAATGGATGGTTAGAGTTTGGGCGAAGGAGTCGAGACGTTTTCTCCCCTTTTTTATGATTTCAAGGTGAGAGTCTGACAGAGAAAATGTTCCGTATCAGTTGAATTCAAATTGCTTATCCATAGCGAAACGAGAAAAGAAAACGCCATTGCCATCTATATCCATTTTTCCTAGCTACACTATTGCAGCTTTATTACATGAACTTCGGCTATTATTTCTTAATAGCTGTCGTTATATTTAATCCTCGCCCATTAATAATACTCGTCGTTTTTCTTGAACGTTTGTTTTAATATACGCTTGAAAGCTTACATTACTCGGAGAAGGAAACTTAAATTGAATGTTTATTAAGTAAACAGAGAATCTCATTAAATAGCGGAATTCTGTGCTTTACGGTTACTCTATTAATTTTAAATCAACATTTCACGGTAATAAAATCATGAAATCAACAACACCGTATTAATTTGTCATGGTCTACTGGCTTTATTACTGTTATGGACGGCATCTTGATTAAACAGATTGATGTTATAACGACGTCTTATTGTAATGCTATTTACTAAAACTGATCCGTCAAACCAAATAGGAAAAGATCATTAACTTTTAATATCACAATGACGTGGTCATAGTCAACGAAAGTGGAAGGCCCCGTGTGAAACATACACTCCCAAATTATAAAACAGATTGCTTTGGCTAGACTTCACTTCCGTGGAGCATTTTTGGAGTAAGTTGAACAGGCTTTCCGTGCACTTGCGTAGGGGCTTTCCTACTGGAAACTGACATAATGATTTCAATATAATTGCGAAATGCGTACCTAAATCGTACCTATTTTAATTCCTAAAATACAGGTCACGTTAACAGTATGTTGTTTATTGTAGTTGCCAATCATATTAATTGCAATTGCTTCTGTCACACAAATAAACCTTATGCACCTTATCACAAATATAATTTTTTATGCTAGTTATGTCAAACAAATTTTATAGCCCGTTATTGTTTTTCATTCGTACTAGCATACAGTTTCTTACCGTGCGATTTAAGGATCGAATCAATTTTTTATAAAATGTTGAGGGCGATTATATCTCCTCTGAAAAAAAAAAGAATTTGAATGTGCCATGATAGCGGATGCTTCACGGACGGGACATAACATTCTGTAAGCTGACGAGCATTCAGCATTCCTCGATCTACGACGTCATCTGTATCTCGAGAATACCTTATGATAGTCATAGCTATCCATTGTGGACGGCTCAGTAGCCACCTATCCGAAATGACTTGATGAAGTGATTACCGAAATGAGACTTGCCAGATTCGTCCAGGCTAACAGACAAATGACATTGGCGCAAATCTCATCACATTCAATATAGAGTATAAGAGACATATATCACGAAGAACAAATAAGCATTCTTTAGCTGCTATGGAATATGGCAGCAGAAGACCCACCAGGGTCCTGTATTAACATCGCAACACAGTACATGAAGATTAACTTGGACATAGCAAATTGAATCCTAGAGGATTGGCAGCATGTGGCGTCGTCTGAATCATAGTTCCTGTTATTTTGCGGTGATGACAGTTAGAATTCGGCACCATGATTATAGATTAGTGGTAGTTTCATACTAATCTGCGGTATGTATGGGATAGGTCTGCTAGTCTGCCTAAGCTCGTCAGTGATCGCTAAACTAAGTGACCGCTACATTGTATTAAGTTGGAAACCATTTTTCCATCATTCATAGACTTTACGTATCCCCCAAACGATGAGATATTCCAGGAAGATAATGCATCATGTCATCGGGGCCAAGGTGCTCAGAATTTGTTCTGGGTGGGGGACTCTGAAGAATCAGTTGAATTTCTTATTCCAATTTAGCGACTTTCCCCCACAATGTCGTTTGGATACGTGTTTCGCTTGGGAGTTTTGCTTATTGGCGTTGGTGCATTTATTAAATTTTCTGATTGAAAAGCTCAGTTAATTTTCTTTGTCTCTATCTTTAAAAAAAATGGTAAACATAAGCTAATAAAATGAAATAAACATTGAATATCCAAAATTTATCCGAACATCATCTTTTCCTGTTATACAAACTTTCATGTTAATATCACAATTGCTGTTTTCACATAAGAGATGACAAGTAAATTAATAAAGTTTTTTCATAAATAATTCAATAGATCCTCCAAAGTACAACTTTCCTTTATCACTAATCTAGTTAAAAACTCATCTTTTATATATTTCATCAAACCGTCTCGTGAATCAATAGTAATTACATTATTATCAGAGAAAATGGATCGATCATATATGGTGGAAATTGAATAGCTCAGTTAAATTGAAATGCTTTTTACAAATCATTTCAGACTTCCAACTTCATTGTTCGTGTCCATTTATAGAATTGAATCATATGAATGGGTCATATTGAATTCATATGAAACGTTTCTCGGTTCCCCTCTTTAATAAATCTCCTCTCCAGATATGACTCAATTGCCAACGCTCACCGCATTTTAGAATCTTATTAGAATTTTTATTTATCTGACAAAAACCATGATATATTAAAAATAGTTTATTCAATTGTAAAGGTAAATCCCCATCATTTTCCAAATCAGGCATATATGAAATAAGGTGCGTTTCTTGTCATTTGATTTAGATAGGGCAATTGCGGAAGTCTATTGGAAAAAAAGATGTAGAGAATATCTAATTGATATTAACTTTACAGACCCGATAAGTTCGTTTTGCAGGCCATACTGTTAATAAAAAAATAAATTCCGTTTATTGCAATCAATGTTAATAAATTATTGGAAGCCGTAGAAAGTTTGAAAATTTACAAAATTCCAAAACAGAAGTTGATGAACTTAGATAGTGCTCCGATTTTCTCCACAATACTTTTCAAAATATGTAATTCCATTAGCCATAAGTCTTCTGTCACCTGATTGGTCATCGCTCTTGTCACTGTCTTTAAGATTTTTGGTTGACTGTTAGTCATTGGTCTCGATGTTTGCTCCAATTCTTTTGTGGATCAACATACATTTTTTTGGTTATTTATTTCTTTCTCCAATTTTGTTTTGGAATTTTTAGGACGGGTACTTATGCTTCAAAACGGCAAGTATCCGCTCCAGCTGTAGAATGAGAATCGTAACAGAAAACCGCACTCAGTCGCAGATGATTGTCGCACTATTGTAACTGCAACCTTAAATGTGGGAACGAGGCCTTTCCAAATAATATAGGCTATTATCATAATTATATAGCTGCAAGAATAAACAATTAACAGCTTCAACAATATTAAATAATTAATATCTCTACATTCAGAATTTAAATCTGAACAAAGAACCACAGATTTACATTTAATTCATCCAACAAACACGAGATTTTCCAAGATTAAACACAGATATTGAAAGAGGCGTAGCAAACCAAATTTTATCAATTAGACAAATAACGATGTTAAAAATTGTTTCAATGTTAATACTGGATCTTCCGTATCCCAATTCAGTGAAATAAAATCATCTCCAAATGGCCAAAGACCCACTTTAGCCCCTCACAAAACTACATTTAAAAATCTCATTTTTCCAACGAGAGCTGAGCTCATATCAGTTTTATAGAATTATTAATACGATAATTACTATTTCAAGCATTTTGGTTAAGCACACACTTTCAGCAGATCGCGTGGATTTTCGTGTGTAGAACCTCTGCGCGGGTGTGAAATAAAGTTGAAATTAAATTGATGAAATCGGAATGGCAGTGAACCATTAAAGCAGCCGAAGAGGCAGTTTATAATGAAAAATGTTGGGTTAAACGATTCGGTCAGAAGCAATCGTTTCGGTTTACGACTTATTAAACGCATTATAAGCGCCTCCGTTCTGTCATAAACTAGTTTAATCATAAACGCAGTTAACTAGCATACACATTGGTCCCTGCCACATAATTTACTGTAAATAATTTTGTACAACGATCGAATCGGTTGGGAAAGAGTTTCTTAGGGATACGCAGACTAATTTCATATGATAACACAAAACAATCAAAAATATTTTACTATCTGCTTTCCAATTAAGCTTAATTTTTTTCCTTATAAATAACGTAATGAAAATTTATTATTCTACTCTAAAATATGCAGGAATTTGTTTTAATAAACAATCTTCTTCTACGGGGATGATAGACGTTACTATATATATATATATATCGACTATGTGATTAAATAATAGAAAACATCAAATCAAACAGTCAGTTAATGACACTTTAATTAAGGAAAAACGAAAACAGATGCTTTATTTGTTGGATTATTATTATACGTAAAGTTCCTGTTATCGCCAGAGGTAAATTTAAAATAAATATAATTGTTTGCCATATATACGATTTTATTTCTCTTCGCCATTAGGGAAAACGAACTCTATCTCATTAATGTAATTGTCAATGAAAAAAGCTATAACATTTTCGTAAAATGGTATCTGATAATATATAATGAAGTATCGCACAATTCAACATGGTATCATCAAGGGAAAACGATAAACAGAAATCAACCGAAATAATCTCTGCTATACGATCTAATTATAAAATATTTAATAATATTAAATACAATCGTTTAAAGTCTCTCTATTCAGTTTATTCCTTTTATATGAGTAAAGCTGATCACTGAAATTCCCTACTGAAATCAATTCATTATGAGTGAAAACTATCAAAAACTATGGATGTGGACAGCAAAACTGTTCAGACACGAAGGAAAAATCAGGGTGTTATGTGCATTGAAAGTTATTTTTTTATTACAACCACTCTAATTATAGTAATAAATAAACACGCATAAGGAATAAGAAATTAGTATTGGAGCTAATTCTCCAACATCAGATAACGATATTATTTGGAAAAGAAAACTTTCTGATGGTTGGGTAGGAGAAATTCCCGATCTGTGAAACGGATGCCCGCCCTACCGTTAAGCTTTCCATCTTGACAACTTGGTTGTCTGTAAGACCAGTTGCCTTTAAGACACTTACAGAGGAATCCCACGAAGTTATTCGAAGGCACTTTTTTTGCGCGCAAGAACACGGTGGAAGCGATAGCGTTGCGTGGCGGCGGAGCGCTCCAGAAGTGCAAAGTTCAACAAACATAGCGGTAAGAGGGGAAGCAAAATCGTTAGCGGCAGTCGCCATGTTAGAGCACTATTATTAAGCATAAAATCTTAATTTTGCTGTACAATTATTCATCTCACAAAAATTTATAAGATGAGGTAAGCATCCATGAATACTAGTTTTATTTAAAATTATAAAGCAGTGCGATACATACCCCCTCACTAACGCAACGTATTACTCGACGGAAAATTTACGAAGATTACCGAATTACTTAATAAAATGAAATAATAAATTAAGGAAATGGTTATTAAATACTATACACATTTTTTATTGGAAGGCAATTAGCTAATTGTAATAATATATTTTTAAAAACTAAGTTTGTTTAGAAACTTGAGAATCCATTCAATTGTCGTCTGCTGTCTAAATCCATTGATTTCATGTGAAGTGGATTCGGGCTTATTGCTGAAGAGTTGAAGAAAGAAGTTCCGTTAAGCGCATTAATACACACAGATCGCTTTAACAATAGAACATTTGTATGGCTATGTGTGCTCAATTTTTTCGTTTTCGCGGTTTATTTTGAAAGAAACAAAATTTGCACTTTCTTATTTTGCAAGCATCTATATAATAGCTTCAGATGAGTAACATATTTCAATTTGGTGGAAATCTGCGACATACATGTTTGAGGGATTCCCTTGTTAGTGGCAGCATGGCCATGGTTATTAGATGAAAGTGGCATGGCTGTACAGTGTCTGTGGCGGCTCAATTGGTAGAGGCGTCGAGCGTGATACTCGTGGTTCCTGGTTGAATCCAGATCGCAGAATTTTTCCTTCCATTTTTTCAAATAATATCATTACATGACAGATTTAATAAAATTTCAAAATGAATTAAAATTTCTTAATACACTAATCATTTTTAAATTTTGGCCTAATAACAATTTTGTCATATAGCCTGATAATGATTTAGGCGTACTTTTGAAATAATTTTGAAAAGATTAAATTTACAGTTTGGGGTTGAAAACAACTTGGAAGCAGGAATTTTTTGAGTAGAACTAATGATGGAAGAAGTTCTTGGACGTCAATCTCCTCAAAGGTTTATCCAATTGAGTAAAAACGTTCAAGACTAACTGGCTCCTTTGAAAAGTTTACAGCCTAAAAATTATGTTGTTTTCACCAAATGGAGAAATGTCATTGATAAATTAATACTGGAACAAGAAAATAAAACTTGTCATTATATAAAACTTGTGAGAAATAAGAAAAATATCTAGCTAGATCTTTCGAACTGCGTCATAGTCCTTCATCAGGCAATCTCGACAATCTCGTCAGTTCACTTCAGCGTATCAATACAATTAATCAAAGGAAAATCACGTATTAAGCGGTCACGTTTTAACGAGTTCGACTGTATTCGTTATAAAAACACGTGATTATTACAATTTCTGAGCTTATTCCTCGCAAAAAATTATCAAATTATAATTTAATTAAATTGAAAACACCTAACAATTAAATAAATTTATCGACTAGCATTTTATTTCTATCACATAATTAAAAAAATTCTGTCACACTTTAAGGCGTTTTAGTGGCTCCAATTAAATCGGGATATAATAAATTTCCTTATTTGGTAAAGTGGAAAGATTATCTAATAAACCATTCTGTTTTTTCTTCAGAATCATAGCAATCACATTTCTACAGTATCTACTTTTAAAAATTCTTTTTGAATGACACCAAGTTAATTATTTCCTAATAGGAATCCCTTCCGGTACATCTGCTTTCTTATGACTTTTCGGATTAAATAATAAAAAAAAACCGGCAAGGTGTCCAATAATAATACATGTTCAAAGTTATATAATTTACAAATTTTTACAATTAAATCCACTTTTAATGTCGCTGCCAAGTCGTTTCGAATTTACTGTACATACTAAATGTACATAGAGAGGCCACTTTATTAAATACACTTTCCTAATGATGGATTAATTTTCTTTAACCACTATATTGTTCGTATACGACTGGAGATAGAATCCTTGAAATATGGTGATTCTATAGTTTTCTGAATCGTTGCGCCAGGAATAATTTTCCATACTTCAAGGATGGTGTCCCGTGACTGCTGCAAATTATTTGTTATCGGATGCGAGCAGCTCGTTCAATTTCATTTCAAATATGTTCAATAAGTAAATCTAGAGACTACGATGGCTATAGAGATACTTAGTACTTGTTCATCTTCCTAGAATTACCCGGATATCAAAGAACCACTGTCGCATATAGCATTGTCGTGGAGTGAAGATTGGCATGAACAGATGGATGTGGACGGTAACAATGTTCAGATTCGATGTAAAAATCAGGGTAAAATGAATTATCCTGTCTTTAAAATATTTATATAGAAAATATAAGAAGTTAATCTTGGGAACAGGAAGCATGTAGAGTTACACTGGATGTTTCCAAAGAGATGAACTGATAATATTGCTTGCGTTTCTCCGAAATATCGCTAAGCGAAGTTTAGCTATACTTCCTCAATGTCCCTTTGCTTAAAACTTGCTGACCTTAAGCTCATTTGCGAACATTCGAATGATAATGTGACTACTTGTATGCAAAGATACAAATTCAGTCAGATTTTTTTAATGTTATATCAGGTGAAAGGGCAGCCTGAAATGCCAACATTTTCAATAATTTCTCTTTCACTACCTCTATCATTAAAGCACACGCGCAAATGAGTTTGTTCTATCCTTTTAAGCTTCCTGCCAGTTGTCGGCCTCGGCAAAGCACTCTCGGAAGTTTGCAGATATAAATTGTATAAACTGTATGAAAAAAACAACTTAATTTATAAGGTGTTAGTTTTTTGATTGTGTTAATAGTAATCATATTGAGAGTCCCCTATAGAAATTAATTTTGCTTTAGATTATTTTTACATTTTCATTTAAGCACAAGATTTGCTACTTCTGCAGCTTCCTTTCTTCAAGCTAGACTTGGGTGAAAAGATATTGAGAAAGTGTGTTCAAATTTAATTTCAAACGTTTAATTTACTTTAAAAACTATATCAATTTGAAAAAAAATAATTCTCACTAATAATTAAGGATGTTGAGTTATTTGTTTGAATATACAGAATATTCAAATGAAGAACTAAAGGACTTAGCAAAATGCCGAATGTTCTTTTTTATTTTTGTGGCATATTTTCGAAACGAAGCATGGGTGGCAATGCTGTAGTGCTGTGACCGCTGACAGGTGGATCTGCAAGCACGTTACGAAAATAGTATTCTGTCTTTTTTCATGATGCCCAAAACAGTCCTGATTGGCTCAACGAAGTTTCAACTGAGAACGATAATCCATTTTTTAATCGTGGAAGGTGGCGAGATTACAGAAATATACCAATGCATTTATAAAGCGTACTAAAATTAGTCTGTCACGTTTTAAGGACTAACGTAAGCGCTTTCGAAAGGGAGTTGTCATCGTTGGCTGATGAGTCGAAGCTAGGTCAAGCAAACCGTGCGTTCGCCTTTTTTTCCGCAGCAGAAGTTCACAGTTCCATTCGGGAAGACTGAAGAATCATGTGGAAATATTTGTCACAGCAGGTTCCACGCAACTTGGAATTTATGCATTGGTCTTGCCTTGGGACATTTCATTGCTAGAGTCATTGTGAGGTAAAATATGCCGTTTTCATTATCAGCATAAATTAAAAGAAACAAAGCAGCCAAGGAAGCATACGTGTCTCAGCAGTCAAAGAAATCAAAGAGAATGCAGATAGGTACATATTCATCACGCTGATTCTTTGACTATAAGAGCACACTCTTGATCGAGTTTCCACAGAAACGCTTTAATGCTGTCGAGGCTCTTCAGCGCAGGATTCATTCCTCATCACGATAATGCCCGCCTCACAAACTGGAGATTGTCAAAAATGGCTTTTCCAGATTCACTACATTGCGCTTGGAAAGGCACTCTAGCATTCAGCATACAGCATTTGTCTCTCTGTGACTTTCACGTTTTCGAAGAAATGAAAAAGCCTCTGTGGGATCGAAGATTTCAGTCGGACGAAGAGATATAGGACATTGTTAGAAAATGGTTTCACCAGAAACACGCCATCTTCTAGCAAGAGGAATAGAATGTCTGGTATTAAACTGGATAAATGACTCTTATATTGGAAGTTATTACTATGATACACTGCAATTAGATGGCCAACAATCTCAGTGGTTCGTTTTCTTTTGAATGGCTCTTACACACCTAAATGAAAAGAACTTTATTAAAACAATATTTTAACAGATATGACCTTAATTACAAGATTTTGTTAATATCCTCTTGAAATAAAATTTGCAAAAATATCTTAGGCCAGGAAATTAAACTCTAAATTTTGTAAAAAAAAAAATTATTTACTTGGAATTGGTAAAATTCTACAAAATATTTATGATTCCTAAATTTGAATTCTTGAAGGGGTGAATCCATGGGCTAGGTAAGGCAATAGGGCGTTACCGCCTCTCAAAATTCAATATCTTCGGAACAAAGAAATTTGTAGGAGGATATGCTTTTATAATGGCTATACCTGTTTAAAAAGAATATAACAATACAGTTAAATTTCCCCTCCCCTTATTGGAGGATATCTAGATACGCCCCTGAGCTCGAATCCAGTCGGCAAATTACATTCAATAGAATAATAAATTAGTAGTTATAAAGGAAGCAAGGATTAGCATATAATATAACGCATGGATCTTGAGGGTCGAGTTATTTTACCCTTTATTACAAAACGGAGTCTCGTGTACCGCTGTCAGATGGAAAGTTTGGATTGTAGATTCTCTATTAGAAATATTTTATGAAGGTATTGAAAACTTTTTGATGAAGAGTAACTGGTGAAATTTTTCACTAACCACATTTTAATATACAAAAGTAAAGATAATATAAAACTGATAGCCTTATATTCGCAGCTTAAAAGTGAAATTGATTATGTTTAAATAAACATTGATTTATAATGCAGCGTAAAAGAACTTATTTCCAAATGAAGCTATTATCTTCCAACAAACAACCGCGCTATCTAGATGATGATCTTATTTTATTTTGCCAATAAAACTTCATTAGGGTTTCTTTCGGGTTGATTTTGTATTATTTCGCGAGAGGCCATATCTCAATTGTGCGCAGAGGTGGGAGGGGGTTGTAAAAAAGGGAATTAACGAATGGGAAGAAAGAAGCGAGCTGATTCTAATAGACAGGGAGTAAGATGTTTCACAGTCGGTTCTCCAAGACTGGAACTTATGAAAGCGTGGAATTTTATGGTCAACATATTTACAGGTCACGCTCCAGCAGCAACCCCTTGTTGAGAGGCAAAAGACGACGAGCAAAAGCTTTCCCGCTCCTCCGGTAGTAAATCACGCAGGGTCATCAAGGAGGAAAAGGGTTACGGCACTGGATCGCTGCTCGGAGAAATGAAAAGACGTGTTCATTTTCAAGATTTTAAACTTTTATTTCGGCGGATGTTCTTCACGCTTTAAAAAAGGCTCTTCGCACATCCTGAAAAGGGAACTTTCTCTGTTTCACAGCAACAGCTTCACCCAACCATCTGCCGCATTGTTAGTCACGTCGGTTACTTGAGAATGAAGCGTCTTTCACAAAAGAAAACATTATAAGCGGCGAAGAACAAACTTCACATTTTCAGAGTAATTAACCTGAAAGCTCCTTTCAAAATTTTCCACTTCTACTCCGGCTTTTATATATTTATAAATCAAGTTTTTCCCCCTTTTATATTTCTGGACGAATTATATCCAATATAAAAGAAAGCAAACAATCTCCTGAACTCTTTTATTGATTTTGAATAGGTAAATAAAGTCTTAACGAACATTTAAAATGACAATCCGCTCGAAATAGGAAACCGGGGGAAACATAAAGCCGATAATTAAATTTGACGTCTTAGAAGATTAGTTTTCTGTCCCTCCCTCTCTTTTCATTCTACATTTCCTTATCCAAATTGGGATTACCATCATATTGAAAGAAAAAAAGATAAGAAAGATAGACGTGAATAAATGTCAAACCATTTTGTGAGGTGAGAAGAAATTAGATGAGAAAACAATCGATCTCTCACAAGAGGAAGTGATTTAAGGATTGTCTGGATTACCTAGCACTTCCTGCAATGAGATGTTTTTATTTCCATATCTTAAATTTACATTAAGGATTGCACGTCTCCATGTTGGGGAATATGTAAACTATCAGCCAAGGCAACCAAAGATGGAAGAGATTGCTCATTAACGCTGAAAACACTGCCAGTTTTAAATGTAATGGCATTCGCATTAAAGCACGATTTCAAAATAAAGGCACCCCAACAAACAACACCTGCGCTTTTTAAGCGTTTGTTTTGGTAAATTCCAATGAAAAATTTTATCATGCTTTTTATGTAGGGACGGTACATTTATTTTAAAGTAGAATGTGTTTATTTTCGATTCAGTTTTGTTGCAGTCTAACCCCACTGTCCGAAAATATGATATCATTTACAATACAACATGTCAGATGGAGTATATTTCTTTTAATTGTAATGATGTTTTTAAGTGAATATGCGAAGTCGATTTTTTTTTTTTGATTTTTTTGGTTTTGACTTCAGATTCGGATAGCGCATCAAAATGAAGTAAAAGTTATAATAGGCATACATGCTCTATCTATTCTGGAACATGGCCAAAATGGCAGTTAGAGTTAACATTTTGGTTCTTCGAGCAAGTTCGCAGAGCTTTAACCATCAAAAAAAATAGAAAAAAATTGGCAACGGAACGACCGACTTTGCAATTACAGTAATCATGTTTTTAACTGACTTGCGTTCTTAATACCTTTCTGATAATGCAGTACCATACATTCTCAACTGGATTTTTTTGACTATCTTGAAAAGTTTTCTCTTGTAAAATATTAGATTTGAGTTTGATTAAAAATAAAGTAGGCTTGAATTTTTTGTTATTTTTTCCCCTTTATTTGAGCATTTTTTCCCAAATAAATTGGCTTTACTTTATTACTAGCACACAAGCATCCTTCAATCCTACCTAGTAAAAACTGCCAAGGATAAATTAACTGTTCTAACTATACTGTCATTCTTGTTTATTCATTTTTATTTCTTTTTGACCTCTTTCTAGGGTTCAATTGTCAATTACCCTCCACCAGTAGCGCACACAGAGGGGAGTACAGTAGGCCTGGCCCCTCCAAAAAGCAACTCTAATATATCAGAGAGAGAGTCAAGACAGTTATGTTTATGGTGAATCTCTGATGTATAAGAGTTCTTTTCCTTGTTTTTTTCTTTAGGGTCCAGTCTCCCTGGGTCCTCTTCTGTGTGCGCCACTGCTTCCACATTGTTATAATCATTCCATTGTTTAACCATCTTATTACACAAGTCTGATTATTATAAACCTACTATAGCATAGTCTGTATTTTAAACTTAATATCACAAACTCTTTTGCTACGATCTGAAGAATCCCGGCACAAAAGGCGATATTGGTCGTTTCTACCAAAGAGCAATAAAATATTACAACTATGTAGTGTAAACCCTGTACTTCTTTAGTACGTATTACAATACGATGACCTCCACGCTGACCATTTATATACAAGCAGTTCTCGGCATTCGTGGGAAAAAAAAAACTATTCACGCGCGAAATTTATGCTTCAACAAAAATTTTTACTTCTGAAATGACATTTTGTGTTCTGGCAGTTCATTTGTAATTTTTATTGAATGAAACTGTTTAGGCTTTCATTAGACAACGACGATATGATCGCGAAATGAAATGCAGAGAACTACTCAATAATATATTAATATCATACGCTTCCGTGTTTAATCAGTCAGAAGGAAAAGAAGAATCAGCTTCCAATCTAAATATTACTTACTTTCCTATAACTAAAAGCTCCCTGAAGTGGAAGCATGTATTTCAACAGTCCTTAATTTCACTTCCGTCTCCGCGATCGAATGCTGAGAAATAAAATAAATTAAATTAATAGCAAGAAATTAATCCTCCCGAGGAAGGTACAGGAAAGTAGTGGAAGCCCTGAGATCATCTATTTTTACCCTTTTATTTCACTTTTTAAGCGCCCCCCCCTCCCCAATTTCTTAAATCGAAATATCGATTTTCTCGAACGTATTTTTAGAAAGTGTAATGGAGCTCTATCTTCTTTCGTTTCTCATCATTTCCGATCGAATGATATATCACATGCCATATGTTACCATAGTTATAAAAACCAAGTAACTGCCACCCCCACAACTCCGACCCCCTTGGCGCAATTTGGCCCAAACTTCATAGTAAAGTAGATCTTGCTTAGAGGAATCGGCATACCGAATTTCACTCCTTTATATGCATAAATACACGTAGGCCTATTGGTCCCCTCTAATTTCCACCCCCGAAACTCCGACCCCAGTGGGCTAATCGAAGCCAATCTAAATAGTGAAGGTAGAAAGCTACATTCCGAATTTCAACCTTCTACCTCAAAAAATGCGGAAATTATGAAGGGGACGGACAGACGGACATTGTGAAACCAATAACTAGCTCCATTCTTCCGCTAATTAATAAAATATTTTTCTGTTAGTTGTAATGCCTTATAAGAATGCCTTACTGATAAATATAGTAGGTTTTTAGAAAACATACGGTTTTTTAGCGGAGAGTAAAATTATTCGCGGAATATCGTATACAAATATCGATTGCTGCAATTTTAATAAGAAAATTTCAAATTAATTACATCAAATGCACAGAAATTCAAACTATTGCTTAAATTTCGATTTTTATAAATACTCTGAGCTCGCTGAATGAATGAACTATTCAAAAGATAAACCATTTTGAAAGTAGAAGTAAGGAAATCGATGAGGATAGTTAGTTTCACTTTAGCTAATAAAGTAGAGCTAGATCCAATTCAGCTTTTTTTTTTAATGAGTATTGAAAATTGAAGAAGGTAAATGCACCATGGAGGCGAATGGGTTTAACAAGCCTGAAAAACGGCTCTCCAGTGCAAAGAAAGATCAATGAGAGTTGTTGTAGCTGGACTAATACGCAAACCACAGAATTGCAAGTTTCACAGAAAAATGACGAAAGCTGTAAGTTTTATAAAATGCAGTACACAACATTTAGAAGAACAGTTTATAAGAAGTGAAAAACACCTGCTCGATATCTTTTCCATTCACTGTTTGCAAAGATGCCATTAAGTATACATATTTTCCACAGTTTCCTCATCTTTACGCTTAAGTTAACAGTAAATAAAAAAATTTAATCCTATTAACGTGAGTATCATATATATTCGATATTGCGTATTCGGGCCTTATCATTAATTATTACGTATGACACTAAATTTTTGAATGGTTCGATGCGGACTACTGTCAAAGCAAATTGAGTGTAGCAAATGGAAGAAAGTCTTGTAAACACTTTTAGCGTAATTGGAGTGAAGGAAGAAGAACAATTACTTCATTCATAGCGCTGAATCAGATGCAATTGAATGGAGGGATTCGGGTGAGATGTTCCACTCAGGTCAAGACTTTAAATTCGAAGTTCAGCCATATTACATCTTCTTTCCAGTTGAAGGAGAAAGAAAGCTTTTTCCTTCATTGTATGCCTTCACTCTTCGAATGAATCGAAGGAGATGGTACTAGCTATGAAGGTCAATGTCAGATGATTCTTTATTTAAGTTCGTCTGAACGAAGAGAAAATTAACCTCATTAATTAGAAACTTAAATCTTATTTCAAAAGAATTTTGAAAGGGAAATTGAAATGCGCTTTTTTTTTAATCGATGAGGTAATTTTTTTTTTCTAAAAATTTTTTTACCCAGGCAATGTTTTAAGCTTCACTTCTCATTATTCCCCAATGGGAATACACGATCTACAAATTGAAATTAATAACCAGTCACTACATAACAAGGCATGGAACTAAATTGCAGAAATTCATTTCTAAATTCATTTCTATTGTTGTAAAAAGTGTCAGGTCAAAGAAAAATTTAAGAACCAAAAGAAGTTAAATATTTCATTATTCAACTTATTCTTCAGAACGTAAGTTTTTCGATATTAGAAAAAAATTAATTTGAGATTAAGAAGTTCATTTTTTTAACATTTGTAATTAAAGAATATCGCTTAATGTAACCTAAATCCACTCCACACACAAAAGAAAATTAGTTGATAATTAGAAAAAAATTATATATGAATGCGAATTTTTTACAGATAGATAGTGACAAAAGATTCATGCAATATTTGGTATTAGTATACGCTATTCCACCATGCTAGAATATTTAAATTTGATATTAAATCAGGAAAAACTAAAATGCGCGCGAGCATCATCAGCATCGAAATTTAGCTGATTTGATCTAAAATTTCACGCTGGTTACAAACATCAGTCCATTTTTCGATATCTCAAAGAGTTTATTTGACTTTAATTTTGACTATCTTCATAGTTCACCTAACATACAGAATAAGAGGAGAAAATGTTATATTTATGTTAAAACAAAATGTCCTAATAAGATATTGCAATCCATAAAGCCATAAAATATTTTTAACAATGGATTTGGTGAATAAGTGCCTAAGGAATACCAAGAACAAATGAAAACCACTATTCCACAAAGAAATTGTATTGGTACGGATGCGCAACAAGTGGTTTCCATTTGTTCTTGGTAATGGATTTGGTATTAGTCAACTTAGGTAATAATACAAATGAACAATTAAAATGCAAAAGTGGGTGGTTTCGATTATTTTTAGAAACCTGGCTACTAGATAGGTACTGAATAGAGCTAGGTACTAGGCCAAAATATTGAAGTTTGAAACATAATTTCAAATAAATAAATTAAAGTTCTACATTAAAATTCTCGAAATTTATAGCTTCCGGTCATGCTATTTTTCTGGATATTCTTTCAGTTTTTGAGATAGAAGCTATGACAAAAATTCGGTTTTTGGACGATATCTCGAAAACTGTTTGGCATACGAACATTGCAATTAATGAATTCAGCGTGAAAATTCACATCCATAAATTATGTGTCGATATATTCCATTTCTTACCGAGATTAAATAGCTACATTTAAGTAAATTTCAAATTTCGTTGCAAAGGAAAAAAAAATCTGTTTTATCTACCGTTGATGCAGATTAATCCGTGTTTGGATAATGGGAGATTCCACACTGTGATCAATAATAAGATAATTGTATAAATATTAATTTTTATTTAAGCGTTATCACTATTATAAAATACAAAAAGTTAAAGTTTGTAGATTTCGCGGGGATCTGCAGGAACCAGAAGAAAATTAAGGGAAAAAAAGTATTTTCAGGCAAGTAATATATAATACATGTAATATATAAATTTCACAGATTGCCATTTACAATATTGCATATGAAAAGAAAAAATTTCTATTTACATAATAAAACTTTTTAGTTTAAATGCATATCATTTCAATAATTTTGAATTAAATAAAAACAAAAAAAAATGTAAAGGGGAAAAAAAACAAACTTCCTTGGTCATTTAATTATCGTGCAGGATAATACGTAAAGTAGGTGATGAGTTTCGCCTTCAGTGTACATTTCTCTGGTCATTTATTCACTCTCACTTGGGTGGAGAAGAGGGCGACTTTACTCTCGGACGCGGGCGCCCGTAAAAGATAAACGGTGTTCATTGTGAAGGACGGACATTAGCAATGCAAGGGTGGCAATAATTCTTTCTCCCTCTCTCTCTCTCTCTCTATCTCTCTCTCTCTCTCTCTGTTCTTATTAAGATTAAGCGTAGCTATTCCAGAAGAGGGAACGAGAACAACTGTAATCCAGGAGACCTTCCATAGAGAAGGCTCAAATGCTTTGGCGATCACCAAGGCCGGTGAAGGTGGTGTCAGGAGCAGCGAGCGATTTCAAGGGGGCCACGCCTGACGGACCTTTAGATGACGGACTTTACTTTCCGGAGGTGGCATCCTCCCCTGATGGTTCCTTACATTCAGTATCAGCCCGTGACAAACAGCGTTCACAGATCCATCGACTTCCTTTCTAATAGTCGAACTCGTCGCCATAAAAGTCATGCATCCCTGACAATGGGATCTTTCTCAATGGAATCACCATCCTTCGCTTTCGCTCATAAATTGTCCTTAATGGGCTTTTCCTTAACTTGGGCATCGTAAATATTCGGAACTTTGAAAGTCGATAATAACAACCAATCATGGAGTCAATGGAGGAAAATCAATTGGAAAGTGGATTTGGACTTGAAATGTTTCAAATTCTTGGTGAAATTCTTTTCGGCAAAGGGTACTTAAAGGCAATAAAATTTAAAACAAAAATGGGAGTACTCCTTTGAAAGTTCCTTTAAAATACTTTTTTAAAGCTTTTCCAATAATAATACAAATAGGAGTTAGAGTATTAAAAATGTCTTGATACTCTTCTAAATTCCTATTGTAATATCTTTTGATAGTCTTTGAAGATTTTATATTCGAATCTTTAAAAAATCCACCAAATCTGTATTTTAGCTTATGTACATAATAATTAAAATTATTTAAGTTATTTACAATTAATATTATATTCGTACATATTCGATGCAGAAATGTTGTCTTCGTTTTTAAGAATGATACCAAGATCTAATTATCTCTTACGGCACGTCAAATTTTGCAAATAATGAATAAATGAACACAGTTCATACAAATAAGATCGTGTGCATTAATGAGATTACACCTGCTTTCAGATTCACGAATCTCTCAGCACGTTATTGTGCCATTGGGCCTACGCTATGGGGAATTAGTTCGTGAATGCACAGTAGACACCACCCATCACGAATGAGACTAGATTCACTGAATCTCAACTAAGAAAGATCACGGAATTGTAGAATGTCTTCAGATAATAGTTAATATTACTCTATTTATGTAGTACATCACTCAACAACATGTAGGGATTATTATGAATAATTTAAATTTATTTTTCCAAAGAGAAGCCGAATCATACACATAATATTTTCAATTAACATATTTCCTAAAGCGTTAAAACGAGAACTGAAAATATGTTTGACATAAAGAGTTCATTCATTGATATTTTAATCTTTACCTAGTAGCTAACTACTGTATTATCAGATTGCTTACACATGTCATTACTATTGTGAGACTTGCTACAAGCAATAATATAGCCTACTCATAGTTCGAACAATGATGTAGCAACATTGAATACCCATCTTTATTATATTTGTCAAACTTTATGCTATATTAAAATATCTGTCCACATTCAGAATTCCTATCCTCAGGTTTTCTTCACTTCATTAGGTACTTAATTACTGTGATAAAATTTCCATGGAATGTTATTCCAGGAAGCAATCTTCAAGCAAGAATGTTAACATCTTTAAAACAGGATTATCGTAAAATCTCTTTACCCGAACAAATATGAATAACGCTCAACTGTGTAAAGAGTTAGATAAGGAGGACATTTTGAACATTTTCTGCTAAGCATATGACAGAACACAAAATTTCATGAAGATTGTGTGTGGGTAGAACCATTCTAAATTATTCAATAGCCTTCTGGTAAACGATATGATCACCCTGTACATGCGACATACAATGATGCGTCAATTTACAACTTCTAAAGATGTCATCCTCATTTGTTTATAATAGGTAAAATGTTGTAGACAATAAATAATAAGAAAACAAGCACGTGATAAGAAATAAGAATTCATTTAGCTAAGACACCTAAAATAGAAACAGGATTGTAGGATGAGTCATGATAGCACTGGAAGACTTCTAAAGCTATTTCCAACAATGCCTTAACACTACCTGTTGATAGTGCTATCGAAAATGCATATAATTATCAATTTATAAAACTGAAAAATAATATAAATATTTCTCTCAATTATGACAGAGTTGGTATATATTATATCAACTGAAATAAATTGTAATGAATCTATGTCAATGCTACGCTTTCCGAGTAAAGAAATTGTTGAACCCGTTTGGAAAAAAGCGAGAAGATATGGGGAAAGGCTGCGTTTTCTTTGAGGCAAATGCATTTATTAGTGAATGTGAGCGTAATCACGTCGGGATTCGCGTTGTGGCGGGTTTTTCTCTTCATTTCGCATATGGAGTAGAACAGTATTTCTTTTTGGAACTTTTGACACTTGATTTTTGAGGTCACCTTGTTCAGCGTCACTGACATACTTCGCTTTGCAGCTTCTTTCAATAATGTTGCAAACACATGACAAACTAACCTCGAAAAAGAAACTGTGGGGGAAAAGACAAACAGTATTACCAAATAAAGCTTAAAAACTTTAAGTGTATTTTAAGAAATCTTTTAAAAAAAAAAAAAAAGATCCGACCACAAAAGGACAATTAAGAACAAGAAAATTGTGTTGTATGAAGAAGTAATAAACAAGAAGAGAAAAAAAAATAAACAAACTTGCCCATTGCACTTGAACCTCGTCTTTCTACTTTTTTATAATGGAGAGTCGGCCTTAAATTGTAACAGATACACATCTTTGGTATAAAGGAAAAATAATATAACCAGAGTGATTTCAGGAGTCTAATAAAGAAAGATATTTTTATTAACTGAAAAATTAACTATATTTTTTTTCCTTCTGTATTAAGTTAACTTAACACAATAACCTATAATCCTATATAATGTACAGTGCTTTGCTCATCCATTCGAAGGGATCTATGATCTTTTACACCTGTTATAAACATTACCTGCTAGTCAAGGAGGAGTCGGTATATAGAGATTTTGCACTCAATATATTTTATAAAATTTATAAAAAGAAAGAGGTAAGTGTAATCATCACAAAATGTGGCAATTTTAAAAATCAAGCAATTTAATTACAGAAATTTAATTAAATTACAAGTTTCCAAATAATAGAGCGTTGAAACTATGTTCGATTTAAGTTTAAATGATTACGCTAATGGTTCATTACATGTAATTATAAATACGTTTTATGGTATGTTTAACGACTAAATTCTTTTCAATTCATAGGGATCCATATTACATGTATAAAAAGGCACTTTATTATAATGGATAATATAGAGAATGGGCCGAAAGCCACTTTAATAGAATTGCAGAGAAATGCCTTAAATATATGCTGAATATTTATCATACTGTTAATTATGTTATTAGCTGGCAATTTATATTTTGTTCTTCAAGATCTTTTCTTCAAAAGCAACTAACATATTGGAAATAAGTCAATTAATTATAAATTAATACATGGCCTAGATCGCTTCATAATAATAATAATAATCATTATTAAACAATAAAATGAAGTAGTTTAATCACATGGATTTCTTTAAAGGGATTTGTGTTTAATTGACTGAAAACTGGAAAATAGAATTCTTATTTTTTATTGAGTGTAGTTTGCTTCTGCAATTTGAAAGTTCAAACATGCAAAAAATTCTTGACCACAAAAAAATAAACATTAAAAAGAAAACCCACTAAGCTCTGCAAATCTTACTAAAAGTAAAATGATGCTTGGGAGTATTTTCTCAACGTCAGACTGACTATACAGTTCAATTTTTTCTTGTTTTCAAGCCCTTTAATCCACCAGATGTTTTTATTGTGCGCGGGCCAAATGTCAGCGAACGCACTCGCAACTTACGGACCCGGTAGACGATTGAAACGACGATTTCGTAACTTTTACGACGTTTCGCTCAATAAATTGTCAAGAATTTCCTTTTGGCAGGTGCCTTCAAAAATTACGGAAAACAAGAAAAATTACCGGGATGAAAAAGGCTTCGGGTCCTTGACACTGGAAAGTTTCCGTTTTGGAAAAAAAAAATACTTGAAAAAAAGGCCCACTACCTTCACTAAAACACTGTTAAAGAAACAAGGTCACAAGATAACAGTCTGGGGTAGAGTCAAAATGCGGAAGTTTTCAGGAACGTATCATGTGAAAATGATTGGAAAGACAAGTAGGTGTAGAGCAGGGTAATTACCTTGGGGCCAATGGAGGCCCCCTTCCCCTCCTAAATAACCCACAGTTTTCTTCCCTCACGCAAAGCGGTAAATAAAAGAAATAAAGCAAAACAAAATAAAATAAAACAAATGAAGGTTCTAACATAAACCAGAGAGTTAATTGATAATTATACGACTATAATTTACTTCACACCTTAATTATTTAGTTTGTATAGCACTGCCAAGATTATTAAAAAAATTATTTTAATAATGTCATTACGGCAACTTTCTCATTGGAGAACACAGCCTCAATCACAGACTTTTATAAATGAAAGTATTTGACGCAGTTATTGAAAAATCCTGTATATTCGAACAAGTCGGAGCAAACTTCGATGGCAATCATCCTCCTCACTCACTACGTCACACAGCGGTTTCGAATTGCAGAGGAAACACGTTTATCATTTGAAGTTCAATATTATTAGAAACATATTTTTTTACAAAACCTATTTCCATATAATGCAATTAAAAATGCGAAATAAGTTGGCTTAGAACATAAGAAATCTGATTTTACTTTACCCTTAAAAAAGTGTCACAATCACTATAAACATAGGGCGAAGACAATCAATAATAAGTTAATACAGACTTTTTTCTAAACTTTGTTGAGGGATTCTTTAACCATTAATGACGCAATAAAAAGAAAGATCAAAATCATATTTCATAGGCAAAAAAGGCATACGATATATTACAAAATAAATACATGCTAAAGAGATTTTTAAAAGTAAGCTACTTTTATTATTAACACTATGAAAAATTTAATTTACATACAGCATTTACTTCTAATCCCACATGTTATACTTGCTACGAAATCTTTCATACATGCTAAATTTTTCATTTTGGTCATTTAACTTTGATTTCAGCCAGCCAGTTAGTAAGAAAAGATGGTAATAAAAAAGTATTTACCAAAGATTAGGTTAGAATAAACGATTAAGAGAAATTGCGCATTTTAAAAGTGGCTCTAGTAAAATAGATCGCGATCATGGGAACTGGTTCATCTATTTTTGCTCAAGGTTTCGGTTTCATCGACGCAAGTTTAATCCAAAGCAGCCTCAAGTTGTAGTTGTTCCTCTCAGCAATACGTTTTATCACAATTGCTTATTCATATTATTTTGCAGTGACACCCTTCATAAGTTGATTAATCCTATATACGTCAAGATTTAACTTTAATTTGCTTTTTATTAAAGTACTTAAAATATCTAGAAAACTTCGTAAGTATTCGCATTTCTATTTCAGGAAACATTCACTAACTGAAAGTCACTTACTTATAAATTATCAGCTGTTGTTTAATTTGAGGCTATTTTTTGTTTACTTATTTAATGGACTATGTTAAGCAAAACATGTAAGGCATATTTGCATAACCAAACAAGAAATTTAAGCCTCCCGAGGAAGGTATAGGAAAGTAGCGGAAGCCCTGAGTTCATCTATTTTTTATTCCTTCATCTGCATTTTTTAACCCCCCATTTTTTTAAATCAAAAATTGATTTTTCTCGAACCTTGTATTTAGAAAATATAAAAGAATCCTATCTTCTTTCCTTTCTCATCATTTTCGATCGAATGATATATCACACCCTATAAGTTACCATAAATTTCTTAAGACCAAGTGATGGCCACCACCACAACTCCGACCCTATTGGGCAAATTTTGCCCAAACTTTATTGTAATGTTGATCTTGCTTAGAGGAATCTGCATACCGAATTTCACTCCTTTATATGCATAAATACGCGTAGACCTTTTGGTCCCCTCTAATTTCCGCCCCCGAAACTGAGATCCCAGGGGGCAATCAGAACCAAATTAAATAGTGAAGGTGCACATGCCCATATTAAGCTACATTCTGAATTTCAACCTTCTACCTCAAAAAATGCGGAAATTATGAAGGGGACGGACGGAGAGACAGACGGACATTGTGAAAACAATAAGTAGAACCATTCTTCCGCTACTTAAAAATGAGGAAAATATTCAATATAAATTTGGTCTAAAAATTTTTGAATAAGTATGCCCCCTTTTCGTATATTAAATATATCAGAAATATAATTTCTAAACTTCTTAGTTTTGTTTGGTTGGTTTTGACATCCCTTTCAACTATTATGGTCGTATCAGGACGAGGCCGCAAATTTTGCCTCGCAAAGGTTCTTTAACGTGCAGCCGGCAAACGGCTACAGGGACCAATGGCTTTACTTCCCTTCCGAAGGAAGTGCGTGATCTCAGGGTTTCCCCCCCCGGAAAAATCCTCGTCGTCCTCGGCCGGGATCGAACCCGCGTCCTCGGGCAATAAAGGCGATCACGCAACCACTGAACCACCGAGGCCGATGTATCTAAACTTCTTTGCCAAGAGTAAACAATAAGCGCAACCCGTTTTACAGAAAACGACATGAAATGGTTTATGTATCTTGTTTAATAGGATCAGTAAAATGGGATCATGTTTAATAGGATTAATTTTACTTTTTAAATGAAAATTTAGATTTTTTTTTTTTAAAAGAATTAGATTTGCCATTAGAAAACATTGCCAAAAGTAATAGTGATAATTAATACTAGGGGAAATGTCAAGTATTGCTGATATCAAAATTGGAATAAAGGGGCCTTGGTAAAGCAATACAAAATTATTTATTCTGGCCAACAATGCAAGTCATCTACAAAATGAAGATTTGAAAATTAGAGCTTATATTCCAAAATAATTCTGTAATCTATAATTAAAATATAAGCAATCAACGGCATTGTTAATGAAATAATATATTGTAAACTATTTATCCTATTGTTAAAAAATTAAATATAAAGATGTAATGCAAATCAAAAGATCAACAAAAAATTACAAGAATCCTATCCTGCTAGAAAATGTGGAAATGATCAACAAGAAGCACAGCGATGGCAAAATTATAAGTAATAAGTGATATTTTAATTATCATCCAAGACATCATTTAAACCTGATTGTTATTTTTTTTAATTATTGATTACAGAATTATTTGTAATGTAAGTTAGATTTTTCAAACCTTCATTTGTAATGTGTAGATAACGAAACTGTGGGGAATGCGTCGGTCAAAATAAATAATTTTGTATTGCTTTACCAAGGCCTCTTTATTTCAATTTTAATAAATAATACTAACAATTCACATACGTGGAATAATTATTTTTAAATTCAACCTGTATATTAGGTACGCACGTGTTTTCTATTCGTGGAATAAAACTGAAACAATACGAGCACAAACACAATTACAAAAGCGAAGACCATGTATGTATGAAATTACTATACAAAGTAATTATTTGTATAAAGTAAATAATATCAGGTAAAATAATTATTATCTGATATTAAAACAGATCACTGCAAAAAATGTGGTATTTTCTTTGAGTTAGTATTTTAAAGATAAGGTCAATTATTAAAAAATGAAATATTTCAAACGTCAACAAATAAATCAGATAAATGGCTGGATAAAAAAATATAAAATACCCAAAAATAAAAGGAAAAATTAATAAAGGAAGAATAAAAAATAGTAAGAACCGGGAAGCAATTTTAAAATTTATGACTTTCTTTCCATAATGTATTATGAGCTCATGGCGTTTATCAAAATTGCAGAATTTATTGGATTGTGTATTACATGTCTCGAATCCGTAGCGTCTATCCGATCGGTTTTCCAATAAGTGGAGGGAAAAAATATTTTAATAAAAATTCACGGACATAAATTGAAGATTCCGAAGCCTCTCTCGTCTGTGGCGTCTTTAAGCCCGGGCGCATTCTCCTTCGTCGTCTTCGTCTTCGACATTGCATTGGGGGAAGCAAAGGAGGTCCATTCCAGGGGAGGTGGGCAGCCGAGGGCGGGGTAAAAACGGTGATGGGATCGTAAACATTCCTGCTGCCGGCTGTGACTGATTGTCCCTGCCGTAGTCGAGGCCAGTCTTTCACCTCTAAAGAAGTAGGTGGAGATAGAGAGAGCGAGAGAGGGAGATGGACGGATATCCAGTGAACAAACGGACGAAAGAAGGAGAGAGAAGGACGAGCCCGAGATCACCCGACTCATGGCCGGAAATAACTCAAAGATGGTAGCTTCCTAAGCAAAAAAAATTACACCATGCGAAGAATAAGAAGGGAAACTAAAACGAGAGGGGAGAGAAAAAAGTCTGATGCGTTTGCAAGTGTGGAATTCGAAAAGAAAAAATAAAATAAAAACGAAATAAAAAGAGAATAAGACGAAGAGGGGAAGGCTTGACACATAATTGACCGTCAATAAGATAAGAGTGGAAACGGCCTCTTCTCGGAACAGGAAGACTGGTGGGAGGATGAACAGGAAAGACAGGAAAGCTCGAAAAGAGATCAAAATAAAAAATAAATAAAAAAAATTACAAGAAAAATAGCATTCAAACAACGAAGGCAATGTTTTATTCTCAGGCTTTTTAAGACGTTTAAGGAAAAAAAATATAACATCTCAGGCCAGGACCTTTTTTGATTCACTAGAGTCTCATTTTGAAAATCAGACAAAATGTCTAATTAATGAAATCTGTATAATAGGTTTGAACTTTTTAATGTAATAAAACAGTTTTCTCCCTGCAAATTTTTAATACAAAATCTCATTCATCTAAATAAAATATCCAATTTAACCTCAAATATGTTTATTAAAGCTTTAATCAGCATAGGTTACATCTATAAAAATTACAAAAAATACTTTTAAATACATAGGAAAGCTCATCTTCATTGCAGATATCCGAATTAAAATTAGGATCTGCTTAGAATTTGTACACTCTGTCAAGAAAATATAAACTCACTCAGAATGATGCAGTAACTTTTTATTGAGATGACTGTAATTCTTTTAAGTTAATAAACATAACTAAACGCTGGTAAAGTTTAAAAACTCACAAATTAAATAAAAGTTAACTTTCCCTGTGTAAAGAAATTATAAACTCGGGTTGAAAACTTTAGATTTTTATAAAAATTGCAACTTTGATATGCAAATTTTTTTTTTTGAAAATCCATTAAATAGGAGGTTATGCTATTTCCAATCATTTATCGTCTAAAAAGTCCTCTATGCATCATACCTCGCAGAAAGTCATTAACAGAGAAAGAAATAAGAAAAGTACATTTTGGGCGATACTAAAAACTTAAACCTAAGCGCCTAATTGGCCTATAGGCGAATTCAAGTTCTTGGTTCTCGTGAAAAATGTCAACTCGTGAATTGCACATGAAGCGCAAACACCAGTGTCATCTGTGTCGCACCAAACTGTGTGTGAAAAAGGTTTTTCCTTCCCATAAATTCAAATAATACGTATATGAAGTTTAAAAAAAGAGAATGTGAAACCCAAGCTCACTATTGCTCATACATCAGCTCAACTTGCATAGGCTAAGGAAGCTGTGAAATAGAAAGATATCAAAACCAGATGTACGAATATTTAATCCTATTTGACCCAAATAGGAAATATCAGCAGAAAACGCTCTAGTACACGTTTCGTCATCTACAACGGATTGGTTCAAAAAAAAAAAAAAAGTCGATTTGATTCCATGGCTCTCATGTTCGCCTGATCTCAGACCCATTGAAAATGTATGGAGTAAAATGGTGAAGGTTATATATGGCCAAAATCAACAATCCCATCACGTGAAAGACCTGAAAGTCGCAATTGTGAATGCTTAGAACTAAATGACCATAGAAGATTAAAACAAACTGATTGATACGATGCCTCATAAAATGATAGAGGTTATGGAGAAGAAAGGAGGGGCAACACATTATTGTTTCGATAATATTTTAATTATTACAGTATCGAGTTTATAATTTTTTTTCCACGTGGGACGTGAACTTTTTGTTTAATAAAAACACTACTCCAAAATTTTGAGCATTTGTTATGTTTATTAACTTAAGAAAAAAATTGAGATGCTAATCAATCATCTCAATAAAAAGTTATTGCATTATTCTGAGTGATTTAGTCATGACTTGCTTTTAAGAGGCCTCGATTTCTCGTGCGTTCTTTTTCATATTAATCAAGGATGAAATATCATGAAAAAATAAGGAGGAACTGTGATGTGGAATTGCTTACATGGGAAGGAGAAAACCTCTTACCACACAAAACATCACGGATATCTTTTGTGGTAAGAGGTTTTTCTTTCTTATACATGAAATATTATCATTATCTAAAATTATAAAATTATATTTTAAATTTAAAATCACCGTAAATAAAAATATTTAATATTTGGCGTTAACCGTGAATTAATATTATCCCTTCAAAACAAACGATAATATAAAAAAAAATGTATAATATATAAAAAAATTCCATTTCTACGGAAATGGTAACCTGAATTGTTCCATTCCCTTTTTTATTTGATCTCGCTCTTGAATGAACGCTTTAATCAACAACCAAGTAGAAATTTCATTTAAAAACTAAACTCACCACTAGCGAAATGCATTCTCAGCGACATACATTTCAACCTAATTATCTGAGAAGGATGAAACTCGTGTTTGTAAAACTAGCGAAGAAAAAAAATAATAAAAAGGTAAACCGACCTTGAACACATCTTCCAGAGTCGAATTGGGAAGAGATGTGAAAAGAATCTTAATTTCGAACGAGCCTCTTTTCGCCTCATTTAGGTTAGTAACGTGCGCGACCCCGATTCACACACAACGATAGCTTACCGTGATGAAAATGGAAAAAAAAATTTTCATTTACTCTGAAATAAATTATTTTGAATATTGAGGGCTTACTTTTTTTACTTTTTAAAATTTTTAGAGGAAATAGCTTTTCTTCCCTCCTTTCTTCTTTGTTTAAGCATGTTTTCTCGCATTTGTGTTATTTAATTAAAGTCTTTTCTTGAATGGAAGCTGTTAGCAAACCTGTTGATCGAAATTTTTTTCTGCTCGCCACCACCGACGGAAATGTTAATATTATAAAGAATAAGTCTGTAAAAAAGAAACTGTATAAGGAAAAAAATTATTAGGTCGAAAGAAGTTCTTAGCAGTAGGAATCGCGGAGGGTGCCCTTTGATGAAGCCCATATGGAAAACTGAAACATATTTCAAAATAAACTCTTAACTCTGTAATTCTAAAATTTGCACGTGAAACATTATTTTAACTTTATAAGCAACGTTTAAAGTCTTTTAAAATATTAATTAGATTGAAATTTTTAATTTTTAACATTTTTTGTTTCTTTAGTAATTGACCTATGAACTAAGGGGCCATTAATTGAGGCAACATATACGATTCCATTAAAAAACTATTAATACATCGTAAAAATAGAAATTTATTTAGCTTAAGAGAAATTTGATATTAGAATTGAATCTTATGTCATTTTAGAAAAAAAATCTACGTGCTTCTGTCGAATAAAAAAAAAACAATATGCGCCCACCTACTCTAGTTTCAAGAACAGTTCAGCTATCCTTACAAATTTCCAATGCTTTTTTGGGCATCGGAGGCCTGCGAAATCTATTTTTCATCAACCTGTCATGAGCTGTTCTTCAAAAGATAACTGAGAGATCGATGAACAAGGACCCGATGATTGATTTAGAGAGTTTAATGCGATCAAAAAGTATATTTGAGTTGGTTCCTTGAGAATTAAGTATCGAGATTTCTGTCGACGTCGAAAGTATTGAAGGTTACTAAATATGAAATGGTGCACTCGAGGTCTGCTAAATATGAAGCGAGGTCTTCTACCTAACTGGTGTGTGCGAATGTGTGTTCTCGTAAATATGCCATCGATCTCTATGAATCCTAATACGTCCGAATGTATCCCTCCACCGGAACACCTTCAGTCTGCAAAATGGTTAAAAAGGACAGGCTTCGCTAAAAGGTGTAAAACCTATAGTCTTAATCAGCTGCATTTCCATGGGTCAACCAAAATTAGTTTTGGATAATAAGGCCAATTAGAGCGAAGCAACTGTTCATTAATTAATTATGAACACTCTAGATATTACGCATAAAGATACGATTATCTTTTTCCCTGAGATAATAAATTACGTTTTACGATAGAAAGTTAGGCGTGCCCAGGAAATCATTGTCTTCTATTGTTTATTTTGTTTCTGTTTCTGCAAAGATCAATTACGATATTTTACAGGTTATTTTTTCTTTCAGGTATTTTTTTTCATTATAAACCAAATAATCGACAAAATTTCAATTATGATACCACTGCCAATAATTGAGTTTTAACATTCTTTTAAATAAAACTAATTATCTGTTAATTGTGCAAAAATTAAATGAGGTTTATTGTATTTTTTAAATAAAATTACACATATATTGACTTCATTTTTTGAACTATTTGTTAATAGTTAAAAATAATTCTTTTTTAAGAAAGAAACAACCAGGTTGCGTTGGTTGATACTTTTACTGTTTCATTTACATGAGGTTGCTACAGAACAAATATGTCGGCATTATTTAATAAATAATTTGACTTTCAGATGCAAAACAGAAATTAAATGTATATTTAATCAAATTGTGTTTGTAGATCCAAAGTTCTTAGTTTCTAATTGCGCTTCTACTACATGACCAGTTTTGCCAATCTACAAGATTATTCCAGATTTCATGGCCGGGATTTTAAAAAATCCTTCATTGTGAATGTTTCACAATTAATCGTTCTCACACCAAAAAATCATTAATTACGGTGACATCATTTCAGATGTCTAAACATCAACAATTTGAAATAATGTTACAACAGTGCCATTTACGCAAAATAATGGCATAGTGCATGAAGAGAAGGGCAATGAATTTATTTATGAAGTATTAAAAAAGTAAACTAATTAATAAAAAAATAATTGGGGATGGCCTTATTAATTTTATAAAAATTACAATTCACTTTAATGACAATAAAAACACTCATCAAATAGAAAAAAAAATGATAATAATAGTTTATTATTTATATTGTCCCGCTTGGATTTTAAAGAGGATCGACACAAGAAACAAAAACCCTTCCAATAGTGTTTAGCATATGCGTTAACCTAAAATCCATTTCTTCTAACCCCTTACAGAGGTGTGATAACAACGATAATTGAGCATAAACTTGCCAATTATCTAATCAGGCCAAGTGAAACTTTAACACAAATTGCTTGGAACACTGCTCTGGAGTTTAACAAGCACGAGGTCTATGAAAAGAAAAGTACATAAAATAATTTACATACAAAGTATAAAAATCTATATACAAAATCTAACTTACATACACAGTCATCATTATTCTGATCTAGTTCGCAAAAAGAACGCATGGTATATGCTGCCTAAGTTAAAAAATGTCAACGTTCACAATGAACAAAGCAGGTCAGAAGTCAACAATTTGCATTCTCCTTCAGAGATGAGAGTAGCCATATATATTTTTTCTTAAGATCTGACTGTTCCGAATGATTACTTCACTGCGAGTATTAGAGTGGAAAATTAAGCTCGCTGAATATTGTTCTCAGTCTGTGCAGAATGAAGTCTAATTCTTAATAATACTTGAGGCTTTTATAAGTCGTTTAAGAAATATCTTCCATTTCCTACTGTAAACACTTATTATTTCTAAAATCAGTATTAAAATCCATTAAAGTATTAAGCTTTTTATATATGCTAATTTTTACATAAAAAATTAATACACCTCTTACAAATAATATAATTAATATAATTTGTAAATATCCACAAATTTACAATTTCTTATAAATGAAAACAATTTATATAACACTAATAGAAAGAACCTAAAAGGTAAGCAAGTAAGGCAATTTGGTATATTCTATAAATGTTCAAAAAAGGTACATATACACTTATATTAATCTCTTTCTTTAAAAATATTACTATCTTCTTCATTGGTATTTCTTTTGGCCTTCATCAATAAACATTTACAGTCTCCACAACACCTACATAGCTTTCGTAATTTCAACGATGAAAAATTTCCACGAATAAAACATAGGAAAAAAAAAAAGGATAAAAAGGTCAAGGAATTTTTAAGGAATTTTGCGGCCTTAATGAACGTTTCTTCTACGTCTCTCAATTTTCCCCTTTTTAAATATTTTTTTAACTGTTTAAATTTTCGTGACGGTGACTAAAACCATGCATGTATTCATGAATAAAATGTCATGATGTGTAAAAAGAAAATCTATGAAAGAAAGTTCTGTTAATGCTTTTGACTGTTCACGCAAAAATATTTTAAATATTATTTAAGAATATTTTTTGACGTAAAAAAATGAAAAAAAAATACATGAATATATTTGAAAAAATTTCGATAACCTAAATATAAAGAGCATCCATCTGAAAAGCATCAAAAGCAAACTATTAAATTTTAAACGGAACAATGCCACCTACACAGTCGGAGTGTGAGAATGGAACGCCCGATGCGATATACCCTAAATAATAATAATTTATATTTTCTTTGTATTCAATGGAAAAGCTTCTAATATGATTTGCCAACAAGTTTCATATTCAGAATCGTTTTGCACTGAATTTTACTTCCTCGTTTAATAATGCCAATATTGAAGAGCTTCACACACCAATGCAGAATTCCCATCTGTGCAGCAAGCATTCATCATGTCATTTGAAAGAAGGTTTAGGTCGTTGGAATCTACCTTTATTATTATATAAACTTCTTGAAATTGGTGCCTAAATTTTATAAGAATTTTTACTATATCAAATTTCCTATTACTGTGAAAAATGCTAAAGATACACAAATTGAGATACGGCATGAATGTTCAGTATTTATTGATGGATTTTTTTTTCTTAAATAAATACTGAACAAGTTCTATTCCGTTTAAATATACCAGGGAAGGCCTTCAAAACAACAATAATCTTTTAATCATTATGAAAGAACCTCTTTGGAGAAACTGAAAAGACTTGCAGGAAGTATATCAGAAACGAAATCATCCAGCCTATCACATCATGTTAAAAGATGTTCACTCAGACAACTGTTTACTGGAATAACTGACAGTCAGTATCCTATAATATTTATTAAGTAGCGGAAGAATGGAACTAATTATTGGTTTCACAATGGCCATCTGTCTGTCTGTCCGTCCGTCCAATTGGTTTCATAATTTCCGCACCCGAAACTCCGACTCCAGTAGGCCAATCAAAACCAAACTAAATAGTGAAGGTGCACATGCTCATGGTAAGCTACATTTCGAATTTCAACCTTCTACCTCAAAAAATGCGGAAATTATGAAGGGGACGGACGGATGGAGAGACAGACGGACATTGTGAAAACAATAAATAGCTCCATTCTTCCGCTACTTAATAATACATATAAATTATAATTTGGAAGAACAATTATAACTGACAAGACTATTCCATATAACACATCATACATCAACCCTTGCAAATGAAAAATAGGTGACATGCACAGGGGTGATTCTTTGGATTATTTTTTTAAGAATCTTTTGTGCTTTGGTGATTATCGGAATGCCGCTTTGTTTCGAAGATACAAGGCGATAAAGGTTTTTCGACAAAAACATATTGATATCTTTTAACGATATTCTGATTACTAAAAAGGGCTGTTTTTGCACTCACGCCAGGTTAGTGGAGATAGTTTTCATAGAAGTCGTTAGTTTACACTACTCCAGTGGAATTTTCAATTTACACTACTGAGGTAGTTTTTTAAAAGATTTGATAAATCGGATAGTCGAAACAATCCTGGTGTTTTTGAAAGAGTTCGGCAACCAAAGAGAAAAAGATTGGATTTCTACATTCTAACTGGCGGCAATCATTTTCAGCAGTTATTGTAGACTAAGAAATTTTTCGTGTAACATTAGATGATAAAAGATTGTTCGAAACAAATCGGTATTCCAAAAATCATCAAAGGACAAAAGATTCTTAAAATAACCCAAAGAATCACACCTTGAATTTTTGCCGTATGTTTGGTAAATACCCTGTATAACTCCCCAATACGCATAATATGTAGAAGATCTACACAGGCAAAATTCAATACATATCTCTCATACGAAAGAGGCGACATTCTCCTATTGCCCCTTCTGCTATCAGGGTTATTCCACACAAACGTTATTCAAAGCTTTAAGATTGTTGTGTATAAACTCAATCTACAGAATGCCATAACGCTAAATACGAGTACATACAGCAAGGAAAATTATACTTAAGCATTAATACTTACATGTTACTCCCCTCCCCCTCCCTAGAAGCGCATTGGCTTGGCCCTATTTTGGATCCACTTCTGGGACTTGGGTTACCGGACTTTATCCGAGCTTCTGTTTCCAAAGCAACAGCAACAGTATTAAGATCTTGCTTAATACCACGAACTTCTCTTATTTGGATCAATGTTAAAGATCTTGCTTTATTATACCAAATAATTTTTATTAAGGTTAAATCTGAAATATGAAAATGAAAAATAATATCAGAAGAACTTAAATTTTAAAAGAAAAACGAAAAATAAAATTAAAATGTAAAAAATGTTATTTTCTTTTTCAATGATTCGAATAGTAATGTCCTGTAATGTTAAAAAAAAAAAAAACTTGTAGAGGAAAGTGACTAAAAGCGGACCCTCTCAATTTTTGCTCTGTACGATGCGCCTAAGCTGTTTATTCAGTTTGTTTGGTTTTTTTTTTAAATGACGACATATTGTTTTTTGTGAATATCGGAACTTTTTATGCTTTTTGTGCCAGGAATTTTGAAGCTAGTATATTTCTTATATAAATAGCTCGGTGTTTAACTAATAGTTTAAGTTTGGAGTAGTTAACTTGCATAGTTATCGAAAAATATTTATGGAACATCTCAACTTCTTGAAATTCTATTTAGTTTCCCTAAATAGTTTCCCTAAAATAAGCCTTTATTTATTTTTTTATATCTAAGATGAAGTTGAAGTAATTGAATACCTGATATTTCATTTAAAAAATATGAAATTGCTATTTATGATTGTTTTTATGTTTCTCTTTCATTCAATACTTATTTCCTCCTTGTAATACCTAATTTTATAAAATACCTAATTTAGGGGGTCCGGTTTAGAAGCACTTTTTTTTGAAATAGTAAAAGTGTAATATCTTGGAATTTTTCTGATTGAATTATTTTATGGTGTTTTTAATAGTTAGACCTATAAAGGAACTTAGGTACAGTATGTGTTCCACATTCTTTTCAATGTTATTTCCTGCGTAGTTTTGCCTGTACACTTCAAGAAGAAAATGGGTGCCTGCTTTTGACCACTTTCCTCTAATAGCTAGTTCTAAAAATTTTTTAGAATATTAAGCTCTGATTCCGAATTAATTCCATAAATCAATTTTTCCATTAGTTAGCAGATCAATTATCACTTATCAGCATTGTGTATCAAAAGACATAAATATAAACAGATATCACTTCTTTCTACAGACTTCTTTTTTTTTTTTTGTAGTCTCTCTTATAAACCCAGAATTTATTGTCCTTTGCTTCCCACCGGAAAATTTGAGCGCATGGTTAAGACTCCGTTTAACCCCTTACGATTCAAGGGTGAACAAATTATATGATTACAGTCATTAAATTATTAACTGGATTATTTATACTCTAAATGGAATGGTTAAGATACTTTATTATAATGTAGAGTTATTTTATAAATGAAACTATAAAACGTATTAAAAATAAACCTTTTGCATTAAAAAAAAAACAAACTATTTACGCTTCTCAAAAACAAATTACACCGTACTTTTCTAAATTTTTAAAGTATCAATCTTTTTCGTTAAAGCATACGCAAGCAGAAAGAACAAGGGTTTTAATATCTATTTAATTTTCTTTTAAGACATTTAAACAAACAATTATCTAAAATATTTCTTAAATGACAAATCTCATTTCAAAGTCATTAAAAAATACTTTCCTCCCTTATAAACAGTCGTTTCTCCACGAACAAAATTAATTTTTCTCAATTTTCCTTTAAAAAAAGTTTGCTATTTTTTTTTCTAAATTCTGTACGAAAAATGACAATTATGATATTGAAGATAATGCTCGTAGACACGAAAAAAACACGACACGGGGATGAGGACTGATTTTGATAAAGATTAGAGGGAAAAGTTTCCTAATTCGACTTGACACAGATCATTCGAGATGAGATCGATAGGATGTTTCATAGCAGGGAAAAAAATATTTGACAGCTTCATTAATGTAAGAAGAGCGACACCACCTACGAACCTCGATGGCCCTTCTCTAACCACTTGATGCAGACAGTGTGCCCTAATGATGGAAGAAAAAATGAGGTAAAAAAAAAGCCAGATTTCCACCCCCGTTTTTTTCTGATATTTTTTTTCTTTTTGAGTTAGTTAAAAAAAATATGATCACGTCTATCTTAACCGAGATAAGGAAGTCGAAAAGTTTAAAAGTAAGCCAAACATAAACAATCTAATCAATTTTCTTCAAATATAACCAGTCAATTAAAATAATTAAGATAAAAGAGCTTCTAGACCATTGGTCATTTTTATCTTTTACTATAAAAAATAGTTCCTTCTTTCAAAGATAAACTTTTCCTTACAGAGCAGAACAAAGAAAGTTTTTTTTCTAAAAGATTTGATCGGTAAACTCGGCGAATGTCATTCTAGAAATTTGATGACTATGATTAGACCTGAGCAAATGAAAGTAAGTTTTTTTTTTATCTGCCAGTGACGATGGGAAAACTTTAATTATTCGTGGACGTGTAGGGTGGAGGCGCTTTCGGTTTCCAATATGGTTTTCTGACGGTTCATGATGGAAATATTATGGGGCCCGTGAGAATCATTATGTAAATGCTGCCAATAGTTCTTTGAAAGTTTTTATCTTTTTTCCCGCCCGTTAGACTTCCCTATCTTTCTGCAATTTTGCCTAATTCTGGAGTGGAAGCAAACATAATCTCCCTTTTGGTAGGGTATCTAATTAGAGTCCTCGAAAATCCAATCTTAATTCTTCTTTTTCTTTATGAATGGCCCCTAGGTCAATTTGATGGAGTGTTTTTCTTCCTCTTTCTTTTGTTTTTCCAGTTGAAATGACAATTTTTATCTCTTTCGATTTAAAAAGAGTCATTCCAGCATTTTAATGATTTTCAAAAAACAGCGCAAACTGAATTGTTCGGGTACTTTTCTTTCAGATTTCAGTTTAAAAACCAAAAGCGGATTGCTAAAAATGGGATTACGTAAAAAGATAATGAAAAACAGAATTGTAAGAATATATGACGTAACTGAAGTGAAAGAAACAACAAATGTTTAGAATTTTCCTACTGAACCTAGTAACAAGCAAAATTTTAATACATACCAATTGCTTGAGTTCTGCAATTCTGTAGGATCACTTTAAAAACGAATCTAAAGAACTACATATTTATGAATAATTCACAAACAGTAAATAAATTATTGAGTAGTGTTGCTAGAATCCTGCTAGCACTACTTGTCTTTTCCATGTGCTGTAGAGAGAAAAAGAAAGGAGCAGAGATAGTGTTGAAAAACCTTTTATAAATTCATGGACACAACAAAGCAGAGAGAATGGTGCCTTATATAAAATGCATTATCCAAATAAGAAACCCGATTTCTCTTTTTCCACTTATTGTTGTCCTTGTTAAAGGACTTAGAACTTTCATCTCTTGATGATACCTCTTTATTTACAAGTTCATTTCTTTTGGTTGGCTAATTAGTTACGGTTTCTGCTCCATCGATGAACGTTGTTGTATTCGGCGGGAAACCTCCGAAAAGAATCACTATCGTTGGAAGAATACAAGCTGGTGGTGGCAGTGTTATGGTATGGAATATACTTTCTTGACATTTTTTATTTTCATTGATATCCCTGAACGGCACTCTTCTTCGATTTGGTTATTCATCCATCGTTATGGATCAGATACACCCACACTATTTCTGCTATTATTAAACTAAAAATTAACAAATCAAAATAATTATAAGTTTAATTCTTGAAGAAGGGCACTACTGCGCTTGGATTCTTTTATTTAACTGAATATTGAATGTCAGAATTCGCAGACATAATAATATCCTCGCCGCCTAGTTTCATTAATCTATAACACTTATTCAGATATGCATTTTGCAACTTCTGAATACACCAAATGTAAAAACAGTTGCAGACTAGACTATAAACAAGAATGCTTGATTTCTAGAATGCACATTATTCTAACCTCGTGCTCCTGGGATCATATGGATTCGAAAAGTTTGAAATAGATGTGATTCTGGAAATTTAACCGATTACTGAAATATTCTATGAATTTGTAAGAGGCTGCATAAAACTGCCATGAGATGAAAAGACGCAAGTTATGTTTCCCAAGGACGGTGATTTGTTTTACCACCGAAAATCTGTTTTATTCTCATACACAGTGATTATTTCTATACGAAAAATTTCATAGCAATTTAAATTTTTCCTTCATAAAAGCGAATAACTATTTACCGGTTACTATCTTTTCCTTCATAAAAGCGAACAATTTCATAGCAATGAGAATCTAGTTGGCTCTTCCGAACCGGTGAAAGATTAAAAACACAAATGAAAGAATCGAAAATAAATAGGTGTCGTGTTTTGAAGGTGCAGAAGCGTTTAGTTTACGACTTAACACCATTAGTTCGTTAATTGCTGACTAGAAGTCGGAAGAAACAACCGACTAGAAGTTTTGTTTTTGGAGTAAAATGCTTTAATAAAACATAAAATTTAGGCGTGCCCTGACTAATACTTCTGTTTTGTACATACTGATGACAGGTTAACAGGTTTTTATAATTCGCTTCTCTGATGAGTAGAAAATACCAGCTTAACGCACGATTTCTGGTTTTACTCTTGAGACTTTTTAATCACTTCGTTTCAATTTAAGAATGGTACTATTAAATTGAATGGTATATGTACAGTTGCATGATCTTACCTGAAAATAAAAATAAAATCGAAAAAAAATTCAAGGGGAAGGAAGCCTCAGAACCGAAATCTACAGAATGTTGATTACGAACTTCAGTAACGATTTATGCTGCGAGTTAAGTGTACGTGCGCGTGACAGAAAGCACGTGAAAAGATGCTATTACATCCGCATTGTTGTTTCATTCGAAAGCAATAAATGTCATTAAAATGTCCCTGAAAATCGGACCTTACTGGAAAGGCTACATTACTGCCGATTAAAAATGTACAGGTCAACCGAACACCACAGGTCATTCGAAAGGTCAAGCAGCCTGTCTGTGAAATTCCAACAGCCCAAAGAGGGATCGCAAACACTGTAGAAACTTCACATATTACTGTAAATAAAATAATAAACAAATATTTGCAAATGGAAAAGCGTCACAAGAGTCGTGTTCAATAGCTGCTGCCATTCCACGAAGCAGAAAGAGAAACTGTCGGAGGCTATAAGAGGGTTACATCGCAGCAGAACGATGGAAGTAGGTTTTCACTTTGGTTGAAGCTTACGTCTACCTCAATGATTGCAACATTTTCTACCATCCACATGAAGATAAGTCATATCAAAAAGTGGTCCAAGTAATGTAAGGAAAGTTTTTCCAAAGAATTTATGGTGATTGCGGGATGCTCGTACAAATTCAAGCTCACAATCAGAATAGTGAAAAGGAAAGCTAAGGTTAACTCCTTTTACTATCAGCAACATGTCCTCAGTCCAGATTTCCACGAGGAAATCCTCGCATTGATTGGAGATGAGAAGAGCGAAGTTTGGCTGCATCAAGACAAAGCCTCCAACCATACGTCTAACGACCGTTAAATTTATTTTGGATTTGGAAGACGAAACTGGAGTTCACGTTATATCCTTTCATGATATCTCTGTCAAGTCACCAGATGCATCCCCGATGAATTTCTGGGGATTTGGATTACTGAAACGAGTCCTTGCTCGACGCCGTCCGCCGTCCAATAAGCATTGAAGGTCTCTGGAAAGCCTGCAAACAGGAATGGAACAACATCAGTCTCGCCATTCTGCAGACATCTCTTCTGCATTGAAACATACGGTGCAGAGCAATAAGTCCTCAACTGGGGTCACCAAATAGAATACGACCTGTACACATACAGCTGTGTGGAGAAAATGGGTTTCTTCGTAAACTTTCTCCTTCAAGTCGTTACCATAAATCGTAATCAACCTTCTGTACACCTTCTTCCTGAGCTTGTGTCATTGCAGTTAGGATGTCAAGATTGTTTTCATGCATTATTATTGTTATCGGCCTAAAGCGGGTTTCAGAAATTCCTTGGGGCGTGCGAGTTTTACATACTATTATATACAAGCTGCGTTAAGACTTGGGATGACGTCATAACCACCGACCACTCGGATTGCAGAAGCAAATGCAGACGCTCGCTGTGCCGCTTTCTATCGTAAAACGTGGAGTGTTTGCGTTTGTCGCCAACTATCTGCCGCTTTTGGAAGCGGGCCGCTAGCTTTTTAATTGTGAAACCCGCTTAACACCATTTTCTTTTCTTAACCTTGTTAAATATTATTAGATATAAATAAAATTTATGTTTGTAACTTTTAGAAGATATCGTCACTATAGAAGATAAAAAAAATTCTTTTAACTGGATAAAAAGTAATCAATTGATTGAATGACTTCTTTAGTAATCATATAATTTCCATAATTGTTCCATTTAATTATATAAATAAAAACAATTCAAATACTGGCATTTAGTCTAAAAGCATTCTCTAATTTAATGCTAAAGCAAAAAACAATCGACACGTAGAATCTTCTCTAACCCAACAGATAAAAAATATCAATGAAGGTTCAGTTCATATATTTATTCATTTGTTGTGCTTTCAAACAAATCAACTTTAAATTGGTTTAATCTTGCAAAACAATTTACTTTTCTTTTAACGTTTAAAAATGCATAACATTAAGTAGGGAGTCAAAAATTGAGCAAGATTGATCGCTTTTAGTCCTATGGGGAAACTAAGGTATGGAGAAGCATTCGCAACTGCTTGAAATCTAGTAGCCCTACTTAATGCTGCTTAATTCCAGTTAATTGGAAACTTAATAGGTTTACGTTTTTTCTATTTATTTTTTTTCAGACGTTACCTACTTTCAACATCTCTTTATTGATTTGTTTTCGCTCATTCATTTTTTTTTTCAGAATGTTCATTATCGGAATTCGACTGTAAAAAAGGATCCCCGAAATGCATCGATTCCTCGCAATATCAAGATGGAAAAATTGATTGTCAAAATGGAAACGATGAAGGTACAGGAAAGACGCATTAATACTTTTCAAAAGAAAAACTTATCTTTTAAGCTTTCAAAATCGTTTTATTATGCAGTTCGCAATGCAAGGCTTAAATTTAATGGAACAAACACGCACACAAGAGAATAATATCAACAATTAATCAGTCTAATTTCAATATGAAGGTGCATGATGTTAAGTCTTAATTATTTACCATTTCAAAATGTAGTAATCAGTATTGATCGTCTTTTTTTCTTTCTTTTTGATACGTTATTTTCCCTGTTTATTATCTTTATTGAAATAAAACTATGATGCTCATGTCGTAAAATGTTCTCGAAAATAAATTTCATTTTTATGAGCTTGTCTGAGCAATTCGATATAAAATGGTGTTCGCTGTTAATAAACGAGAGAAATTCCTTGCGATGTGCGAAAAAGAAAAAGAAGAAGAAGACGGGCTTGTAAGAAGGGGAGGCCATTGTCACTTGAGTTGTTCATTTGTAACAAGAGAGAAAACGGAAGAAAATGGTCTTCTGCTAAGGAGATGGCTCTCGACCCCCGTGAACTCGTCATCCGATCGCTCTCCTCTTCACTGGAATCTCGTGCAGATGAGGTCAAAGGTCATACTCATCTTATGCAAATGAGCAACCGAACGACCTATTTGGACTCTCTTAAGATCGCATTCTCTGAGAAAAGTTGGAGTCGCCTTCGACCCCGACACCCTCGCCGAAGGTCCACCGAGTGTCGACCAAAAGGAGGATGACACCCTCTCTCACCCGCTAGGCGGACGTTACTTGCCTCCGTATCGCCTTTCTAATAAAATGCACAACTACGAACGGCCTTCAACAACGGCACCAACAAATCTTCCAAAGTTTATCATGAAGGCTGCCTCTTTCCAGAAGAATCGGAATCAATAAACAAAAGAAGCAGCAGCAAGAAGCAGAGTTTCTTTGGTAGCTAAGGGTAAATAAAAGATCAGGTGGCTGCATTGCGTAAGAATATGAAATGTAATCCAATATAAAAATTTATATTACATTATTATATAGAACAATTCTAAATGAATGAAACCACGTATTAGCACAGAGTAACTATTTATAACAGAACAACCTTTAATGTATCAATGTATAGCCGGCTCGGTGGCTGAGAGCGCTGATGGACAGGTTTCAGTGCTCCCGAGATTCTCGAGTTGCGGGTTCGAATTCTGCCTGGGCATGGATGTTTGTATTTGTCCTATATAAATGTAAACAGTCATTTCGGTACTTGAATGCTGCTAAGGCTGAAATAAAGAAAGAAGAAACACAGGAAAACTCATGCCTATATAACATCACAAAATAATGTCTTCTGACATATTTTCAACGATGTTAAAAATAGATCAGAAATGGATGATGGAATTTGGAAGATATCAAAGTTTGTCTAGTAACAAATCTTGTGTGGAAAATAACTCTTTATAGATTTTGATGCTATTGAATTTTAAAGGATCATTATGTATGATGGTTGAAGTTTCTTCAATGGGTTTGATAGGAGCCCTGTTTCAAGGTGGTGGTTTGCATAGGTGGATTTATTAAAATTAATTTTATGCATTCTGAACTGGTTTTTCATGGAACCAATCATAACTGGGATAACTTTCTGTGGCATGCGGGGGTAGTAAATAATTCCTTAATTAAATGAAAACTCGAAGGCTACCTGTTCCAAAAAGATGGTACTTGACTCCATCATCACAATGTAGTCTGGTGTTACCGAAATGAGCAGCTGCCTCAAAGCGTTGGACTAAGGTCGTACTTACAAAGGCCTCGTATTTTGCATTTGACCATCAAAGTCATCTGACCTTACTCCCACTTATTTTTTCCTGTGGAGAAGCTGATTATGTTCCATAAATGCCACAAAATCTGCCCTAGTTATGAAGACGAATTGTTGCTGCCATGGAAATCATGTGGAAAAGTTAGGCAATGTATGAAAAGAGATAGACTATCGCCTAATACTTCTATGTGACTCACAGTTGACCACATACGCTTGTGATTCATTGAGATATAGGTAACCTTTGAGTGTCTTTCTATTCATTGATACTTCACATATTGTTCTGTTATAAATTGTTACTTTGTACGAAACACATGAAGCAGTTTAATTCATTTATATAATATCCATAATGGGCGTGAAGGGTAATATAGTTTCAGTGAATAATAAGAAATCTACAAGTGAGATTTCTTATCAAAAATTTATTGTCGGCAGTTATAATTAAAAAAAAGACTGTTTCTTCAAATCCTAGAAATAAGAAAGCAAGATAAACCAGATAAGCTTTTGAACAATCAGACCACTTTTGACAAGGACCCATTGTTGGACACAATCACCTGATTAAACAGCCGGAAATGACGCTGTCTTAATTGTTGTAAATTCCTTTGACGTGTTTGGTTAATCATTCCCTTTGTTGTAAACTTTTAAATTTTGAAATTTTTGGTAAGAAACCTCACTTTATTTTATCCTCGCAGAAGATGGTGATAACAAATATTTAATGTCTTTGCGGTTCGGTATTATGTTGCTAATCCTAGAGCGCATATTTCTTATTATTAATTCATTTATCCTGCATATTAAACTTCAGGAGATGTTGCTGTGTCTACCAAATATTAAAATGGTGAAGAAATGAAAAAATATCATGATTTCGTGTAGTCTATAATTAAGTCAGCATGTCGAGGCTGTATATAAGAATCCAAATTTGAAGAGAGTACGATTAAAAATTCGAAAAGTGAAAATAGTTGTGTTTCAATATAAATAATGGATTTCGTTTCATCCAATCTGAACCAGATAAATAAACACCATTTGCCGCATCACTGTCATTTAAATATCAGAAATCCTTCAAATAAAAAAATCTTTAAAACACGCATTTAACTTTACTATTTTAAAATCACGTTAACTTTTAAGTTCACTTTCCGAACATCTAATAGAACCTTCCACTTTAAATAGCGAGCTGACTTCGATTTCAATTCTAATGATACATACAAAACTAATGGGCATATCGGCACAAATGCAGAAATCTTGTAATTTGATATGACTTTTATTCTCCGCTATAATTATAATTAAACGAGAGCTCAAATTTTAATTTGAAATGGCTTTAATACAAAGTTATTCAAAAATATGGAGCAGATTTCAACTGTAAAAGAGAGAAACAAATTCCGCCTATCATTTAATTTTGGATAGAGAGAGGTTCAAACACAATTCTTCCTAGAATTCCATTCAATGTTTATAGCAAAATTGCGGCGCCGCAGGAGAAATCGCTTTCTGTACCGCAGTTTGCGAAGTGTGAATTCACTGTAATAGTGCATCGTGAATTCCGCCATCGGTTCAACAAACAACCAACTCGTCATAAGCAAATATACAAGCAACATATAAAAATTCATAGAACTTGTTTTTACTTCACAAACGGCAGCATACAAAGCGACTTCTGTGGCCTCGCCATTTTCCTTTAAAAAGCACCGCTGCTTGTCATTGGTCGAAACTTCTAAAAGCGCTTTTAAAACTTTGAAGCTTCCTCTATCCAGTAATGTACGGAATGATTTCTCTCTTTTATAATATATTTGAAATAAATACTTGGAATCTGCTCCATCTTTTTGAATAACTTTGCATTTTCCCATGTCATGAATTCAACAGATTACACTACTACAATACTATCCAGTATAAGGGAAACAAAGGCCCAACAGTAACAATATTGGTAAAACTTAATAAGAGCTGTGTCAATTGAAGTTCTCAACTGTTTCTTTCTTGAATAACTCAATTGTCATATCTGTGTATAATTGTAGAATCAATAAAAAAAATAATCTTTATATGCTTATAAGAATATCACAACTTTGCAGTACTAATGCAGTGTAAGCAAAGCAGCAAATTATAAGCAAATATGTTAAGTTTTTTTAATACTACTTACCATACACTACTCCACAGAGAAAAATAGCATCACCCTAAATACAGGATATTCGAAACGGTAATTTGGCATGACAAAGCACAGACATACACAGCAAACATCAGTAGGCTTATTTTGCAAATGAAAATCTGAAACATCGAATTTATGCTCTCCAAAAGCCTCGAAATGAAGATGAACTCTGTACTTCGGTGAATATTACATAGATCACAATAGGCCAAGACAGATTCGAGTACTCTTTGAACAGTATTATATCACTAAACGGATGTATCGCTCAATTTGCTGGGCATATATTGTTGTTGGGATGTCTAATTATTTGAAATTAAAATAATTCGTTTTCAGACCTACAGGTATTGGACATTGAAACTGAAACACCTGGTAGAAATCCAAAATCTTTATTTAATAAGGTGTTGGGGCACCGTGGGCAGCCAGCACAGCAGCAACACGTCTTGGGAAGGATCGGTAGAGGTCCTGCACAGTTTGCACCCCAGACCATTACTGATCCACCTCCGTGTTTGACTGTGGGTGCCAAGCAGTCTGGGTTGTAGGCATCAGAGGGGCTCCTCCAGACGAATACCCTCCCTGTTGTTTGGAAGACAGTGTAGCTGGACTCATCCGAGAATATGACGCGTTTGAGGTCATCCAACGTCCAGGTTTTATGCGTCCGGCACCACTGAACCCGCTTGGAGGCATTTGTACTACTGATAAAAGGCTTCGGTATAGCAACCCTGCCATGGATGTTGGATTTATGCAGGTAACGACGGATTGTCTTCGTGCACACAGGTTCCTGGAGGTGTGTATTCATTTCTGCGGTGATTTCTGCTGCGGTGGTTTTCCGCTTTCGTGCAACAATCCTGGTCAATGTCCTGACGTCTCTTTCCGACAACTTCCGTTTTCCCCTGCAGTTGCTCCTCCTGGACGTGATTCGTCCTTCCTGTTCATATGCACACATCACCCTGGATACTGTAGCACGTGAGACATCACAAAGTGTGGCAGTTTTGGACACAGATGCACCTGCTAGACGCGCCCCAACAATTTGTCCTCTTTTGAAGTCGGATATGTCTCCCATTATAGCGCTCTGCACAGACAATTTGAAGCTTACTATCGAACTTTTCTACTGGAGTGACTACCAAGACCTCTGACACGTGATTCATTGATATGCATACGATTAATTACCTAGCAGAAGGTTCTATTCAGCCCTGGGGGTAACCAGTGCTATTTGCGAAGGTGTTTCAGTTTCAATGTCCAATACCTGTACTTCTCTATCTGTCTTCCAAGTTTTGTCTCATTCAAAGCGTTTTTTAGAAATTTGCCCAAGACAAAGGGCCAGGTCATTATCTACTTTCCCAGCTGAAATTTTTTAATTGAGTGTTCAGCAACAATACTGTGATATTGTTGCAATCAAATGTTCCTCATCTCAACAATATAAATCCATTGTAGCTAGAAGACTCATTTCAGAAAGTAGACAATGAACTGGCCCTAAAGCAGGAAAAAAAGTTAAAATGGATATTAAGACTTATTGAAGTAGCCTATTTATAAACAAAATTGTAAAATTAACAATCGAAGTGGAAAGAAGGAGATTTTTCTCTTTTCCCTAAATAAATAATTCAAGCATCAGTGAAAGAGTGTCTCATTTTTGATTCTAAATAGGCTTCCAGATTGCGGTTTCAATTCTGACCAAATGCTTTCCATAGGTTTTACGAGAGGAAACTTTGAAACTGTTTCTTCGATAAAGATGAATAGCCGTTAATCTCTTGTGGTTGTTTGCCCGTTGCAAATTAAAGAACCCCGAAGAGTCAACATCTCCAAAGTTCCGTTGTCCGACGAACCTTTTATAGATCAATAGCGGTTGAAATGGCCGCTCAGGCCATTCATTGAACGAGAACTCCAGAAGAATCTGGCTGCATGCTAATGAGTTGCAATCGCTTTCGTCGTGTTTTCAATATTCGCTCAAGAAAATAGATGATTTATTTACGGCAACATGAATATTTAAAAATCGATGAAAAGAAACAGCTTTAGAAATGGTGGAAATAAACAGCTTCACATAGTTAAAGGTCATGGAAAACTGAAGTAACTAAATTACAAATTTATTGCCAGTGATAATTTTGGAAATCGATATCAATTAGATGTACCATTAGTCTGTTTATACTGCTTTAGGTAAAGTTATAGATTAATGATATATTGCGTAAATAGAGCTAAAACAGGAAAGGCTGGCTGCTTTTAATATTTGTAAATATACTCAGTATATTAAGCATAATTTTATTTGTTTCCTGTTGATCATTTATGATTGTTAGATGGCATTCGTAAAATTTACGAATGTGTACATTTTAAACTTCTTTATAGTCCGCTGAATGTACCTTAGCAATTTATAAGACTGGTAATAGATTTGATTGAATTTATAAGCAATTGTTTTATATAAAATTGCTTTAGAACAAACAATTCAACGAAATAATCAACTCTTTTGCTTAAAGTTGGTCATTACGGCTAGGAATAAACACGTCTTATACCTATAAAATATTTTTTAACTGGTAAATACATACATATTGCGACCGCAATGTGTATCACTATACTTTGGCATCATTGCGAATTTTAATTACCGTATACATTAAAGGTATCATCTGCATTTAGAATACTTAAATATTCTCAATTTCATATTTTAAAGCAAGCATGAAAAGAAAACTTAAACTTTCGGAGGAATAATTTGAAATACAATTAATGTTAATTGAAAATCTCTGAATTATATCTTTTAAAACTAATGAGCAATAAATTTTTATTATGGCCTTAAAGCAAAGACATGGAATGAAACTAGTGGGCTGAGTAACAATTAATTGAAAAAAAAGTCAAGCAATAGAGAAGGAGATAGCTGGAGAGAGAGAGAGAGAGAAAGAGAGATAGAGAAGAGAGCTTAGGAAGCCCATGTTGGTCGAGTTGGGCGATCGTCATCGAAGCCCACGTCTAGCGTGGTCAATGAACGGGCTAATGCTTCTGAAGGGTCACTGGCCCACATTCCACTCCTTATGAAGACAAACCTACCTGTCTTTGCTCTCTTCAACGCCTTAATAACCACCTTCCTTCGCCTAACATGGAGGCTAGCCGAGGGGGTCGTAGGAGGGCCAGTGGGGGGTTTAACGTGCCAACATGGAGGGGACTCCGAATTTACGATTATTATGACTGCTTATGGAGTGCCATGTCGCCGAGAATAAATTTTTTTGTGAATGTGTGAGGAAGAAGAAAATAAAGAGCCATAAAATATGACAGGGAGGAATTCAACCATACGGCTTGTGAAAAGATAATATGATACTTAACTGAAATAAAGCTAAAATGTTTATAGGTTTTATCATTCATTAGAGCTGCTATTTGAGTGCTGTTTAAAATATTGCTCTTAAAAACAACGATATTGTTTTCATATGAACTAATATAAGTTTGGTTTTAGTTTCATTCCTTCAACATGGTGAGAATGAAATATGCTAATATTTTAATAGATTTAAATATTATATAACTTGATGGCATGTGTAAAAAATTAAAAATATACTTTTAAATTTAACTCCCAAGCATGTGCAATATGTTTAATTCTTGAATCCTATTTGGCTGGTAAATTTAATGAACTTTGGTTTATATGGGTCAATATAGATTTTAGATTTTATGACTTTTTTTATTACGCTCGTTCTGGTTAAGCATCTCCAGATTATTTCTTCATAACTGAATAGCATATCTATATGAGTAGTGAAATACGTTGTTTTAAGTTATACTAAATATGTTAAAATTTTCTTTACACACAACACACTTCATGATGCTGAGAACTTAAAAGCTTCGAAGCAAAATTTTATTTGTAATTTACCTGAATTCTCAGTTATTCGCCTCTCAACGTTGGTTTTCTCTCTGTTGATTCCATGAAATTAAAAGAGGTAAAAATTAAAATAGTCCATTGTGGAAACACTAAGCTTTTGGACTGCAACTGCAATTATCTTCAGAAGACAAAAAAATCCCAGACCATCTCGTTTTATTGAAAGTTTTGAAGCGTCGTAATTCTTAGCATCATGAAGTTTTTCTACGGTTGTGTGTAAAGAAGTTTTTAAATCATTTAATATCTACATGAGGTCTGATTGTTAAAGCAATAGTGACATCACCAATATCACCAACATTTCCATATAATTGTTAGCACTTGTTTTTAAAATTCAAATTCTTATCCATAATCTGCAGAAAGCAGTAGTATTGACAAAGTCAGAATATTTACATGATTTTTAGTACATGTCTTTAAGTGTGTATGACTAAATTGCAAAACTTTCGTTCACGACAGATGTCCATCCACGATAATCCGAAAGCCTCACAGGACTTTTCCTCTTGCATAAACAACCAGTATTATAAAATTCTTGCTACAATCGTAGATTTACCACCATATTTTTTGTTCTAAAATACAACTTTCTATACATTTCTTTCTTCCCTAATGCTTAACAGTTTGCTTTCTATAATATGTTGAAAGTATCCGTTTCTTTTATAGTAATCCCCTCGCAGAAGAGGCCATTTTGGCCTTCACACTTTATTATTCAACATTTATTTAATTTATCTATTTATTTATTATATAAAATCAGAATATTCGATGTTCCGAAGGTCACACAGAATCTGTGTAGAAACATCGCATACTGTAGGTGTATAAAAATACAAATGTAAACAATTACAATGGAGCAATTAAAAATTTGGCAAAAATGAAACAAATACACATAAAAAATCGTAAAATTGCGTATAAAAAATAAACTAATAATTAGTGATGTCAAGATCCGGATAATTCAAGATCCGAATATCCGGATCTTTTTTTCGGACCTAGGTCCGAGATCCGAGGTACGGATCTTGGATCCGAGATCTGCATCTTAGATCCGAGATCTGAAATTCGGATCCTGTATCAGGCAATTGTGTATATGCAAATTTTTGTATATATAACTACCTTATAACGTGTCTCAAAGTCAAAAGACCCTAACTCCCTATGACTGAGCAGTGGATCGCTTTAATGTAATCGACAATCAAAATCATCATAAAATAAATTCAGTTTTAATTTAACAAATCTTTAGTTTTCGTTTTAGTTAGAATTGACCATATCCCCTCAATCTATATGGACTCGACTATTGTGATTGTGATAGCCTGAGTCCTCCTAAGTCCTAATTAGTCCTAATACGCATCCAGTTAAAGGATCCGAGATCCAAAATCCGGATTCGATATACGACATTCCGAATCCGGATCCAAGATCCGACATTCGAAATCCGGATCCAAGATCCGACATTCGAAATCCAGATCCGAATCCGGATATTTTCAGATCTGGATCAGAAATCCGGATCCAACGGACATCACTACTAATAATGAAAAGGAGATGAGAGAAGAGAGAAAAGAGGGATTACAACAGAAGAACAAAAGAAAAACGAACAGCGAACGGGGGATGACAGAGAGCAGAACATCAGTGGGCTTCGTCGATAAACAGAGCGCCTGTTTTGAATAATGGAGTAAAATCTTATGTGGATAGAAATAGTTAAGTAATAAACTAGAGGATACTCTTTTACCACAACAAGAGAAAAAGAAACGAAAAAATAATAAATGAAAAAGAGCGCCAATTAATAAAGATGATTTCAGATTTGATATTAGATTATACTTTTCGCTTTTCATATGAAAAGTTTATGTTGTAATTTGTTAAAACAGTAATTTAAAAACATTCTATTGAAGGACTATATCTTTGAAATACTGTACAAGATATGTTATTATTTACAGACATAAAACATAATACTATAAAACTCTTTGCACAGCTATAACAATCAACAAGAAAGTTTGCATGTATGTCACTCTTTTTCCAAAACAATTATTTTTACTGATTTTTGAAACGGTGTTAGAGCAGATGATGAACCTTGAAATCGGTTTAAATTACTTTTTAACAAATTACGCTTTCTTTAGTAAACACGAAAACTTGATTAAAATGTTTATTTTAAACTCATTCGACAAATCACTTTTCTTTGACTTAACTTCCGCGATTCCCTTTTAACATTTGTCAAGAAGATGTGTGAATAGCGCATCTTCAACAGAAAGACTAACACTTGAAATGATTGAAACACTCCAAAAACCTATTTGAAAGACAATTTCCCCGTAAAAATAACTGTTGGTTCTATGTTTTGAATTTACATTTTGTCTTTATTTTGGAATAAAAGGTGAAAAATAATGAAACCAGCATCCAATTTTCTTGACTCCTGTCGTTAGAGAATAATTTTTATTAAAAAGAAAAGTAAAAAAAAATCATTTTAATTTTCCACAGGATGTACGGAAAACCACTTCATGTGTCGTGACCGGTCAACATGTGTCGCTTACACCTTTAGGAGAGATGGCATTGCCCATTGCAACGACGGATCCGACGAAGGTAAGCGCCGTGTGTGTACGTGGGCGTCAATTCGTTTTCACTTTTCAAACCTGAATTTCCCCTTTTCCACGTTGCATGATTTGCCCATTTGGCTAACAACTATGGCAAAACGCAAAGCTTCTCTTATTACCATCATCATGATTAAAGTAGTGTTATGGTTATATTAAATCCATGATTGTGGAGTTTGTAAAATCTTTAAAAGAAAAATGAAGTCCTTTATTTCACTTGATTAAAGAGCGTCATTTTATCTACATTCTAGTCCATAGTTTTCCTCAAAAGGCACGGGAAATGTAATCAGGTTTAATCGCTAACATAATATCATTGCAAATGCTAAATGAGCAGTTCAAAAACAATGATTAACCGGAAGAACGCAAAAAGACGATTTATTCAATAGACTCAGGATAGAATTCTACATGTTAAATTACTCGCAAACTCAATAAAATCTTCCTATAATTAATTTATTCTGTTGTTCAAGCTTTGTAAATATTTTTAAGTTATTATATAAAACTACTTGCTATAATAATTTATTAAAAAGACTATTTTAATAGTCAATTTGATCATCTTAAAAAATATAATAGAAACTTTAAAGATGAATCCTCCGCCTTATTAGAAATAAGTTTAAGATGAATTCAATGAAATCATTCGTAAATCGAAATAAATTTGAACAATATTTTGTCCTATTTGTTTCCATGATATTCCGATGATTTAAGGAAAATTTCACTAATGACTATGTAATAACAGTATAAAAATTTATCAAAGACGAATCTATATCCAACATAAATCGACCGTTCGCTTTGAATACAAATCAAATGAAGCGAGCTTCAATGAGAGAGAAATACTGTCAAATGCTTTCAGGCATACAAATTTACTTTAAATAAAATTCATCAATGTTTCCTGTATTTTTGTTTTTAATATCATATGTTTGATTTCAAGGATGGTAAAAAAATCCTTAATAAGAAACCGTGACGTAAGCACATTGAAAGGGTTCCACCCCGAGATGACACAGCGCGATGACGACAAAGGGCAAAAGGCTCCTTTGCAGACCGTATCGTGCCAGATAAACATTACCTGCTTGTTTTATTGGGTAAGGTGGGGCATATGTAAAAAATTTAATAAAGAATATAAATTAAGTCAACATAATATTCATTTCAAAACTCAATAAGTGATGCTCCGGAAATATTTTGAATTTAAAACCGTTTTTTTTTTATCCGACCATAGCTACTAAAAGTTTACATTTCGATTTCATTTTTTACGAAAGACGATTCTTTCAATGCTTAACTGAATCCATTCTTTGGAAGGAAATTTATTTTTTTTATTTTTCTTTTTTCTTTTATACTTTTGACATCATGAATAACAGGGACATTCGACCTTTTAAAATGATAATAAGATTGGTGGTCGAGATTGGATCTCTAGTGCTTTAGAAAGGGATCTTTTACTGCAGACGGAAATAAAATTGAAAAGAACAAACTTAAAGAAAAACAAATGTTTGCCTATTTTTTATTTCAACTTCATAAACTTTATTTAAATTTCAATGATCTATTTAGAGAAAGGGGAGGCTTGTTTTTAAATACTTATTAAAAAAAAAAAGTAACTGATGCATTAAAATATAGCCTTGCTGTTTCAACTTTTCTTTTTTTTATTGTTACTTCGATTGTTTAATATTACAGATTAGGATATCTAGCCAATAAGTATATTTCAACATCTTTCTTCAAATCTCTATTTTAATATCTTTTAACCCCTAACTATATATGTGTACAAGCGGTACCAGGGTCAGGTTTAATCCTGAATAAGTAGAATATACTGCGGGCCCCGCACTTCTAAACTGGTTGTATATAAATTGCGTTTACTCTGGAAATAGGCAATTCTCCACCATCGACTGGTTGATCATAAAAATATGCTTAAAAATCCAGCTTTAACACGGATTAAGCTTATAAAATAATACAAATGTTTAAAGAAAGATTTGAAGAAAGATGTCGAAAGGTTTGAAGCTAAATGTTGGCGGTCACGAACAATTCCGCCACCTTGCGGTAAAATCTTGACCAAATTTACGAATATAGATTTTTTTTTAGGTAGATCTTCACTTTTCATTTAAACAACGACCTGATTTATTATTATTTCAAGATATCTAACCTTAAAAATTCATTCAGCATTTCCTTTCTCTAAAAAAATAAAAATTAATTATGCCAGCCTTCCGGCTGTTTGCGAATATGAATCGCTTCTGTTGCTTTCTGGATTAGAAGAAGCAAAATAGAGTTCTCGTTTTTTATTTGTATACGAGATGAAAGTAATAAAGAAGAATATTAATATCGTTTCTCTTTTTTACATTTTCGTCGCCAGAACCTTGCAATGATGAAGAGGTCAAATGTCGCACAGGAGCTTGTTTTCCTCTTTCGAGATTCCAGGACGGAATAGATGATTGCCCAGATGGTTCCGATGAAGGTAAACAATCAATTCTAGCTATACTGTTCTTGATTTTACACAAAATTTTTAAATTCTGGAAAAGCAGTGAATATTTTATGATGAAGCATTCTGAAAATAATATTGCATGAAATAAAATTATTACGTGAGAGCATTAACGCCGTTATTAATATATAAATCACCATCCATTACATTCGGGTACTGTTTTACATTAATAATTTCTCTTCAGCTAAATAATTAATTTTTTTTTCTTTTCTCCGATGTTATTTTTAAATTTTAGAATATCTGAAAAAGACAAAATTTGAACTAAAACAGCTACGTTAAGAATCGTTGGTAATTATTAATGCCTTAATACTAGGTTATTATCATTCTCTACAATTCTTTCACAGTTTTCGCAAGAAACTGTTAAAGTACGAATTAAAGTAAATCGGAGATTCTACATTAAATATAGAATAAAGTATAGGGAACTGTACATTGTATTTGGGTTAACTACTATCGAATCATCTTATATTTTAGCTTTCCGAACTTAAAATTAATTATTGTATGAACAGATTCATTGAGTTCAAAGAATTAATTTTCTTTTCAAATTTAATAAGGAACGCATGTTTACATAATAATATTAAAAAAACTTATGTAAACGTATTATATCCATTATTATATAAGAAACGACCTCCGTTTCTTTTTTCTTAAACTTACGGAAAATGAACACAAACTAATGTGAGATAATTCTTCATTCAAGAAAGAAATGACCTCACTCTTCTTCAAGGCAAATATTCATTCTGTGTTTCTTGTCCATGACTTTCATGTTCTCTAAAGTCAAGGTTGAATTTAAAGATTTCAGCATTGACATATCATAAATATTTATTTTATAAAATTAATAATTAAGGCTAATCTTGCATTCGGAGCCTCATTTGCTGTAACATCTTAAATCTACTGAAAAATAAGTTAAATAATAAAGCACAACAATTGATTAAAATTAAATAATGAAGCGCTTAACATTCCTTAAAGAGGGAATTTAGAAGGAATCAATCTTCATTAAATAATCTGTTTGACAACTATTTTTAAATTACGTATTCTGGTATTCTTTGTGTCTTCAACCGATATTTCGAATGGTGCTTTTTGTAAGTTCCTAAATGCATTTCATTTTATTGGCCTCTAATTGATATGTGAACTACTCTGAATAATTAACTCATAAACAGTGTCTGTAATATTTTGAAACATCGATATTTCAACATTTTGGCAATTCTTATTTGGACAGAGTGCCTTCCTCATCAGTTCCAATGTATATGTGGATTTCCTCGCTGCCTGGAACCTGAAGATGTGAAGAACGGAAAGGTGGATTGCTTGGACGGATCTGATGAAGGCATGTACAAATTAAAAAATAAAACCTTATAAATATTAAAAGAATATTAGATCTTTTTCTTTTATTGATTTTGACTATGTAATTCTAGTGGAAATAGATAGAGATGCTTTTGATTGTTCTACGATTTCGGAAGAAGCGTACCAATCATTTGATCGGAGGAAAAGGCAAATACCCATAGGTAAAAGTTGTTCCTTATTAAAATAATAATTGGAATTCAATAATTATAGAATTAATAGTAATTTCATAAATTTTAACTTTTTTCATATCTCACGTTAACCATCAATTGCTTGCTAATCGATGCATAGGGCCATTTCTTAATGTTAAACAATATACACTGTCTTATCAATTTGATAAGAACATTCATTCTATTATTAACGTGCAGATACAAGTTTTGTACTCAATATAGCTTGAATCCATGAATCCAGCGTGGTATCCAATCCAAGTGTTTGAAGCATTCTCCTGAAAATTGACTCAACGCTAAGACAAGTGCATCACGTAACTCCTGTTGATTCGATGGTGGTGAGATCATGTGTCTGAACATTCCCCTCTATCAAGTCCTATGTTATATAGGGTTGAAATCTGCTGATTGTACAAGATACTTAGCATCGTGAACTCAGTGTCGTGTTCCATGAAACATTCTGTGCCTTTTGAATTACTGTATATGAAATGAATCGTCTATTGATTCAGATGGACATATTAGCAGCAACGTTATTTTGAGGAACCAATCTGCCTTCTGTGAGGGATAACCGTGCTATTTGTTCTTTACCATCAAGAACTAATTTACTTTGCTTCATTGGGGCCCTCTTGGCTGTTACGGTTCTGGAAAGCTTTCTAGATTATTGTCATCAGCCAGCCCTTTTCATCCACTATGTGATTTCAAACTGCACATTTTCCTTGTCTTATATAGTCGTTGTATCAGAGCCATTTCTTAATGTTAAACGAATGTCTACACAGTGTTGCGCGTGAATATCGTAGAAGAGTGATCGTTAATTAATCACCCATGAACTACGATCCTAATAAATTGATAAGCCAATGTATATTAATTAAATCAAAAAGAAATTGTTTTAAAAACTAAACCAAAACATCGTTAACAAATGAGATAAAGCATCTAATTACCTTAGAAACCGTGGATATCAATAACATCTCAGTAAACAAATCAAATCCGCTTTTCCACATATATTATACTTTAGCATGAATATGCTTATTTCAGCCACCATATGGCCATCTTTCAGCATGACTAAATTTATTTACAAATTTTTTTACATATTGTTACTTTTACTGCTTATATAAAAATATTTTGTAAATGAATTAAGATAGCCACATGGTGGCTAAAGTATGCATATTCAAGCTAAAGTAAAATCTTTGTGGAAAAGCGGATTTGATTTTTTACTGAGATAAAAATCGTTATTATACAATTATATAATTAATTCTATTTAATTTGAGAATAAAATAAATTCATATTTATAATTAATATACGCCAGTGCTTCAAACTTAAACAGATCTTTTTAATCTTTAATTCTAAAGACGTTTATCTAAATAGCTGTTCAATAAAGAAAGAATAAACATAATTTTACGTAATGATTAGACGAAACCGAACAGCATTGAAAGTTCACTGTACAGTCTTTTCAATTTAATTTACATCAAATGGTTATGTACTGGAATGACAAGTCTTCTCCAATTCTGCTTTCATCTGAAAATTATCTCATCTGAAGCTTAGATATTCTAAGCATTCCTTTTTAGTCCCTAATTTGAAAGAAGTATATATCAATACTTATATGAGATGATTTGAAGTTAGCGAAGACGAGTTCATACAACAGTTTCCCATCATTCGATTAAAGTTTCGCGGAAACGCTTGCATAGGTGAATATCATGAGAAAAATACAACTTGAAAAAGTCAAAATTTTTAATAACTGTTTGATAAACAGAACGTGTTCATTTCTTTATTGAAGAGCCTCGCTATTCGCTAAAATTTTATCAATTACAAGAAAGCATACTTCTTTTGCAATAAAATCGATGTAACTCGAAAAAACTGTTAGATCATAATGAAATTTGATATAAAAATTCTTCTCTCTACCAAGCTAATAAATGATTAAATTTCTGTGTCCAATGTAATTTTACGGCTACAGGACAATGCAAGGACACTTTAAGCATATCACTGGAATGCTTCCGTGTTGCTCAAATACTTCCTCGGTTACCAAGGTCCCTAGACCTTTTGCCATTCCAGCATATATGAGATGTGATGGGTTATATTGTGCCTGCTGTTACTTATTATGTATCCCATAACGTTGAAGTAGTAATCATTTCATTACTTTTTACAGAATGAATTTCATTGTAAACTGATTTTTTTCTTGGCACTTCGATTCTTGCTGAAGGATGTAATTTAAACGTTAAACTTCTTTAAATATAAAATGAGTATCACAATCCTAAATATTAAGTCAGGACTTTTGCTTCCCTTTAAGAATGAAAAAGTAAATAACTTTATAATTTTATCAAAAATAAATTTTTAAAATTTCATTTGTTTCATTATTTAATTGGTTGGTCGTACAGATAAAACAGATTTGCTATCAAAATGGTGCATTATATTTAACGTTGCGTTCCCCCAAACGTACGTCTGATTCTAATAATAATTATAAGGTTATGCTTTCAAGAAAACACATTTGAAAGCTACAATGTTGATTTTTAAAAAAAGCCCTAAAAAGAAAGTTAATCGTTTTAAAAATAAATACATAATATTGCAGATTAAATATATAAAAAACTTAAAACTTTTTTTTTGCTTACGAAAAATATTGTTCCTCTCAATTATTTAATTTTAATAGTTTTATGGATAAACTGTTTGGACTTTTAATCGTTTGAAAATATTAAAGTTGCCGGCATTTACCATTGCTTAACTTTATAATCTCTAAAAGTTTAGGTATGATATATAAAAATTAACCCTTTATGTTAATAAAATCTAAGTTTCAGGCGTTTTAAAACACACATCTTTCAAATTAGCCATGCACTTTTTCTTTGAACTAATAAGTTTGTTTTACAAACGATATATCCATTACAAATTCATGCACTATGTTTTCCAAATATGTTAGATTTACACTTCATTATTTCAATTTTGAAACAAAACCTCAATCTTATTTTACATCCAAATTCTTAAATTATTTTCAGTTTGAATAAAATGAACTTTCTTTGCATAAAAATGTCACTCTTTATTTCTTTTCTTCCTTTCTTCATTTTACGTAACCTTTTATATACTAAAGATATTTAATATCATAAATATTTTTACATCAAACATTTATCATACATATTTCTCATATTTATTAAGTGTATACAATCTAAGAATATCTTTGAATAATCTTTAATTTTCTTATTTCACTCTTTATTTTTTGTGCTTTCTCTTTCTGCTTTTGCTAGACTGCATTAACGAAAATGTTGTAGTATAAATTACTATTTAAAAGGTTTTTATATTGTTTATTATGGTTTAAAATTATTTCGATATTATGGCTTAGTAGTGTCGAGCTATTGCAATAACGAAATCAGCAGATATTATTAACCACTGTTTTCATTAAAGAATGGACATAAATAAGGTGAATTGCCAAATGAAATCATTCGAACAATCTTTAATAATCTTTATTCAAGAGAATACCTTTAATTTTTTAAAATTGAAAATCACTTCTTCAAACATAAAAAATCCTTTAGATCTCTAACGATCTAAATAATAATTTTATTACTGATTTTAATTAAACAAGAATTATTCTTTAAGAACAGATATTTAAGGGGAAAATATTCGATAAGAAATAGATTTGGCAATTCTATTCATGTCCGTTTTTATGGTATTATTTTATGGTAACTTGATTAACCGCAATAAAATTGCTTCAGAATTTAATTGGTTAAGCTATAGATCTGTAGTTGCACAAGTTCTATCTTAGATTTCTTTGCGCACATTATTCTCATGGTAATCTTTATTGGAAGGGCTGGACGTTCCTGGCGATCTTCCCGGACCTCCATTTGTAATGTTCACTCCTGTGGCCCAAGCGACAGGGTTTCTGGGATCTTCTGTGGAGACAGTCTTTCGCAATGGAATCACAACTCTATTAACAACGGAAACTCACGGTTTCTACAACAATGATGGCTTTTACCAACGCTTGCTCAATACCCGTATCAATATCCTAGAACCTCCAGTGTTCAGAGATGACTTTCGTGATAGGTTTCCTCCCGAGCTAGAATTCACTCCCTCATTCCCTTCTTCCAGCTTTGATGATTTTCCCACCAGGTCAGTAAAGTTTATCACTGGTCTGGAGCCACTTTTAGAGTCTTCCTTTTCACCATCTTTCAATAATGATTTCACGTTCATTCCTAAGTTTGAAGACACTCTGGACTTTCAAATTAATCTTTCAAACTCGCAACAAACGGCATTAGAGGAAACGATTGAAAGTACCAAAACAATAGAGGAAACTACAGAAAGTTCCAAAACGTTAGAGGAAATGATAGACAGTTCCAAAACCATAGAAACGACAGAAAGTTCAAAAGCCATGAAGGATATGAGTTCCAAAATTGATAATACTTTAGAAATAACGACAGTTTCAAAAGCTCCACTTCCACGCTCGACTATTTCCGCAAATGTTCTAGTATCAGGACGCTTACTACCCAGTAAAACTATCCCAGACCAAAGAAGTTTAGCATTTAGTAAGCGAAAATATCTTGATATTGCTAGTGATCGTTTCAAAGTTGAAAGAATGCCAAAAGCAAGCGATCCCGTATATCCTGCTTACGTTATCACATACACAATTGGTCAAAAATCTGAAAGACTTTATACATCTCCTTCCTTTGTACAAAAACCAACTGTGACTTCCTCTTTTCAATCTACTGAAACTCTCTCAACACCTATTTCTACGTTATCTGTTGCTCCAAATTCTGAAAGAATAACAACACAGAGCATGACCAACAAGGCTAAGTCTAGATCAACTATTCTAGTGAAACCATTTTTACCAACCAAAATGAAACCTGAGAAAATTACTGCTACAAAGAGCTACGCACCTATTTACACACAGACTATACGCGGCTACAGCACGAATTTTTTGCCTAGGGCACGGTATTTGCGCCCATCTCCATCAATAATACGTGCTTTTCCTCCCATCCCATCTGGCCGAGCATTGGATATTACTAGTTCAGAAACCTCGAGAAATTTATCCAAGAGAACAAGAATCACGTTAAAAGGATTTGTTCACTTCACCACAACTGTTTCCGGGACAGAAATTGTCTTTTTACCACAAACAATGGATAAATTTAATGATGAATTTCAACAACTCGCACCTACAAAAGCATACACCTCTGATGACGTTAAAGCAACATCATCTTTGGATGTTAATGCAATTGCACTGAATGAAATCTTAGATTCTTCTCAGAATACCTTGATAAAACCCGGAGCAGAACAAACAGAAAGTAAAATTCTTCTTATATCCAGTAAAGCAAAAGAAGCAATAGTCACTGTGCTTGCAACACCTTATTTAAGCTCATCCATGAAAGAGATTGAGCCTGTTAGCACAATGTCAACAGAAGAACTGAACTTTTCTCTTCTGGGCAAAGAAAGCACATTTGATTCTGAATTATCAATTACCTCACAACCTGATTCGGTTTCCTCAGACGATAACACAGCACAAACTGTTTTCCCTGAGAAGCAGTCAGACTCAGCGGCAGTGAGTAACCAGCTCACAGAAAATCTCCAAATTTTCCCATCTTATACCGAATCTATTAAACCTGAAGAAGACGAAGGAAAGGAAGAGGATAAGAAAGGGACGCAACCAGCGACTTCAAATACTTTAGATTTTACGTCTTTCGAGATTTTACTTCCATCCCATAGAGAGAATACATCCGAATTTGGAAAATCATCTGATCTAAATACCTCGACTTCGCCGTCACCTTTCGCTGACATGTTTGACATTGCTGATCTGGAAGCATTTCCTACGCCACCATCTCACGGGAACGAAGAGGAAGAATTTCCAATTGGCTTACTTTCCTCGACTGAAGGAACCACTGAAAACCAAGGAACTACGACTATTTACACCACTGTTGTTATTGGGACAATGATTGATGGAAATTACGCACAGGTTGTCCAGAGCACTTCTAGTCTTTTATACGTCATTGACGATGATGGAGAAAACTTAAAAACTTTACCAGCTTCTAATTCTTTGCCTTCTATCAATATTATGCCTACAAACGTTATTACTAAATATACTACTTTCACACATTTCAGTACCGTAATGCAAGGCGAGTTTCCGTCTGTGATTACAAATTACGATATAATTTCTAATATTCTGCTCGAAGAAAATAACGTAGATGCAACAAACACAAACACAGAATTAACGAGAACTGAATTTACTACGTTTACACACTACACAACCAACTTCATAGACAGCTTTCCATCTGTTTCCTCAAGCTTGGAAATAGTTGAGAATGTAATTACAGAGACACAGAGCAATAACAACTTGCAAGCAACAGAAACTCTCTCATTTTTGACGTCTGAAATTGTAAGGACTCTATATTCAACTCACACTCACTACACGACAGTATCTATAGGCCAATTTCCGTTCATAACTTCCAGTTTAAAAGTTGTAACAGATTTCGTTACTGATAAAATTTTATTAGTTCCATCCATGATTAGCGTGAATCCAACGAAGCCATTAATAAACGAGATAACATTAAGTTCTTTTAGTACAGTAAGTGGAGAGTTTCCTTCTGTAATTTCAAGTATAGAAATACTTTCAAACACAATCCCATTAGAAGAAAAGACGAAGAGCTCGGAAGTTAAGTCAGAGTTCGTTACCACAGAACTTTTCACATCATACAGCACAATTTTTCGCGGCAACACATCGTCCGTGTTTACTGAAGTCGTAACAAATACAGTCAAAGTAGAAACTGTTCAGAGTAGTAATCAAAGCGAAACTAATAACTTGAGTAAAGATGATAATCAAATGCAACTCACTTATGTAACTCTTTCCAGAGGTACGACCAGCTCTGTTCAAAGCATTGTGAACGATTCAGAAAACATGCAAAAAACACTATCAGAGATTAATTCCAGTGTGGCAACTGTTTCAAGCGTTTCAGAAATCATTAAGACAATCTTTACTACTTTTACAGAATTCACAACAAAATTCTACGGCGAGTTTCCTTCAGTAATGTCATCACTAAATATTGTTAGTAACACAATAACCGAAACTGTCAGTATTTTCACGTCACCACCTTCTACAGTTATTCCGTCGATACCCGCGATTACAACGGCGAGTACCGATAGCAAAGTAACATCCGTAGAAGCTTCTTCCGTGTCAGATTTATCGTCATCGTCCATTCAATCCAGTAGTGTATCCGATATCACGATTTACCCTGATCAAACAAAATACTTTACTTATACATATTATACAACATTTTTTATTGGAGAACAAAGTAGTGTAACCAGTCACGAAGTAGTTAGCTCCACAGTGGTCCCTGGTACATCTGATCTTACAAACATTCCTTCTGTTACATCGGAACAATCTGCCACATCAACAGACCAATTAAGCAATCTGTCTGTGGAGTCTGCTGTCAGTGTACAGCCACCCATTAATAGCGAAATTCCATCCCATCTGTCCATCAATCCCGATAAAGTCCGGCTCACTACCTACACAATTTTCACTACGTTTATCAAAGACGGCGTATCTTTTATTTCCAGCAGCGAACAAGTTGTGACTGTGACGGAGTCAGAAGATATCACACGACCTTCTGTAGCTGTTTCAATGGCTTCGTCTATCTCATCAGCATTTGGAACCCAAATAGCTTCTACCCCATCTTTAAGTAATCCAGACTTTTCTGTGAGAACAATTACCAACAATTTGACATATTTCACTACTTTGTTCCTTGAAACTACTACATCTGTCATTACTAACGTGAAAATGGAAACGAGTTTGTTGACTATCAGTTCAGCACATACCGAAGAAAATGAAATTTCAGTAACTTCGAATGACATAAAAGCAAGTGATCAGTCTACTGCTTTACAGGAACAGCTTCCAAAACCAGATACCACCCAGAAAAATACTCTCGAGTCCACCGTACAATCTCAGGAATATACATTTCAAAACTCGGTGATAACTGAAACCTCAACAACAATTAATACGTATTATACTACTTTCTTTTTAGATGGATCGACATCTGTAAACAGTCGCGAAGTGATAAACACTAACGTTATTACTAGAACAATCCAGCTTCAGCCTATGTCAATCTCGATTCTCTCTAACAGCTCTTTAGAAAATCCTCCGCCAATAACTGAAATTAATTCAAATCAAAACCCCATTAACAGCACAGAAAACAAAACATTTGAAATCACACCAACAAGCACCACCAAATCGGAAGAGCTTTATAACACGTTTACGCAGTTCACAACGTTTTTCATTGATGACACGACGTCAATTAGCAGTTCAATAGTTATTGTACCTAAAGAGCAACCAGCAAATATTGCAACAACTGTGACGACAACGACGACGACAACTAAATTCTTCGATCAAAATGTAGCCAATACATCGTCGAAACAACTCGTTTTAGAATTAAGCGAAAACGTAATAGATGAAAATGTTACTGTCTTCAGTGAAGGAGGACAACCTCAAAGAGATCAACAAGCAGAAGATAAAGCAAACACTAAAGCTTCCGTCGAAACTAAAAGTAACCTCGAATCCAATCTCCCCACTGTCAATAGTCAAATAACCAGTAAAGAAACTGCTGCAACGTCACCAGATGTAACGTTTTTTTCTGCGACAAATTCCAATGCACGAGAGGGTAAATCCGTCAGAGATATAAGCGAAGCTATGATGAGTAATTTTACAGATTTTTCTGAATGGTTTAGTACAACTAACATGATGGGTGTCAATAATAATAAAAAAAATATCAATGACATTAGTCACGGACCTATGATCATCACACCTGCGCCTTTAACTCAAGAAATGAATTCGTTTAACGACACCAACAAACTTGATAGTTCTCTCTCACCTGATACCGTTCATACTTCGAACGTAGACCCGTTACTAAGTCCGTCAAGCACTTTATCTAATTTTGCAAGAACTTTATATACGACATTCACTTATTACACAACGCTTTTCACTGGTGACCAAGTTAGTATAAGTACTCGACTTGAGACAGTGACTAATGTAATAACGGACGCTATGCCGGTCACTTCAAGCCCTTCAATGGCTTCAAAAACCTTTTTTACAACCTTTACATATTTTACAACTTTTATTAACGGAGGAGTTACCAGCATCTCTAGTCGGGAAGAAACTAAAACTAATATAATACCTGATGCTACAACATTTTCATCCCCTTCAAGTTCATCTAGCGTTTCCTCCTATCCTCTTACTCAATATACAACTTTCACATACTTCACTACATCATACACGGGTGACACTTCAACTGTATTAAGTAGAGAAGAAGTCAAATCAACTGTATACAAAAACCATGACGAATTTGTTCTAGCGAATAATGGTGTTCTTTCCTCTAATCTAGGGCAAAAAACAAACAGTGTACCGCCAGTTTCATCTCCTACAGCTGAACTTTCTTCATTAGCAACTACGTATTACACAACGTTCACATATTACACAACTTCCTACAGTGGCGATCAAACTTTTGTTACTAGTCGGTTGGAAACCGCTTCAAATGTTGTTGTTGGAACTGAAACAATAACTCCAACATCTGTCACGCCTTCGGATGCCCTTACCCATAGTAGTGTCATGAATACGAATACAACAGTTTCTTCTCTTCTTCCATCTTCTCCTCTTTCCACCCCTTCTACATTATCAACAATTAGCCCGACATCTCAAATTATAAAATCTGGAGACCAAGAAAGTGAACCAAGTTCAACAAGTTCGTCTTCATCAAGTACACAAAAACCTACTGGTCTATTATCTACCATAAGCAGTGTAACTGTCGATAAGGGATTAACGACTGCCTACATAACGGAAATTTACGGAACCTACATTAACGGACTGTATGCCCATATACAACAAAGCACTTCATCTATATATATAGGATCGCAACAAAGTACTGCTGAGAATAATAGAGCAAGTGTAATCATAACAACTCCAATAACGTCGAAAGCAGATAATCCTTTTATCGTAACTCCAACACCATTGAAAAAATTATATCCAACTGGTCTTGTAACTGAGACATCAGGAACTGTTGTCAACGATGGCACTTCGACACTGTTTACTAGTAGAGTTCTAGGAACATATATTGAGGGCACGTATGCTCAAATTGTTGAGAGCACATCTCGCATTATTTTAGGTGAAACTATAGCTTCTAATGTTCAAGAAAAAACTGAGTCAATCGCAAGTCCAACAGTGGCAGAAAACATTTACAAAACGGGTCTAGTATCAAAAATCCCAGGGAACACAGAAGTGAATGAACAACTCACAACAGTGCACGAAACACTTGTTTTAGGAACATACATAGATGGGGCATATGCGCAAATATTGCAACCAACTAGCACTATTATTCAGGATACTAGCAGCCAATCGCCTTCTTCTTCTCCTAGCACGGTTGATTTAAGCTCTTCAAATACTGAGGCAACTTCTGAAGAGAGTTCAAGTTCATCTCAAGTAACTGAAAACTCTACATCACAAGCGATCAAACCAAGTACCTCCCTCCGTCTACGCCCATCATTGAGACCGCTAGGAAATCGCTTGCGTCCAAATAACTTTTTTAATCGCCGCTCGAGCAGCAGTACGTCCGCTACAATTGCACCCTCTCCTACTGCGACAACTAGCTCATCATCAAGCCGTACCAGCAGCTCTTTCCGTCGGTTTGGATTAACTTCGGGTACCAGATCTTCCAGTGCATTTGGCAGCAAAAGCTCAAATACCCGTGCTTCCTCGCCTGGTTTTCGAGGGTCGAATCTTGCAGGAAGAGGTTCTAGTGCCAGGAGTTCACTCTCTGGTGGGAAATTATCAAGTTCTCCAAACGGGCGTTCAATAAGCAGTTACATACCGAGAACATCTTCTCGCAATAGAGCAACAACTTCTACAAAAGGAAAATTTATTTTCAGACCTCGAAATTCGCGGTTCGGAATATATAGAAGTAGCATTTTAAGTAGCAGCAGCACCTTGTCTTCTTTCGCGCCTTCATCCACCATGTATCGTTCTTCTTCCTCCTACAGCAACAGCGTACCTTTTTCTCTCGAGAGCTCTTTAGACCAAACACCCACTCCACCTTTGTCTTCAGAAGACGTCGAGAGGATTACAAATACTGAAGATGACAGTGACGAAAACAGCGAAAGCACAGAAACTCTAAATACTCCGTCGAAAGAAGAAGAAGTCGCCACCACCCCTAGTGATGTAGATGAATTCCAAGACAATAGCGCTGATAATACAAATAATCGACGCAAAGTACTTATCCGCCCTTTTCGCCCAGGAAAAAGGAGACCTTATCCTTACCGAAACAACAAAAACAAAAAAGACCCGTATAACGAATTTGAAAGCGACGACCAAAAAGAAGCTGGATCCGAACTGATTGAAGTAGAAGAATATGCCCCTGGAGAGATTTTCGAACAAGCCGTAATACCCGAAGAAGCAGAGTACATTGCTCGTAAGAAAAGATCTACAGAACCCGAATACTCGGAGCTAAATAGAGAAGAAATTTTTTTTAAAAGAAGCCAGCTAGGAAATAGAGATTTTGAAAATATTGAACGTAAAAAACGGAATCCAGCAGATGACAGCGTGGAATCAATGGAAAAAATTCCAGTAAGTCGAGGGTCAAAATACGGAATGAAAGATGCATCATTCAGGGATTATCAAAGGCCATACAGATCAACAGAGAGTAGACCCCAAAAAACAAGAATTTCTCGCCCAACTGCTCGCAAAGTTACAATTCGCGCTCGTCCTTCTTCTAGAAAAGAAACCATAACAAAATCAATAGCACCAACTGTAGTAGAAGAGTCATCTACATCCACTGCTAATTCGCGAACGCGTGGTCGACAACAGAAAAGTCAAATACGAAGGTCGTCTAAGGCACGCGTGTCTCCGACATCGGCTTCTAAAGAAACGGTGGCAACCACAACAGCTGCACCTACAAAATCAGCTGTAAGGAAAACAAGGCCACGAAACCGTGCGACTGCAACAACAGCAACAACAACCAGCCCAAGTAGTGTTAGGGAAAAAATTACTATTCGTCCCTCGTCATCTAGACGAAACCGAATACTGAATACGCGTCACAGATCTGATTATAAAGGTCGAGTTATTTCTACGCGAAGAAGAGTGTCTGGTGGTCGCAATAATGCAAGAAAAACCATAGCTACGGATACGTGGGCAACAGCCGCAACAAAAACAAAAAACAGCCGAACAACAAAATCAGTCCCTGTTGCGCCGACGTTGGCCATTATTACAGTTACTCATACGCGAAACACCACAAAAGTTCTCACGATATTCCACGGACGAGAAACAGAAATTCGCACACTACGTACTACAGCGTTAAGCGAGCAGACGCTCAGGCCAGAAGATTATTCTACAGTTTCATATGCAAATGGAATAACTAAAACGTTACTATCATCTTCCATGACTACCGATATATCATCTCCTATGCTAACATATGTGACTGAAGTTTTAATTACGTCGTCTATAAAACCAAGTGTTACAATTTCACGCTTAAGAGGCGGTGGACGTGAAACGAAAACTTCAACCTTTACACTTTATGGTGTCACTACAGTTACAAGCACAAGCACGCAGTTCTTATTGCCAACTCAGTCTTCCAACCCACTGGCATCATTGCTCCTTCCGCAACTGTTACTTAATCAATTTTTCCCCAATAATCAAGTTAGCATTAGTACATCGTATTACACATTTGTAACAACAACAACAGTGCTTTCAACGTCTATAGTTCCGTTGGTTTTCCGAGATAAAACAAAATACAGCACTTTAAGCGAACTTAAAATAATTCCAAGCACTATCATTACTTCCACTACAATTCCTGTTACAGCAGCTCCTAGTTTCGGAGCACTTAATCCCTTGTTTCCACTGTTCAATCCTTTACAATATCAGCTTCTGAACCAGCAGCAACAACTGGGTCAACAAATTCAGCCAATGGCAACAATAGCGGAGCAACCAGCTGCAGTTGTACCAACTAGAGTAATAGAGACTGAAATAGAAAGCGAGGAAGAGCTTGAAGCTCCTCCTCCTAGACGACACAAACCTCAGCGCGTGGAAAAAATCGGACCTATTACCAGCGTCTTAACTCTTTACTTATCGGGTGGAAGCCCAGGCCAATTCAATTCCTTTATAACAACAGTAACTTTGGAAAATCCTGCATCAAATGAAGACGACGATGCCACGCGGATCAGACGAGCAGTCGGAATCGACCCACAACCTGCTGACTCTGTATTAGAAATGACGACGTCTCCTGAATTGTACGACTTAATAGGAGACGATGAAAGTTATCATCAGGACATAAGAAACGATGCAGATATTTATTTAGTGTCGGCTATGCAAGATGTGGATGAATACGGAATAGCAAAAGGTTATTTGGAGACGGAGTATTTAAAAAACGTTCCAGAAGACAAAACAGAGTCGATCGAGGAAACCACTATCGATGAGATGCCATTAGAAGATAGCTCCGAAGTAGTTACCGATTCCTCAGAGATGGAGGATGCCGAAATCGAAGAAGAAAACGAGGATGAATATAAATCAGAAGAAGAACTGTCGTCTAGGCACAAGCGTTCTACAGATTTAGATTATGACGATGATATTTCTCCGGCCATCAATCCAACGAAATCAAAAACCAAGTACATGACATATACTCGCTATGTAACTAAATATAAAAACGGGCAATTGCTTGTGACGAGCACGGAAGAAACAATCGCACGGGTCAACACAAACAATTACAAATATGACGATCTCACTAGAACCAAGGAAAATGAATACCTCAGAACTGAACCTTCGCTAACCGATCCCGAAGAAGAACAAGATGATTATGAAGATGAAGATGAAGAAGAACCAAAAGAAGAAGTTGCTCCAATCAGACCAACAGCAAAACGAATCCGCATAACAAAGACCCGCAGAATTCCTATTGCAAGCAAATTTACCATACGACCAAAGCCAAAAATCGAGGAAGTTAAACCTTCAATAGATGAAGAGGAAGAGCCAGTTGAAGAAGACGAGGACTTAAAAAGAGAAGAAGACGAAGAAGAGGAACAAGATGAAGATGAAGCAGCTGAAGAATCAGAAATGGAAAAATCGGTAATCACAGAAGATCCAATCGAAGTTGACAGCGAAGATCAAACAGAAACAGATTCCGTTAACGAGCTCTCATCCAGCACACCTTTACTCTCTTCTAAGAGTGAGGAGATTCCTTCATCTGTGGAATTTGGTAATTCCATAAAGCCTAGTAGATCACGAGTGAGAATACTTCGTATCCGTCCCAGTGGCTCAGCACCCGGTGTATCAAAAAGGATAAAAACTACAAGGAGAATCAAAATAGCCCCAAAAACATCAAAAGATACCACATCATCTAGCCTGGAGACTGAACTCGTATCAGATATAGATATAGAGAAGCTTTCTATTTCTAAAGATTTAAATTCTCTTGAAGTCTCCCAACCATTAACGACCAACCACTTAGAGAGAAAACTTAAATCAACATTCAAACGTGTACAGCCATTTCCAACCAGTGCCATACCATTAACATATTACACCACCTTCACTTACTATTCAACTGTGATTGACGACGACGACACAACAGTAAAAAGCAGAGAAGCGGTAACATCTAAAGTGGCGACGGAAACCTTAAACCCAGAGATAGTAAGCATCATTCAGAGTAACTCAGGATTAAGTATTCCCCCAGAAGGAACCACGCTCTTGAATTTTGGAACGCGCACCCGTGACGGAATCAAGACGATAGTGAATGCGGGTTCCCAAGTGAGAATAGAAGATGGAGGCCTGATAACAGCAACCCGTCAACGCATTAAGATAACAAGGACGAGGCAATTGAGACCTACAACTTTTCCTGGAACAAGTAAATTAAAATTTGACAAAAAAGACAGCGCTCAGGAACAAGCTAAAAATGCATTACGAACCTATCTTACTATCTTTACTTATTTCTATACTTTTATTGATGACGAATCAACCCATTATTCAAGCAGCGAAGCAACTCATAGTGAGATCGTGACCGGATCGGCGAAGCCACTTCCAGATGACTTCGCACGTACCGAAAGTTCGTTTGGTATATATACACTAAAAACCGACTTGGAAATAACTCCTGTAGGATCTAGAGTGTTTGAGGGCACTACAACGTCGGTTAATTTGGGTGATAAAACGATCGTCATGTTTGGAAATGTGCCACGATCAATTGACCCAACTAAAACAATAACGTCTAATCCGGCAACTAGTTTGATTAACGATATTGAAAAATCTGAAGATGTTAGTTCATCTTCCGAAGACGAAATCACGAGGCTTACAGCCCAAAAGTCACGACGGATATTTGCTACACGCACTCGAATTCTGAGGCCAGGTGGTAAAAGACAGAGAATCACACGCACGCGTTTCATCAGCTCTACGCCAGCTATTGAATCATCTTTTGAACCAATATCAACAGAAGAAGTCTTAGAAAAATTCACTAAGCCTTTGTTTTCTGATGACGAAACCGAATTTTCTCGCCAAAGAACTGACGATGACAGAATTACTTCCGAAGATATTCCATCTTCATCTAGCGAATTTAGTCATGAATTAAAACCATCTATTAAGTCTTCTCTTCAAAGACCAAGTGGCTCTAGCCGAACGCGGCTAACCCTAACAAGAAGCCGGCAAGAACAAAGCCATTCTCTCTCAAGTGGAGAGTCATCATCTCCCTCCTCCTATTCCATAGCGCATACTCGAAAATTCGGTTCAAGACGACCATTCGTAACTCGCACGAGATCATCAGCATCTAAAAAACTTCCATCCAACGTTATATACGTTACATATACAACAACAACGTTAGTACCATTCTTAGGAGGAACTCAAACTCGTACTCTAAACGTGGTAACTTCATCTTTGCGCACCCTTTCTCCAGCAGAGCTTTCTTTACTTTCTGTATCAGAACTCCAATCTAATCTATCACCTTCAACTTCTGAATCTGAAACACATACCGATTCTGATTCTAAAACTGACTCTCAGACCGAACCCATAAGTGTATCGCAAACTGAATCTAAACCAGAATTACAAACCGAATCCCAAACTGAACCTCCATTAAAGACCATTGATTCATCTCTGCTTGATACTGAGATTTCCGAGATAACATCTGTGTCTACAACGTCAGTACCTTCAATAAGTGCTTATTCCCACACCCCTAGATCATCTGGTAGCTCGCATCCGTCATTATTGTCATCTCACTCTGGAGGGTCTCACTTTAGTGGTAGCAGTGCTTCCTCCTCTCGTGCCTACTCTTCCTATTCTTCCAGAAGTTCCTCCCAACAATCCCATTCCTCAACCTTTAGCGGTCCATCTTCCTACACTCCAGGATCCTCTTCCATTTCTGGAGGATCCCTTTCCGCTTCCGGAGGATCATCTTCATCTACTGGAGGGCATTCTTCCTCCAGTGGGGGAATATCATCATCCTATTCTGGCGGATCCTCTTCCATTATCAGTGGATCCTCTTCCTTTACCAGTGGATCCTCTTCTTTTACAAGTGGGTCCTCCTCATCCTCAACTCTTTCCCTACGAAGTTCTTTCCCACTTTCTTCCTCCGCCTCTGTTGTGGAGACTGCTAATGTTACTCGCACTGTGCTGGAAACAATTTCCACCACCGTCACTTACATCATCACTCGCCTTGAAGGCACCAGTCAAATCGTCTCTACTAAAGAAGAAACATCAACTGATGTAATCACGAGAACTATTATTGAAACTGTGGCACCAACTTTGTCTTCTTCTTTTGAACCTATTGGTGAGTTGGACTCGGTATATCTTTCATACAAGCCAAAATATTTTCTGAATTCCTTAAACTAATGTTTATAAGATTCTACAATGTCTTCTCAATCTAAATAATTCTCCTATTTCCTACTAATTTGTTTTACAATCCTTAACTCATATTTCCTATTTCCCTTCAACCGAAATATATTCGGAACCTACTGTTTTCTTTCCATATATAATAAACGTTTTTGCATGAAAAGATTGTTATTATCATAATAATGTCATAAAAGCATGATCCATGTAGAAATGATTGTTCCCCTTTTTAATTTGCATTTTTTTTCCGATTACCCTTGCATGATCATGATGAATTTGTCATCTGCATTTTTAAAATGTCATTTTTCCCCTGTCTCCTTTACAAATCCATCTAAAAATCCTCTTAACTTATTGTTGTCTGAATTCGTTATAATTTATACCATTTATAACTTTTTAAGCAGTACCATCGCCAGTTGATGTGTTCTCAAGATTAGCGCTAAACGTGACGGATTACACCGCCTTGGATGGTTAGTAATTCTAAGAGTAAATAAATATGTAAATTTGTTATTCTGTCATAAAATATTTATAATTAGAACTATCTATTCCACGATACGATTTCCCTTAAAGGTAAACTCCACACCCAAAATAAATTTGTTTAAAATGAAAGATGAAAGTATCAATAACAACGTAGCATGTATAAAAATTTTCAATTCGTACTCAAAATTGATAAAATATATAAAAAACTTTCATTTTTCCCCTACCCCTGCGATTGACACTTACGTCATAAGTTGCCGAGATGTGCGAAGGAGTTTCGAATTCGTGATGTCACACATTGGACGCTATCGGTTAGTTGTCAGTTGGGCATCGTAATGGACTATGAATATGAAACAAGACCGGTAGTGACGATTGCGATTTTGATAACAGTGACAGCGGTGTATAATTAAATGCTAGCAGACTTAAATGCTACTGCAACTTCTGCGATATACAGCCCTAAGCATTAAACCGTGAAACGGGATCTTCTGCTTGCCGCGTCGGCGTGTGCACATTAGGGCGGCGTGTGCACACTATGGCGGGGTGTGCGTTACACAGCAGATAGGCTTACCTCCTCATTCCTTCGGCTGTTGCGGTCGTTATTCTTGAAGAACGCCAGGCCAGTTTAGAGTTGGAAGAGCATCTAGTTCCACCTTATACGTGATCTAGTTTCGGCGAATTTCTTGTTTGAATTGATACTGAATTTTAAAAGGCGGATACGTAGACAAAGCAAGACGCTTCAAAATGAGCACACGATGCTGTTTGGAGTTGGATACCAGTTCCCTCGCTGTCAGAAACTAATTCACTGTTTTTTAATCGATTCAGATTCTGGAAATCTATGAAACGTGAAATTTCTATCCGACTGTCTATTTACACATCCAAACAGAGAACAAATTGAAGGCATTCCGACATAAAACAGGTTAGCAAAATCTTACGATATGTAGAATCGTTCTAAGCGACTAGAATCTCGGCGACGAAATTCCCCGAGGTTCTCGCGGCAGGAAATGACAGTTTGTTCCGCCGTGTTTTGTGGAGAAGGAATGGAAGATCCCACGCAAATTTTCAATTTTCCGAGGCATTTTTCTTAATAAAATATTAGGAAAAATCGAAAAGTTTTGAAAGATAAATACTCTATTAACCTGGATTAATGTTATGATGTAAAAAAATAAAGTCGATTTTTTCCGTGGAGTTTACCTTTAATTCGATTAATTTTTATTATCGAGATTCCGCTTGTGGATAGAAATTCTGTTAAAAATCATAGATTCTTAGAAAAGAGAGAAACTTGAAACAGACCCTGGAGCTGTGGGCATTTAGATTTACGGTAAAGAAACAAAACCACTAAATCCACAAAAATTGGATATTTATATCGGGTGAATAAAAAGTCCCAGAACTGTCTAATATCTCGAAAAACATAGGTCTTGTCAAAAAAAGAAAAAATACGTGTTTAATGATGCAAAAATTCTTGTTAAAAATTTCAAAGTTGCACCCTCGTAGGAGATAGGGTAGAATGCAACTTTGAAATTTCAAATGGGAATCCCCAATTTTTTTTTTCAGATTCGAATTCTACGGAAAAAATTACATTAATGTTATCCAAAAATTGTTTTAAAATCTATTGCAGATAGTGCTATAAGTGCAAAAAAAGTCAAACTAGTGCGAATATCTCGAGAAGTCCACTTCAAATCAAAAAATGCATCCAATATTTTTTGAGAGCTACGGTATTTAATAGTGCTAAAGTTAGCTCTCACCATCTTTTCAGGGATGGGTGGGGGCAACTTTCGAGGAAATTATAAATGGGAACCCCCTATTTTTTATTGTAGATTCAGATTCTTCAAATTTCTTATCAATGTTTTTTTTAAGGTAGATGGCCTGAAATCACAAGAAGAAGAAAAAAAAAGTAATTCGAATGTCTCCGGAAAAATACTTTAGATCTAAGGGGAAAAATTGCTTGTCCATTATTCTGAGTGCGTGATGACTTCCTTGAAAATGCAATAACACCTCCAAAGACTTTTCCTCTTTGTCTTCCAGCTCTTGGTTCATTTTTAACTGAACCAGTTCGTTCAAATCCCTTCCTGTTCTGTAAACTGTGGATTTAGAAATAGGATTGCGATCATTGACAGTTTCATTGAATAAACTTGCGATCTCTAGGTGTGATCTAACTGTCTCCTAATCCCCTCATCATAAGGAGGGTCATTCTTTCCTTTTCAGACATAGACATTATGTATAGTAAAAACAAATTTAAAAAACAATTACAAAAAAACAAAACAAAAAAAAAACACGGAAAAAGACAAGCCGAAACAGATCCCACAAAATGGTAATACGTTTTTTAAGGTATTAAAAAATTCCGTATTTAAATTTTTTTTGGATAAAATTAATGTAATATTTTTCCGTAGAATTCAAAAAAAAAAGAAATTTCAAAATTGTCCCCCAACCGCCACCCTCCCTCTACAGGGGTGGCGGGGCTAATTTTGGCACTATTAAATAGCATTCAAAATATTTGACACGTATTTTTTTGACACGACGTGTATTTTTCGAGATATTAGACAGTTTCGGGACTTTTTATTCACCCGGTATAAAACTAACATCTACATTGATGCAAAAATTACAAATTCATTAGTCTACAAAAGTTACATAGGAATTTCAAATAAAAATTCTGTTATTGTGTATTTAGTGGTTATGTTTCTTTACTCTATATCTGTGTGTCCACATCTTCTGGCTTCTGCTTTACACTTATATTTCCTAATGAAGATTAGTATGTTTTGTGTGAATACACCCGAGTCCAAGAGTTGAGCTTAATCAATATCCTCTATTTATTTCATAAACCAACTTCCAGAATGAGGTGAAATTTGGTAAGTTTGTGCAACGCCGCATTGCAAGTGCAAAAAAAGACAAAACTGTTTAATTAAATATGTTTTATTCATAAAAAAGAAGTTTATGACAACAGAAAAAGGACATGGTTTTTATGCGCACGAAACATGAGGAAAATGGTGTTAATATGAGATATGGTCACCCCCTAGCAGCCACACAAGTCTTCCATGCTTTCAGTGAGGTTGTTCAAGAGCTCGGTTGGCAACAAGCCCTACTCCTAGCGAAGAGCAGTTTTGAGCTCTGAGATGGCCATTTGTGGATTCATATCTGGAGATTTTGCTGGCCACTCCATGCCTAGGATGTCCTCACTTTTCAGTAAGTCCTCCACCAGCAGAGCTCTGTGAGGACGTGCATTATCGTCCATGAGAATAAAATCTGAACCAACGGCACCTCTGAAACCTCTAAAATGACCTTCCAGTATTTCGTCTCTGTATCTCCGAGCATTAACGGTACCTCAGTCAAAGATGTGGAGCTCTATGCGTTTGTTTAGCATGATGCCTCCCCAAATTATAACTCCATGACCGCCATGCTGGTCCTTTTCCTTGATGTTGTTGAGATTATTATTATCGTTCTCTCCAGATAGTGGTTCGACGAGAATCTCTTTGTAAGCTGAATCTGGACTCATCGGTGAATAATAGCACTTTGCTCCACTGATCCACTTACAATGGTTACGATGTTTTCGACTCTAATTTAAAATATCTACTATCATTAGAATATTGTCTAGTATATACCTCAAATAGTAACTAATTTTGAAACTTCTCTATCAGATTTTTACGGCTTTGGAAATAAACATACCACTTGTTTCTTTCTTCTATCGATTTCCTTTGCCGAGATATTTACTCTTAAAATCAGGGTCCTTTGTGGGACCCCCATATTTAAAAATTTATTTTAATAATGTTCGTTTTTCTAAAATTATTTTTTTAATATTTTATAGGTGCTCGGGCACTAAACGTTAGCAGTTCTAGAGTTGAACCGGAAGTTACAAGCTCAATGGAACCACACCTTCACAGCGATATGATCACGAAGGTTATGTCCGACAATATAACGCTCATTGTCGCTGGTTCTAGAGAGCCCAATGCTTCTAGTCGATTAGAAACAGATCCCCAAATTTCTGCCTACACCTTGGCTCCGAGTGTGTTTACTGGAGATTTTGCATTAAAGGAAAAAGCAGCAGCATCGTCTACAGAGGATTCTTCTAAAGATGGCGTATCTGTCACGTCTGAAGCGTCAACAAATATAGCTCCTACTGCTGCACATTCTAAAACTTTGTATACAACCTTCACTTATTTTACGACGTATTTTAGTGGAAACGGAACAAACATTGTAAGCAGAGAAGAGGTTTCCAGTACTATTGTCGCAGATCCAATTGACCAAGCACATGCTACAACGACGAACTCTCAACTATCTGATGGCGACATGATACTCATGAATAAGATGATACAAACTACTACACTTTATTCTACATTGACATACCTTAATTTGTTCAACACCGACAATAATCTTGTTACCGTAACAAGTATATCTACTGTTCCTAGCACATACACATATCCAATTGATTCTAGCTTGGAGGTCTTACCTAATAGATTCGAAACAACTACTTACTACAAAACGAACACTTTCTTCAGTACAGATGCCAGTGGACCTAGTCATGTCGTTCTCAGTACGGAAGAAGTTTTAACACAAATAATTATAACAGAAGCACCTCATTTAGTGACCACTATGATCGAACCCACGAACACAATAACTTCAAGCTCTTCGGAATCAACCCAATCAGAAATGTCTAAGAGTCATGACGTAACAATCCAACCAGCACTTTCTAGTTCTGCCAAATCGTTTTCTTCTGAAAGCCCTACATCCATTTCTTCAATTCCAAGCCCATCCGTATCTTCTTCCGACACTAAATCTTCGTCGTCCAGTGAAAGTTCTTCTCAGTCGCCATCTGAAATATCGCTTGAGTCTAGTGTAATGAAATCAACATTACAAACATCCAGTACATTCACACCACCTTTAGTCGAAGCCGTTACTATTACAAAAACATATTTCACGACGTTCACTTATTTCACAACTTACTTAGAAAGCACAAATGTTTTAACAACAAGCCGTACTGAAGTAATAACTAATACTGTACTTCAAACACTCCATAAACTTAAGTCAAATTTACCATCATTTACCATTTCACCTACTATAAGTAACACTCCTATTCCCGCTACAACAACAACAGCCAGTATCAGTCAAGAAGTGTTAACGTCACCATTAACAACGAGTACTACAGAGGAACAAAAGATTCTTACAACGCCACCGACCTCTGAAAGCTCAAGTACAACTGAGAACTCGCCGCCACAAACAGAACTACAAAATTCTATTCCTATAATAACAACAATTGAAAACTCAGTGGTCATCCCAACAACAGCATATGTAACAAAAACGTATTTCACGACATTTACGTATTTCACCACCTATTTCGATGGAACTCAAAGTTCTATAAGCACAAATAGGGAAACAATATCAAGAATAGTTACCGAACCATTAGTAGAATTGCCAAAGACCACATCTGCAGCCACCCAAGCTTTCAGCGAAGGAATCGCTGCAACAGCAACGACACCTATAGAATGGAGCCAGTCATCTTCAGGAAGTTCTCTAGACGGTTCAATAGTCCCTTCTGAGACTAATTACAACCAGTTAACCGAAAGGCCATTTTCTTTAAAAACGTTTTTGACAACGTTTACTACATTTACAACTTACTTTGATGGTACTAATACAAGAGTAGAAACCAACGTGAACACAAAAACCGATATTGTAACTATTTACCCTACAACGATTCAAGGTTCAGGAAGCACCATCTCCAGTGCAACCATAGATACAACGACAGATGAAAGTGCCTCTAAATCATCCGTAATCTCAGGGTCAACAATAATATTTTTCTCGGATGTAACGATTCCTTCTCCATTAACTCAACAGTCAACAGACACATCAAAATCATCTTCGTCAGAAAGCAGTCCTCTATCTTCGTCTATTCAGGAAACGCAATCAGAGAACTTCAAGCAACCCATACCCAGTTTAATTTCAACAATTTTAGTCACTGAACCGTTAGTTTTCATAGGGCAGAAAGGACAGACAGTAGCTGCATTAAACAGTGAAACGCTGTATGTAGTAGTCGATGCGAACAAGAAAACAATGACCCTAAACGGTGCAGAGATGACAGACCTTCTCGTTAGGAATCAACACATTGTACCAACAACGACGACAACATCTATGAAACCTTCAACTCTAATGCCGACATTAACGACTTCTGATCCATCAACGTTTTCGCAACCTTCTCAAGATCCTCAATCATCAAGCGGAAATTCCGCTTTGACAAACGGCGGGTCCGTTTCTCATCCTAATGGCGGTGCAGGATTTTTAGCAGGTGTTGCGCCCATTCTTGGAGGACTGGCTGCAGCTTTAATTTCAACAGGAAGCATGGCAGGAATTTCATCTCGGAACGATACCGATAAAAACAACATTCCTCCCGTAGTAGCTCATCTTCCTCCAGGAGCTATAGTACCAGGTGGAAACAATCCAGTTTTCATACCTCTGCAACAGGGACCACCATCTCCCAATAATGCGCCATTTATCATTCAACCTAACGCCCCTGCTTTTCAGCCACAGCAAGCAATGCCTCTAAATGGTCATCCGCCTAACATTGGCCCTGCTTTTGCATTAAACGACAATAGAATCGATAACAACATGAACAACGGAGGCCAAATTCATCCAATTTATCCTGGAAACTTCAAACCTGGTCAAACAGAAAAAGGGTTCACTCCAATTATTTCTGGTCCCACGATAGCTTATGAAGCTACGAATGTGGGTGGTTCGTCTAAAACAACAGTGACAACGGTATTACAAGGCCAGTCCACTATTTTCATTAGTCGTCCAAAAGCATCGTTGAAACCATCGATTGCCACTTATACGTTACAGGGAAGCGGAAGCGATGATAATTATGTTACGGCTGAAGGAATGTATCGTCAGTCTGTGATTGATGGGACAACCATGGTTCTTGCACTAGAACCGCTTCATAATGTCGATAGAGCAGGCATCCATAGACCAAATGAGCCTGAAGCACACGCTGCAGAAGCAATTGAGCATTCTGTTTTAGCCTTTGCTAAACCCGACGATAAGACCAAGCCAACTGTAACTACCGTATATTCAACTACTACGTATTTTACTACTTTATTCGATAAATCAACTAAACGAGTTATTACATCTACAGAAGTTAATTCGAGAATTAAGACAATACATCCAGGCGAAGAAACCCTTTCTGGCTCCGTTTCAAGCTTAGTGCTGCACAAAGACATGTCTCATGAAGAAATTAAACCCACAAAAACTACAAAAATCCAAGTCAAAGAAACAGATTCTGAAGAAATAAGTGACGAAAGAAATAGTGGCGAAAACAGAAGAGTGCATATTATTGGTAACAACAGGAATGGCTTTAACGGACCCATAATAGGCAGGCCTCAGTTTGTCCAAATTGGCGTTTTGCCTAACCAACCTCAGCCAGCATTTGGTGTTCCAGTCATACAATTTCCGCAAGAAGTACATGTTTTACCGCACGGATTTCATCCCCACTCTGGAGCAAACGTACGTCCTTTGTCCAATCAAGGCTTTATAACAAATCATGAAAACGCACATCATGCAAATTTCAATAACGGAGGACTCGATAAAAGTGGTCGTCCAGAGCATACCCTTGTTTCGGAACATCAAAATCCCGCCAATATCGCTCCAAATGACGCCGCACAAACTACTTATCTAACATATACTTATTTCATTACATCCATCATTGATGGCAAACCAGTTATATCCACACGAAAAGAAATCGTGTCTACCATGTTCCATCCGACAGCGACTCGTGACACTGTGTTTATATCTGTTGCAAACGGCGCTGATAAACAAAACCAACAAGATCTTTTTGGTTTAGTCCAAGGCGTTTCAAATCAACGCACAACTACTTTATTTTTGCAGTCTCAACAGCCCGGCGGACCATTGGAAGGACAATTTTCAGCACATGCAGGCAGTGTAGTTGGCAATCTTCATCCTTCGTTTTCAATAAACACGAATACGATTATCACAGATAAAGCTGATACAGTCCATCAAACGGTTTTCAGAAACAGCGGCATAAATCAGAATCAGTTTATCGATAATGGTAGGATAACAACGTCAAAGCGTTTACTAACGTTTACTTACTTTACCACTATTGTAAATCCGAATGGTTTCAGCGAAGTAACGAGCAGGAAAGAAATCGTCACACAAATTGTGACTATTACTCCTACACCAGCTTCTGATTTTGAAGTTCCCGCAACGGGCGCTGCCCACCATCATCCTCTGGAGATCCTCGAAGTACAGCAAGACCCAGATCTTTTCGAAAAGCATAAACATCAACAGCTTGATCAAACAATTGCTTCGCTTTTAGACAGTAACCAAGCAGCTCAGATGGCGGTATCATCTCAACATACTCCAGAGGTAACTAAAAGCATTCAATCTGTAATTTTAAGCCATTTAGAGAAGGAAATTCCATCAAGCACTTTCACTTTGCACTCTTCTTTCGCTGCACCATCAGTAGATTTTGATTTGAATAACAGACCGTCTTTCATACGCACTACTCAATTTATGACCTATACACGTTATTTTACGAGCACTATTAACGGCGTTCAAGTAATATCTTCCACCGAAGACATCCTATCCACTGTGCTAACAATCACACCTATTCAGCAGTCTATCTTAAAAACAGATCGAAGTGATGAAGTTGTAGAGGATTTTGAAGTGATTAGATCTAAAGTTACAAGAACTGGTAATATTAATGATAACGATATTATATCCATTCACTTACCATTTGGCGATCGCTCTAGTGAGATCACGAGTATAAAACCGACATCAATAAAATTTGCAAACGAACTAAACACTTTCAGTAATGTAGCTCATACTAACGCAACCACAACTCATAGCACCTTTAGAACTAATAATACTTCAACATTAGATTTCACGCTTATTCCTTACACGTTTGTAAACGAAGTCACAGAAAGCACAAAGCTAGTCAATATTAACGAAGGAATCAGCCCGACCACCGAAAATAGCAATGATGATAATGTTTCCTTAAAAAATATCAGTCCCTTAAATAACCAAACAAGAGCAACTATCGCACATCACTTAGACTTAGTTCAAAATATCAGCCTCAGAAACAGCACTGATATAAATAACTTAGAAATCACGACACAAAGTAGCGATGAACAGATTACCCGCATTACTAGCCACGGCCCCACAACTGCGGATGATAGCACCGCTTCCGATATTACTATTAAAAACAGCACTGAGACCACTACAGCTAGCACTGAAAGCACTCTTTTAACTACTACCTCTTTAAATATTTCTAAAATTTCAATAAACAAAACTGACGATGTTCTCTCTAGCATAAAGGGAAGCGTTTTGCTAAATGAAAACGATAAAGAAGGTCTCATAAAAGAAAACACTTCAGCAAACGCGCAATTCAATAGCACAGTTTCCATTTCTGAAGCAAGTAATATTTCACCATCCCTAACTATCTCTCCATCTCTTATAGCGTTACGCACTGACGTAGTATCTTCTGTCTCAGTATTTCCTCCATCCTTAACTACGCTTAGAACTAGTGACAGTGGAATAAATCTTGCTTTTGATGCTTCTTTGCAGCCATCCATCCAGACCTACTATACAATCATCACACATAGGACTACATTCCTGAAAAACGGGGCTACGCAAATTACATCCAGCAGGTACGAAACTATTACGAGAACGGCAACCGTAGCCTCTTCGATTTCCAGAGTTGCATCCAGCATTTTACATAACGGACCTATTACTATCAAATCCGCAATTTCACCGTCACCTCAACCAATAAGACCATCTACTATTGACAGAACGGTATTTAGTACGCGAACATCTTATATCACACGGTTCTTAGGACTTGGAAGTAGCACTGTTTACTCTACAGAGGAAGTATACCGTGTCATCGTCCCAGCTGATCCTACTAGAATTGTCCTCTATCAAGATGGTCCTCCTGTCGTGGTTACCCGTCCAATTACTTCTGGAGGTAATGTAAACATTCAACCAACATTGACGATATCAGGACAAATTCAAAGCAGTGTTGTGTTCGGCAACCGCACTGTGTTATACATTGTAAATAACGCGAACAACGGAGTCCAGTCTACCACTACTGTGGAACAAAACTTGTTGCGCACTACGGTAATTCGTGGCCAACCTACTATTTACCTACGTCAACCAATTCAGCAAACTGTGCTTCCAACAGCTTCTATAGATAACACCAGGAACCAAGATAAATCCGTATTTTTCGGAGGAGCATCAATTACCGTAAAAACTCCACAACTGAGCGACAACATTCGCTTTGTGGGTATTAACACAAGCCCAACAGTTCTTATTGGAGGCGGACAAACGAACCAACAACGGTCTGGAACTCTTGAAGAGACCAAAACCACCTTTATCGGGTCTGGAAGCACAGTCGTCACAGGCGCGACAACTGTTTTCGGAGAGCTGTTCACTAAGCCTACTAACGTTACATCGAGTGAAATAGTGTATTCCAACACTGTAACCACAATGATCAATGGAGGCATCACTACTCGCTATATCACTTATGTTGATAGCACACCGCGTACGATTGTTTCAACTAAGCCCACGAGATACGGTGCGATTTCTACGAACATCGTCAGCACCCAAGTTTATCCTCGACGAACCATGCTTATAACTGTAATAGGAGATAGGACTATGATTACCTATGTTAATGCTCAAAATCAACCTTTGGATCCAACGGATCTCCAGAAAATCTTTGGAACTACCAAAGCCCCTGTCGTTCCGTCGGTTACTTATCCAATTCCAACGACAACTCGAGCCCCCGATGAATCGAGCGTTGTTCTCAATGCAGGTTTTGGAAACGGATTTGCACCACGACCACCTACTCCAAAGACAACAACTACAACTCAATCCAAAGGAGACATTTCTATTAATAGCATAGAGGAAGGTCAGTCGGAGAGAATTAAAGCTAATGGCGACGACTGCCACCCCGCATGCAAACTTTCTGCTGGAGAAATATGTCGAAAGAAGAACGCTCACAGCTTTCACTGCGCCTGCAGGCCAGGCTTCGTCAGATCAGGATCTGGTTGCAAAGGTATTTTAATAACATTAGAATTTTTGCAAAACATTTTATATCGCCAATCAGGTATATACGGTGCCTGAACTTGAAAAATTTATTTTGGAATTATTTGTATAGTGACCGGCACGAAAGAAAAAGGAATTTTGTGGTCAGTTTGTCCGGACATCCGTCCGTCCGTCTGTAGACACAATTCCAACAATGCATTGCGTTGCATGTGGAGAGAGGGCTTAATGAATTGTTGAAAGAGACGAATAATCCTCGCATTGGGGAAAACGCGTCCTCTGCATTTCGGTTCGGCTCCGCGCATGCTCTATACATTGTTGGGATGGTGCGCGTGTAGGATGCACATGCTAGACAATTATTATTAGGTTCCCCTAACAAAAGGATTTCTTTATTATTAGGGAGCTTATTATTTTAGTACGATAACTTGAAAATAAATTAACTTATTCGTATTCAGTTTTCGCCAATCGATAAATATGGGTCAGAGCACGAACAGTGAGATATCCGGAATAGGTACAATAGCACGTGCACTAATGGTACCATTATGATACCCTCTTAAAATATTCAATGCTAACATATGGCATGCAATATATCAAAAAACTCGTAATGACATATCATGAATGAATATAACGAGTAATTAATGATACTCGGAATTGGTTTAATAGTACGTGTATGGTACGTGGTTTAATATGGTACAATGGAAACTTTCAATGCTAATACAAGGTGACAATTATTGAACTAAATGAAATAAAACATCAAATTTTCAAAAACTACGGAGTTCAAACATTTTATTCAAATGTTAAAAGTAAGTACAGATTTTCGGTTTTGGTTTATGACATGTTCGATATGCTTGCCATCAATGGCTATGATGTGGCGCAGACGAAAAGCAAAATTCTACAAAACTCGCTGAAGTGTCGAGACATTGATGCTTTCGATGACCTCCAATGTCTTTTATATTGCCCCACAAAAATGAGTCAAAAGGGTTGAGATCAGGAGAATATGGCGGCCAAGCGATTCCCATTCCAGTGGCCTCTGGGTACCCCAAATCCAGAATGCGCTCTCCAAAGTGCTCCTCCAGGACTTCAAGCACTATTGGTCCGATGGGTCGTGCTCCATCCTGCATGAACCACATCTTTTGAAATCTGGGAAACTGGATAATAGGGATGAGATCATTTTCAACGAAAAATGACCAACAACAATAACAATATGAGTGCGCATGCTCAAAAATATCCCAACATGCCCTGCATTATATAATCTGTTTCTCAAATAATCAAATTTATTATAACATTTGAAAAAAAAACCCAACTTATAATAAGAAAACATAAAAAAATAAAATGATTTAAAAATTCCAAGCCCTTCCCTGTGAACAATGCAACTAACCCATCTCCAAATCTACATACAAATTTTTCAAATCCATTTTAAAATTAATTATTTGTAAATTCATAAGGGTTTAAACTGATATCCACATTCTTAAAATTTGACTGAAAGTCCAAAATGATATCTTACAAACACTGCCCTTATGTTAACATCGCATTATTTTTATAAAAATTTTTATAATAAATTTGATTATTGGAGAAACAGATTATATAATATAGATTATTTCTCTCCAACGTAAAGAATTTGTAGTAGATTTGCTATCATGTGATATTTTTCTTCAGTCACCAAGCACTTAGTCAGGTGACTTTCCGTTTTTTGTCAGTTTAAGTTTTTAAGTATTATTTTATTATCACTTCTCCACCAGCTTCTGAGGATGAGAATTGACCTCTCGAAAACGTTAAAGCTATGATAATGCGATGTAACATAAGGGCAATGTTTGTAATATATCAAAAACTTTCTCTTTGATTTTGATAATTTGTACTTTCAGTCAAATTTCAAGAATGTGGATATCAGTTTAAGCCGTTATGAATTTACAAATAATTAATTTTAGAATGGATTTGAAAAATTAGTATGTAGATTTGGAGATGGGTTAGTTGCATTGTTCACAGGGAAGGGGTTGGATTTTTTAAATAATTTTATTTTTTTATGTTTTCTTATTAAATGTTGTTTTTTTTTCAAATTTTATAATAAATTTGATTATTGGAGAAACAGATTATATAAAATAGATTATTTCTCCGCAATTTAAAGAATTTGGAGTAGATGCCCTGCATTCAACCGCCAAGTTTTAACTGAATCTCGCCAATTGGTCAAAAGTTATCAAGTTTAGAAAGAAAAGTAACTCCGAAAACACTATTCCACATAATAAATTTTAATGACTCAGATGTACATTTCGGAAACGAAGTTTCCATCATCAGTTATCAAGTTGTTTTTTTCATATAGCTCAATAATTGTCACGCTATATATGCCATGTAATATATCAAACAGCTCATCACAGCGTGTCATGAATGAATATAACGAGTGATTACTGATACTCGAAATGGTTTAGTAGTACGTGTTCTATGGAATTCAACAGATAATTGATACATAGTTATAAGTGGGGACATTGTAGATCTAATGAGAAATCAAATGAAAATATATTAATTTATGACTAGTTTCTGATTCGTCCAAGTAATAACATCCATAAAAATGTTTATGTCATTCACATGTATTTTACTTAGAATCGTTTATATCGCCATAGAAATTTTCACTTCGGTCGTGTGATCTCAAGCATCCACCCGTTTTTTTTTTAAATATTTAAATGATAGAACAATAATAGAATAATAAAAGAGAACAGCAAGGCTATCGGTGTATCGTATTCCAGATTTATTTAGCTTTCGTTTCAGTTGATATTTCACTAAGAGAATGCCGGAAATATGTAATGGTCCGCTTCCTGTCCGTTTATGATTGGCTGAACAAGTTTGTTTTTTTTTTTTTCATTTACGCAATCGCCGGTTTTCTTTTTCTTTCGTGCCGGGCACTATAGTTTAATTTAAACATTAATTTAATTTGAAGGCTCGATTTTTTAAAAAATAAATTTCGAAGATTTCAAATAAATATTAACGTGTTTCTTCTTTTAGCCGTTAGATCTTATCTTGTGAAAATTCCTTTGAATAAGATGGGAGAAAAAGTTTTATACTACAAAACTGCTTATCGGGATCCAAGAACTGGCGAGTTCCGCACTTTATCTGAAAAATCAAAGCAAGGTGTAAGTGTGACAGTATTTCTCTCTGCAGTTATTTAAATAAAGGTAAAATTTGTAATTAAATAAATTTGCCTTCATTCTAACAACTCTCAATTAGATTGGCTTTTATTATTCTGGTAAAATAAATGAAATTATTTTAAATTATCAAATATAAGCAAAGAAATGCGGCATAATGCGAGAATTTTCTATAATTGAAGGAATAATAGCTAAGAAAAACGAATGCTGGAATAGATTAAATAAAGAAAGTGAACTCGTTGATATTCTCATTTTTCATTCACTTCCAATTTTTTTTTCAGACTGGGAACGTATTTACGTCGTCATCTTCAGTGAGGCAATATTTCTATGGCAACAAAGTCATATCGTTCCAGGACAATGTGCGCCCGGGGACTTCTCAGAGGGGCGTCTTAGCGAACATAGTCGTTCACGTGAACAACAACAGCGCTGTCGACCAAATTATGTTGAAGAAAGAACTGATGTCCTACGTCAACACCCACAACTACACCTTGGGTTCGACCGATCTAACTACTAGTCCGTTTGCTGATGCATATGCTGTAGAAGGTAAAATATAAAAAAGCGGATAAAAGAAATCTGAGCAACATATGAATCGATTTCATTTTCTTGGAATTTTAATATTTAAAAACTATGTAGATGGATAGATTAATTAACGAAATATTCAAACGATTCCAGAAAACAAACAAAACATGTTTTTTTAATATTTCTCTGTTCTTAACGTTTTATTATTATTATTATTATTATTATTATTATTAGATACTAGGGCAACCAGTAAACAAAATATTGAATATATATAATCATAAATTTTTGAGCCAATATATAGAATGCAGGATGATTATGAATTACTGAGTTATACATTGACATTCAGTTATGTCAAATTGTAAAATAGCTTAAGCATTTTTTTACATATGCATAATAAAATGTGTTCCACGTATGACATGTACTATATCTAGCCGATAATTAGTTTATTCGCTATTTTTTTCGCCTTCAGTCATAACATAAACAAATATTGAAGAAGCATTTTAAATTTTTTGTCTTTTTAAAAAACTGGTATTAAAAAACGATAGAAGAAAAACTGCTCTCTGATAATTAATTTGGATAAGCTATTTGGTTCATTTAATATTCACCATTAAAATATGCTCAATAATTAATGGCCTCTTTTAGAGTTTACGACAAAGTCTGCCACTGCTCATGCCTGACTCGCTCCATCGGCATTATTGATATTGATCTCCATAAAGAGAAAAAAAAAGTCGATGCGAGATGACTTGATAAGTATTATACTTTCTCGCAATAATCAAATTTATATAAAGAATTAAATTAAAAAGTGTCCCGCTGGGAAAAGACAATTATTTTCGACTGCATAGCAGTCTTTTCAATCATTACTGAATTTGCGAAGTCGGTCATTCTGTTGCCACTTTTTTTCGAATTTTTTTTTACTTTGACTTCAGATTCGGATGGAGCATCAAAAAATAAGTAAAATTATAACAGGCACACCTGTCCCATCTATTCAGGAACATGTGCGCCTATCATAACTTTGACTTACTTTTTGATGTCCTATCCCTTATCCGAGTCTGAAGTCAAATTCAAAATATTCGAAAAAAAACTGGCAACAGAACGACCGACTTTGCAAATACCGTAGTGATCATGTTTTTAACAAGCTTGGGCTTTTAACTGGTTTATTATTATGACCGATAGGTACTTATGTTTTCACAATGTGTGTCCATCCGTGCTCTAGAATTCGAACGCTTCTGAATTTTCGAGTTCCGTGTTAACCATTCAACAACTTAGGCAAAACGACAGCTTGAGTTCGTTAGTGGAAAAAATCGGTCAACTATTTTTGGTTCAAAAGATCACAAATAACAGAGGGGACCACGTTTTTCTCTATACAACTCCATTTATAAATGGCCTATGCATTGATTGATGCATTTCTCTCTTCACCATTCGATAGCTATGGCAGAGAGAAGGCAGAGAGAAATGAAGACTCGTGATGGTCTTCCTTAGTGTCAAAATCAGTGAAAATTGGTTCAATGGTACGTTTTGTAATGGTACCATTATGGTATAATTGGAAACTTTCAATGCTAAGATACGGAATGTAATACAGGGTGGTTATAAAATAACGTGAGATATCCAGAGCCCTCTAGCGAGTAAAGTAATGGAAGAAACATAACCAAATTTGATGGGCGTACATAGTGGACCACAGAATTTCGATTTCTAAAAAAATAAAAATAGTACCAAAAAACGCCACCAATAAAATTTTGGCACTGTTTACCGAAGAAAATGCATTAATTTGCATGAACGCGTTCCATGAAGCGATCATGAGTATAAAAGGAAAGGCTGGAAGAATTCTCATCTTTCTGAGGCCACTGCCTTTCGATCGCTCTTACCTTACGGGACCGTGCTTTGTTAGTCAAGCTCCATTATGAGCGGAACGAGAATGCTGCCCTTCGTGAATTTCGGCGGTTAAAGAAGTTGCGAAAAGGACCGATGAGCATAACAAACTTACGAAACATGATTCAACGATTTGAATCTACAGGAACTCTAGCATAGCAACCAGGCCGGGGATGCAAAGCGGTTAGTCAGCAACAAGTTGAAGAAGTTGCAACTGCTGTTGTCGAACAGGAGATGGCGAATGTGTAGAGTACCAGCAGTGCTCGGATAGTATCCCGGCACACCCAGATCCCATACTCAACGGTGCGGAAGATCCTGCATCAGATGTTGAAGTTTTACCCGCATAAAATCTCTTCTGTTCAAGAATTGTTCCCTGACGATGCGGCCACCTGATTGGATTTTTCATTGAGACTTTTAGCACGCATGCAAAGTTGATGGTACATGGCCGTGGCAGATTTTATGGTGTGACAAAGCACACTTTCATTTGAACGGTGATATTAACTGCCGCGTTTGGGCTGCAAATAATCCTCACGCTTGTGTGCAGGAGCCCATCCACTCGCCAAAAGTCACGGTGTGGTCATTACTTTTACGAGGAAAATTGTGCAAGTGGACCAGTGACCTGTACCATTACTGCTGACATGTATGCATATCGGCAACAGAACTTCGTGGTTCCACAACTGCAGCAACGAGGATGTCTCGATTCGACCACTTTCATGGAGGATGGTGCACTACCTCATATATTGGAGGTAAGGTACAGCGTGTGTTGCGGCAAAATTTCTCTGACAGCAGAGTCATTAGTCGTGCATTTCCTAAGGTATGGCCACCGAGATCGCCCGATCTCAATCCTTGTGAACTTTTGGTTGTGGGAATTTCTTAAAGGTATTGTGTATCGAGGACATGTCCGCGATATCGCAACGATAAAAGATCGAATAACGTTACAGATGAGACAAATTAATTCTATGTTGTGAGGCGCCGTGGAAAATGTCGTGCATCGTATGAAGTTCTTGGAACACCACGATGGTGGTCATATTGAACCCCATTTGTAAGTTACAATCATTTGTTGTTAATAAAATTGATGTGTGCTGTGTCGTTCGGCATTTAATCATTCAGTATTCGCGTTAATACACTTTTGCAGCGCCAAAATTTTATTGGTGGCGACTTTTGGTACTAATTTTTATTTTTTTAGAACTCGAAATTCCATGGTCTACTATGTACGCCCATCAAATTTGGTTATGTTTCTTCCAATACTTTACTCGCTAGAGGGCTCTGGATATTTACGTTATTTTATAACTACCCTGTATATCAAAAACCAGTATAGAACCCAGATTGAGTTGGGATTTATCCTGTTTTCCGCCCAATATCCCATTTCCTTGACTAAAATTCCTTGCCGTCGAAGCCTTCCATCGCGGAATCCGCCATCGGCTTTAGCGTTTAAAGATAATTTAATTAACCTTAGGCTCAACAATAAACTGTATGAAATTTGTTTATAAATTTAATAAACGAATTGTCTTAAAAACGTGACCAGTACTTTATGACATATTTTAATTCCCATTAATTTTAATATTGTTTTAGATTTCGATGAATGTTCGAATCCCGATTTCAACGACTGCCCTAAGGACTCCTCCGAGTGTGTTAACGCGATGGGAACGTTCACTTGTGCTTGCAAAAAAGGTTTCTCAGATGAAAATCCTCAAGTTCCAGGAAGAATGTGTTCAGGTATAGATACATAAATGAGGAAAAATATTTAAAACGTTTCTCTATCTCAAATTTAAACCTCTTCCTGTTTTTAATTAGCGCTCTGCATGTTTAAGTTAAAGGGCAAAGTGAAAATATTTAAAAGGGAATAAAAACGAGTTATACGAACGAAATATTTGACTCATGCTTAAAATTAAATTTTAAGAATCTAATAATTAGCATGTTAATGATATGTTATTTTTCAAAAGAAAATACTCTTTACGCTATAGCCGAATATCTAATGCATTGTAAATTTTCTGTTTTAGACATGAATGCTTTCTGTGATTTCTGCTCTTATCACGGTGTCTGCGTGCAAGGGGAAGACGGACATCGTTTCTGCAAATGCGACAAATGGTATTTAGGCAAGAACTGTCAAGTGAACGGATTCGGTAAAAAATATTCCTTCAATTAACTGGAATTTTATTTCATTTTAAACAACTGAATATATATCGTAACTTGAAAAATTGGCTTCAACTTTCCTCTTTGTTTCTATTTTCATAGCATTGGCTATCATATTGCCAATCATCGCGGGTCTTCTATTGATTGCTGTCATCATCTGGTTGTGCTGTTGTTGTCGCAGGGACCAATGTTGCGGGGGCGGCGGTTGCTGCGGTTGTTGCGAACCCCGCCACAATAAAGGTGCTGCTGCAGTGATGGCGGCCGGCGGCATGTTCCCTATTCTGGGTGGCACCGGCGCTGGTGCTGGCACACTCGACAAGAAGGCCATGATCGCCGCCGACACTTCCAGTGAGAGTAGCGGAGAACAGAGCAGGCTGGCGCACGTAGCTGACGTATTTGGGGTTTGTTGCTTTCTTTATTCTTTTAGAAACAAATATTAAATGTATAAAATTACCCTGGCAAGCCCCATTAGCCTTTTAATGACAGCATTTTTTGGAGAATTTCATATAAATAATGGTTATGAAATTCTAAAAGCGAAATTGATTATTGTTAATTTCGTGAGTAAAACTTTATAAATCCGGAAAAAAATTGTAAATTATTTATAATTGACATATGAAATTTATTTAAACTTAAACCTTTTGAAAGACAAAGAGGTGGTATAACATTTTCTCTCAGGAGCGTATATTAATTATTATAACAACAGAAAGTTATAGGACTCCATGCCTATTTCCGTTTGTCTTGACGCCGAGTTTTTTTAGTGATATTTGTTTCAATTGAACAAGGGCTTCTCAAAAAGTAAAGCCCCACGCTATTCTTCAGCCAGTAATCAAGAAAGTGAAATATTGCTCAATTTTTCCTTTTCCTCTTTTACTTTTTCGGTGTCGAAAATGTTAAATAACTATTGGGTATATTTGAAATTTGAGAAATTTAACATAAGCTTGTTAGTAAAGGGACACTCAAGATCTGCGCCTTAACGCTCTCGGCCATGTAGCCAGCTCCAATAATTCAATAAGAATTTTACATCTTCAAAATTGACGTTTCCCGCATAGGAATCATAGTAATTTGTTAAAATGGCGTTTGTGAACGAGTCGCTTTGTAAATAACGAGCTGCAATCGCTCGTGCAGATGGTGCTAGTGTGGTACGCCCAAGTGAGAAAAATAAGCAACTAATGGAGGAGTGGTAGCAAACAATATGGCTATTGCCGTAGAAAAATTGTGTGGCTTTTCGTCAATTTCAGGATTCGAAAATCCATTCAGGCCCTCAACGATCACCAAAATGTTTAGTTTACCTCTTTTATCGCCTGAACTGTGCACCTTATTTCGCTTATAAATGGCAGAGAAATTGCTCGGTTAAAATTTTGTTGCTTCGCTCATATATTTATGAAATGCAAACAGCATATGTACGAATTTTTTGTTGGGCGTCCAAGTTTATTTTATCTAGACCGTTCCTGAATTAAGAAACAAGATACAAAAAAATGAGAACGTATGCTCAAAGGACCTTTGGTTTCCTTCTACATCTCCATGGTTTGGTTTTGATTTTGGTGTTGTGTAACATAAATAAGGTTTTTATTCGTGTTTATAGAATATCATAGTCATATCGCAAATTGTTTCAACTTTCAAGGATACGTACAGGCCATCTATTTACGATGTGATTTTCCCTATAGAGTGGTTTCAATCAGGGAAAGGCCCTAATCGGAGGAGTCTTAGAGAATCATTCATTTGATTTACACAGAAAATCAATATCATTTTTAAATTAGGCTAAAAAGATGTAGATCTAACCAAAAGCTCCCAGTTTATTTTCAGTTAGGTTACTTGACCTGCCAAACAGACTGAATCCATGCTTGCCTTTTCTACTTTTCCCACAGTCTCCTTGGAAAACTGTAGGGATTTTTGATGCTCCAAAAGCTTGGTGTTCCCACAGTTCTTGCAGGAATTTTTGCAGTTTACGAAGCAGCAATTCTTATTACTTTTTACTAGCACGCATCTGGGATTCTATATTTGTTCCCTTAATATTTTAGGGAATCCTCACTACGCAGCATATACGGCGCAGCTGTCGCTAATGAATTACATCTGCATGGCGCTAATTGACTTTTGTTTGCAGAGAAAGAAACTAGGGCAAACTTTCCAGAACATTTGTGTATTTGTAATGAAAGTTAAGCAGACGATAAGAATGCCTATGGTGGCATCTTGCTAGAGCTTCATTGGACATCGCTGATGTCATTATCCATGAGGTTCGGCGTATCACAAGTCAATAATTTATTACCTTTAAAACTTTAGGACAGCAGTGAGGACATGACTGTTAAGGCAAACGGTAGTACATTACGAGTAATATTCATAAGCCTTACAATTTAAGTATATAGTGTCCAAGAGAAGAAACGTGGGGCATTACTTTCTGAGCAACCATCGTACAAATACTACATCATCCCGTTGGTTTTTAACAAATTTCATTATTCATTATAAATTTACTTATTGAATGGCAACAACACACGGCTTGCCTTATCAGCAGTTCTACGAATGAAAAACAAATTGTTCGAATTGTTAATCGATAATTGCCTTGCAAATTTACATATTCATGGGTTTTTTGCCCTCTTCAAAAATTTTAATTATGTCTACAGTTATAAAAAGTTATCCCCGGGAAGTCGTTTAAAACGCCAAGTATTAAATAGAATTGTTTTGATCGAAATTTCCCTGGATAGTCATTTCGAAAATAATTTATTTAATTAAATCAGCAATCTTTGAAAATCGTGCGGAAAAATCTCTGGTGAAATGAGATTACACGCGTTTTATATAAAAACAATAAAAATGCAAAATTCAATTATAATCAAGGTTTAAAGGCTTTTCCCCCCCTCCTAGCTTTCACTTGGCTTCTTTCACTAAGAAAAATTTACTAATTAACTCTCGTCCAGGTAGAAAATGATAAAAGAGTTACTTCCACCCCCTCCCTCTCTTCGGCCCGCTTCCCTTCTTAAAATTTTCAACCTTTTTGAAATTAATTAACGATTTGCATTTTCTTCTCTGCCGTTTCCTCCTCTTAGGTCTGGAACGTTCCAGTTCATTAATCACAAATTCATCCTTCCCAATTTCTTTCATTAATTGGAGTTCCTCAGCCTCCGTCAGATCAAATGTCGATTTGTGAGTTTAATTATTAACCCGGGTGGTGGCGAAATGAAGGGGCTTCTAGGCGTTCGCACACAATTGCGTCCCACGCTTGCTCGAGACACTCAATAAATCTGTCTTGTGCCAAAGTCGGAGACTCCCGACGCCATTCCAACTCATTACTTTGGGCCGTGCATAAGGCAGGACGTTATTGGAAACGTTTCACTCGTCGAGCAAAGGCGCTAATATGATTTATTGGTTTTTTTAAACTCTCTTACAGGGTGGTGCAGGAACCCACAAAAGCAGGAAGAGTGGTACGAGCTACGAGGACAGAAGTATCTCGGCATTTGTAACCGAGGCGCCCGTTCTCATTCCCCGGGCGAAGCATCAGCATCCTAAGCAGGTAAGTGATCGAATCTCCGCTGAAGTAACAGCCTGATTTAACAAACACGGAACGACACAAATGGTGAAATCGCCTTAAAAACCCGCTAGTATAAAATTCAACTTTTTAAGAGGGTTTTTTTTTCATTCTGGTAAAAGCACTCAAAATCGTTTCTTTAAAATCGAAAAGGCTAAATTGACTTTGTTCGCATTTTACGCTCAAAAAATTCGAATAACCTTAAAATGGTTTTTAAATGTAATAAAACAGACTTTTTTTTTATTACACTCACACTCTATTTGCTTTCAGTACCTGAGAATATACCAATATTTGGTATGGAGAGAATATTGAAGCACTATATTCTTCAGGCTCATTATATAGGACCTTAAGAAATTATGAAGAGAAATGTTTTGGGAGTGATTGTTGATATGACACGGTACACAAAAATGTCCTATGAACATGTGTCCGGAGAAACGCGTAGTAAAATCATAATATCGGCATGCAGAATGGCGTATCTACAACCATTCAGATTGCAGCAGATGCTTGAAGTGACTGTCACGAGTGATTGAAACGTCGAAGCTGACAAGAGGACTATTTGACCTTGTCACTGGCAGATGGTGCTCACATTTTGTGGGTAGATGTAGAAAGGGGAGGTGGCTGCACATGCGCAGTTTGTGCGCCAGTCACTGTTGTTAACACAAGTTAGAGATATTTTTAGTTCGACCGTTGAAGGCGAAGTAATGCCATTTAAGTGTAAATAATAGATTAGGATGTCCTTTGACCTAGAAACAGGTGAGATGGATAGAGCCTCTTCAAGGCCTCACCAATACCAGGGGTCTAAGAGCGGCCGAAACTCGAGTAAGCTGCTGCCCTTATGAAGTTGTGAACTATATGCTATGAATTGTGAACTACAGGCACCTCACATTTTTGTGGTAGACTTCTCTTGATGTGCAGATGTGCCTTTACTCGTGTACCAAATTTCATTGCCATCCCCCATTCTCAAAGTCTCATAGTTCTCTTGTGAGAGTGAAAAAGCCTTTCATAGATCCTAAGTTCACTTCTAACATCATACAGACATTGCTTCAAAACCTGCATGAACTGGCTCACCACACTCTTTTCATGTTTCCAGATTCAGAAGATGAGAGGATTTAAAAAAATGATTGGTCATCCACGTCCGATCTATCTTTGTAGAACATATGTTCATAGGGACATTCTTTCTTGTTTTGATCCTGGAAATCACCTTCCGCTCCTTAAAAATGTATAGATACACCCTGTATAAAAGTTAATTCATACTTGTTTCATACGCCGTGGCGCTGTCAGTTGAATAAGTAGAAAATGGCACTGGATAAAAAAATTCTGTTTTTACGATTTGTCTGTAATAGGACTTAGCGACAGAAATTGTCAAAAAGCCAACCATGGAATTGTCAATGCGTAAAAATTGGAATAGTTCAGCTTCACAGAAAGCAAATGGAAGTCTCTTTTCGGAAGTAAAGGAGAAAAAAAACGGCTCTAATTATATGCAAATTTTATGTAATTATATCGGTTCTTTTGGCATGTCTCTAAAATATTCGCCAGCTTAAACCTCGTTTTCTTTTTTCTTTTTTTTTTTGGTTAATTTTTAAAATAAAGAGGAAAATCTGTGATAAATATTTTAAAAAGCTTGAATTTTCTTATGGTCATGAACTCTGCCTTTTTAGCAGCATTTAGAAAGACGACGATAAACTTCTGTTGATAACTTCTACCTTATGTTGCCATATAATCTCAAAAGATGGTCGTAAAATTTTAATTTATTTAAGTCTCTTGGGTGGACTGTATGACTTTTGTCTCTTTTAACGCATGACCAAATTATTTTTCGCTGTAAATTACCGGGCAAACTAATCTAACGAACAGAACCATAAATGTCAGGAACGTAATTAATTACTCGCTTTTTAAAGAAAAAGAAAACTGCGGACGGGATCATGAACATGTAAAATCCTCATTTGTGTTCTTATCTCTTGTGTTTAACTTAACGTTCTCCGACACTTTATATGAACGTGTATTAACTGTACGTTTCTACGTCAGAGATTATAAAAATATTATTAACTTATAAATGTCATGTTTATGTCAAAATAGTAATTCAGTATGTCACAAAATCTTATCTGTTCAAAATTACCATGCTGTAAAGAGTACATCAGATAACTTCCTTTGAATTAATATTATTAAGTGCTATAAAATTCAAAGATGAATAATGAAATGCGCGATTCTATGAGTTTCGAACAATAATTATTACTTACTTATAAGTATACAAAAATACGTATTAGATTGTGGGATTGGTACAGTGCGTAAAAAAACGTTAGATGCAAACCATATCTCCCGACGTAAAATCGTTAAATTTTTACCTACTAGAAGAGTGACAGAGCAATTCCAATTTCATGCCTCAGGTTTTCCAGTGTTCTTGAGTTAGTGGGGGTAGACAGCATTCTTCAAATTATTTCATACTTTCTGTTCATCCAAGCCAACTTTTAGGAAAACTGTTCGCTTGTGCGTTTCAAATGTTGACGTATTTTTTTAAATATGTTTACACTGAAATAGATCATTTCATAGCCATGTTTACCAAATTTTATTTTAATATCTAAACATGTTTTTATCTTCAAAAATAAATGAAAAGAAAGCAGGGGGTCGTCTAAAGAATAATAATTACTCAAAAAAAAAATCGCCAATTATCAACAATTATGCATCAAATGTTATAATCAATCTTTTACATATCATATTCAATTCGAGAAACTTTTTCTAAAACTAAACAAATATCTCTCTATTCTCTGACTAATCTAAACATGTCCAATTAGTAATTAGTAAAGTAATGAAGTCCAAGGGCTTACATGTAGATAACGAGTTTTGTTAGAAGAAGACGAATAAATAAAGGGATAATAAGATTAACCTGGTTCAAAGTAAACTAATCTGAGTTTCCTTTGTAGCTGTTTAATGAAATTCTACTAAAACTCATATTGAGAAAGTTTAGAATTAATTATGAAATTATTAAAATCACATAATATTTTCATTTTTTAAAAATTTTTCTTTTTTCGTTTGAAGTATGTTTCAGGTTCAACTGAAAACATTCTAACCGGAGATGATGCCGTTGAATATATGGCAGCAGAAAATAAATTAATGTCTATTCTAGATGGCGAATCCAGACATGTAAGTTTAAACAATGAGGTATGACTTGATTTTTATTTAAAATGCAATTATATAAAATTTTAAGAGCTAGTAAGGCAAAAGAAAGCGAATAGATACGACAAAGAATCATTTCCAGCAACATCTGTAACGCTGAATGAAAGTGTAAATATTTTTTCCCTTCTAAAAGCGCATTAATATTTCCTCGGTAAATAAAATTTTATATCTCACGCGTTGAAGAGCTGCCTGCCCACAGCGATTCGGTGGAAAGGGTGTTTATTTTCATTAAAAATGACACGAGATGGCGCATTTTATTCAAAACTTAGGGGGAGAGCAGGGAAAAAGAAGAAGGATGAAACGAAGCAAAGATGACAAAAAACATTGAAAGATAAATTGCCTAGGAGGATAAGGCCAACTGAAAATTCTAACACAGAGCATATGTTAAAAAATAATTACGATGAAACGTTTTTTTAAATATAATGGCAGATGAAAAATGCTGCTCAATCAACTTCTGGAGTTTTTAAAAATTGCGTGAAATGGACTGAATTGAATTCAAAGTTAAATTACTTTCTAGTGTTCCGACTTAAACTAATCCCACGTTCATATATTTACTTCAGTTTTGAAATGTAATCTTTTCCCACAGATTTAAAGTCTTTAAGTGAAAAAAAAACAAGAATCATTATATTCTTTAGGAAACGCAAATTCATTCTACCATCGAAGGAACTTTCAAATTGTATGTGAAAAAAAAATCAAAATTAAATCTTTCTATAAAATCTTAAAAATAGTTATGACCTCATGAATAGTTTAAAAATTTTGATTCTTTAATTACGAACTGCTTAATAATGCAGAGACTCGAAATTCTGATCAATAATGAAAGATTTATATAACAAGAAGAGTCAAAAAGGAGAAGAACGGTTTCGATTAAACTTAAATTCGAAATCCGTATTAAGTTTTTCTGAAATATTTTTTAAAGAATAAACACAAAAGTAATGCAGTTTCTCTCATTTATAATGTTTGAGCTCGTAAACGTAGGTTTACCATAAATGAAATAAGCACTTTCAATGATTTTTGTAAACTACATTATTACAGATATAAACTTGTATTTAATATGGGATGTATTTAAAGCATCTATCAGCAAGTTGTAGACAGAGTATGTGTCCTCCCTGTCACGTGTAAGATGTCAATACAATAGTGCAACTTTCCAGCATTTGAAGAGTGCTCCTATCAAGACTTACACCATCTTTTTTAGATGTATCTTGAAAATTCAGAAAGATATCGTCGATAGAATGAGTTGAATTTCAGTTGCCCTCAAAAATAAACCAAACGATAAGGGATTTTCTCCAAATTTTTATTTTTGGATCGGACACCAGTATCAACTTCTTCTCCTTACGCTGACATGAAAAAATATTGACTTCATATTAACTTCATATCAGCGTAAGAAGAAGAAATTGATACTGGTGTCCGATCCAAAAATAAAAGTTTGGAGAAAGCCCCTTAACGTTTTGTTTATTTTTGAGAGCAACTGAAATTCAACTCATTCTATCGGCGATATTTTTCTCAATTTTCATGATATTTGCTTGGGCTTTTTACAAGAGTAGCTCTATACATTTGGCTAATAAATTATGCAAAAGACAATTTGATAACGCATGCGCAGTTAAACATTATTTATTAAAAATGCTCATATTTCATCAAATATTTAATATTTTTCTATTATGATTACAGGGTGTTGTCTGTACTGTAGTTTGTCAAGTTTTCTGTAAATGGCATTGCATTGGGTTGAAAATCTTGCGTGTTATAAACAAAAAACTTACGAAAACATTTCGACTTTTTTAAAGAAACCTTTATATCTCCATGAATACACGTGCTATTCTCATACAAATGAACACAGAAAAGTAAAACAAACCTCTTAAGCATATGCTACAGCTACAATGCATTTCAAGCATTATTTTTTACAGGATGATTCCAATAATTACTTTCTTCCAATCAGGTTATAAGAGTGTTAAATTAATAAAAAAGACCTCACCGTGACATCTTGGAATAATGTCGGCATTAAGTTCTATAAAATTTTAGAAAATCTTTCAACAATGCATGTTACATGATATGGATACTAGTAGTATTATACTACTTTCCTCGACAGTATTTTTTTCCTTGTTTAATTTTTTAATAGTGATCTAATAAAACCTCCTCCCTTTTAAACAACCAATCGCTCAATTAGTGACACAAATTACTTATACACAGATGAGACAATCAATGTTAAAATAGTGGAAACTGGTAGTCTTCTATTGTAGCAATGTCCCTGACTGCCACCGGGTGCGCATTTGGAAACTGGCTAAAGATACTTACGTGTATGTCGATGTTAAATGAAGCATTCGTTATGTAAATTTCCAAAAAGAATATGTTATACTTTATTTATATTTGTGGAAAGTAGATGACTTTTTTTTTTATTTATTAGATACGATAATTTTGAATAGCGCTCCTGGTGGCAGCCTGGGGCACAATCACGCGACCACTTTTCAGTTTTCTCCATAGGACACCATCGTTTGTCGTATCTGTGTAATAAATAATTATTTATGATCTGTGTTTAGTGGTTTTTTGTGCTATGGGTTTATTTACACTTGTTATATTCAGCATTTAGTGTTATAACTTTGACACAAAATAAGAAAAGACATTGAATACAGGGTGCTTGTACTTAACAGAAGAAAATGTATATTATAGCAGAGACAATAAGGGAGAAAACTTTTACGTTCTTCCTTTCTCGCGCTTTACTTTTGCAAGCATTGCCTAGTTTTCAACTGCTTTTTTATTGCTAAACGATTTCTTTCTTTTCTTTTTTTTTTTCGTTTTTGAAATTGTTTATAGGAGAGAAACATGACGATGCAGAAGGAGAGCAGCTCGTTTGCGACGATGCCCTCAAGCGCAAAGGCTGTTGGGAAAACGCACGCGTCGGGTTCGAGGGCGGCCACGATCGAGCGCTCGGAGCACACGGGTCGTGGCGTTGGCGAGGCCGTCTCATCGGCCGCCGCCGCCTCCTCCTCGTACGCGGCCTACACAGCGTCGTCCGCCTCGAAAGATAAACAGTCGGGGCTATCAGGACGGGCCGCATCTTCGGCTGCCAGGGGAAACAACAAAGGTAAGAAGGAAACTACACAAGCGATAACAGCTGGTACTCCCTCCCTCAACATAACATCGTCATTTCCTTCCCGACAACAGAGTTATCTCTTTGCACTCTTCATTTAAGAAAACGCACCCACACTTTACCATCTGTTTCAGATAAATAAAAGAAAAATCAATCTCTCTCCATTACGATTTACTCTTGTTAACTCTGATGCTGATATTAAATAGATTCGGATACAGAAATTTCAAGTTCTAGACAGGCTAACGTTATACACAAAACAAGTCTACGCTATTTTACACAATTCAAATGAGGAATTCAAAATAAGCTTAAAATTAATTTACAATGTTTAATGCTTAGGTTCATTACATAGTAAAATTGAAGCATTGATTAGTTTCTCCTCACAGAGATCAAAAATAGGTAATCTCGTTACTGAGAAATTCTGATTAGATCCTACAAATTTTGCTTAAGATCATATATGGACCCTCTTATTTTATTATGTCTTTCAGAGTGTGCAGTGCATTCATTCATTCATTTAATTTAATTTCCTTCATGAATTTTTATCAAATAAAAAGTGGAAAGGGGCCTTTATATTAAATCCTTTTGGAATTTAATGAATATGATGAGGACATATACGAGGGGAGATCAAAAAGTAAGTTGCACTTCCACGGTATGGCCATTTATTACACCACCAATACAAAACCAACACGGCTATAGGAGCATACACTTTTCCACATAGTCCCCAAGAGACCCTAAATATTTATCCGAACGATCAACCAACTTTTCGATTCCGGATGCATAGAAATCTCCTCCAGCGTTTTGTGACAGCCGCTTTCACCTCCTCATCGTTTCGAAATCGTTGTCCACCGAGTTCCGTTTTGAGCTTACCGAAAAGATGAAAGTCGCATGGCGCTAAGTCGGGACAGTATCGAGGATGTTGCCAAACCTCCCACTTGAATCGCTGCAGCAGTTCGCACGTTTGGCGGGCCTTGTGAGGTGCAGCGATTTCCACACTGCTGTATCTGCGCTCAATTTCCACATACAGCAGTGATTTCACGATGAATGTCCGTGCAAGTCACCCGTTTGGCCCAAAGAAATCGGATTGCTGCTCGCACCTCAAGTTTGAAGTGGACATCCAGTTGACATGCCATTGCGTTTAGCCCGCTAGTCACACAAAACACGACAGGAAACCACAGCAACCATCTTATCTGATGTCTGCGTAGTTAATGTCCCTTTCTCCGCTTTGCCCAAGATTGCGACACACAGCGCGCTCCTGCGGCGATTTAGTGCAACTTACTTTTTGATCTCCCCTCGTATATCATGTATTACGGGTAAAATCCGAAAGGAAAACATAATTAGAGTGCCGTCTAGATCTAAAAGTTTCTCTTGATTTGATCCGAGTGCATACGTATTTAATTCTAGAGTTTGATCCGAGTACATACGTATTTGCCCAAGAAATCGCGATGTATTTCAATTTCTAGTGAAAGCTAACTTATCGTCAGTAATAACTTTGAAAAAATAAACTGCTTGTTCTGTAGAAATAAGAATGTAAAGGATAATGAACAGGAGCTAAGGTTACATATATTGCTGTTGGTTGGTTAGTTAAATTTGTGCACGCGCAAAATCTATACACTTTCTCACTCTAACTTGATACTGTTGAATCAGTTACCGTGTGTAAACCCGTTCACTCGTGTTAGTATGTAGTGCTATTTCTGATTGGCTTTGAACATCACGTGACAAGTAATCAATCAGTGGAAACATTTATTTCATTCTCTCTTCCACAATAAAAGGAGAAGGTTATCGTGTGGTAATGGCTGCTGCCATCCAGTAACCTGCCATCCAGCTCATGGTCACAGTTTGGTGGAACATCCGTGGTGTAGTGCAAAGGCGTCCTTCTGCTGCATGACAACGCGCGTCCGCACGTTGCACGAACGACCGTGCAAGCGCTACAGCTCTGGGCTACGAGGTGCTTCCACACCTCCCGTTCTTTCCGGACCTCTCCCCTACCGACTACCATCTTTTCCAGAGCCTGGTTAATTTTCTCAGGAGGAAAACATTCCTATCCAAGCAGACGTCGAAAACACATTCTGGGAGTTTATTGAGTCCCGTGACCATGGATTCTATCGGAGAGGGCTCGTTGGCAACAATGTTTGGATTGCAATGGGGATTATTTCGAATAGCACGTGTGAAGGTGTCCTTTTTAGAGGGCCATTACAGATGACCTCTGCAATCCGACATTTGATATGCAACGACCTGATAAAAATGCGAATATACGTTAAAGTCGCCAATTAAATACGTTAAAATTATAATAAAGATACTGCCAGTAATATTTACATATGTTTCTCTTTTGCTTTTCAAAAACCTTATAACTTGAATACTAATTAATTAAATTCATTGTATTGCCCTGTTATTTCTTGATTAATGAATAAAACCAAATCTAGTTCATAAGTCTCACGAAATCAATCTTGCAAAAACAAGAGTGGAGCAAATTATATGCGTCGCTGCTTGTTTGCCATCAGTTTCAAAATCTGTTAACAGATTCAGTACAAAATGCAAATTCTAGTTCTCGAGTTTTACTGTTTTGACTGAAAATTTCTCAAATTAAACCAAATGGAAAACTAGGCTATAATTTATTTGAACAACTCCATTGATCGCTGACGCGAGACTTGCAAAGTCAAGCGATCGTCTTTATTACTTAAGTTATACTAAATGTAAAACAGAATTATATATAACAAACCATAAGATTTGTTTTCCAAATAAATTATAGCCTATCTTTCAAATTCTACTTTTCCATCCGATTTGTTTCGAGAAACTTTACAATCAAAAATTTTCCATCCAATTTGAAACTGACGGCAAACAACCAGTGAAGCATATAATGTGATACACACTTCCTTCTGCTTCATAGAATGATTAATTTCGTGATAGTTATTCCAGGTATAAACAAGTTTTGCTTCTTTTCGCTAATTTTCGTTACGTTATGGCTGTCGAACCAACACCACCTAAAGAGAAAGCCTGAGCGCGGAAACGTCATACATTGTTACATCATGATACGAAGTCATAATTTAGAGCTTATTATTGGTAGAAATGCGATTAAAGATGACTTTTTATAGTGATGTAACAATGTATGAAATTTTCGCGCTCAGGCTTTGAGTAGAGGTGGTGTTGGTCGAACAGACTGAGTTCGCTGTTTGCAGGTGTTCTTGCTGTTCTTTCACGATTCAATAAAAAAGAACCACCACTCAAACTCAGCCGACAACAAAACAAACAAGGACTCACAAAATGCTAACAAAATCTTATACAAATTAGCTGTTGGTTAATTAAATACTATAAAATAAAGTTCTGATTTTTTTATATTTACTAAAAACTAAATATAAAGGCGCCAACTGCTTTTGTGCTGTCAATAATTCTCCTTAAGAACAACAAGATTTCACCATTATTTGAAAATTAAGGTAAAACAATTAGCAGTTCTAGTGCAAATTAATCGCTTCGGTTAATCATTTTGAGATGCCTGATGCTTTGTTTCTTTTTACATAATTTCGACTTCCAGGGACATAACAGTGAGTTCGAAAGCCCTTAGGACTTCTCTATTCGATGAAACAATCACATGCGATCTGCCTTAAACAATATGCTAAACACCCCATCTTTGGACTGTTTAAGATTCAGTTGACATCAAACAATTACTTTTCCATAATTTATGAACATAAATCCTAGTTCATGTTTTTAGATAAAAGAACATCTTTTCCATTTCCGTTGCGAGAGTCGTTAGGAAATTACTGAAAATAAAATTGTTTTGGTTATTGTAGACGGTAAATTCATATACAGTGCATTCAAAAAGTTCTTGGGCTTTCATTCGTATAACATTTTGACAGTACTAGCAGTCTCTTCGGCTAATATTTTGATACTTTTTCGGTGGTTACCCTAGGACCGCACAACTTCAACATTTTCACCGGTAATGCTTGTGGTGGGATCTTTCTCTGGGATCATTTTCCGGTGACTCAACTCCATTCTTGAAACGTCAGTACCATTCGAGCACCTTGTTAGAACTCAGGCAATCATTTCCATCATTTGGTTTGTTTATTTAGCCATTTTACCGTATTTAAATCAAAACTTGATAATTGAACTTCACAGCGTCACTATTTTGTAATCTCGAAACGCAACAAAACAATTACAGGCTGTCAAGAAGACTAGGTTCTAAATAATTCCAGGAGTTTCCCTTAAGATGATGCCACCAGTATGTTTTATAAAAAATAAAAAAATCAACCCCGGAGCTTTTTGAATGCACTGTGTATAATTCCGGAATAAAACACCGCTTCTTTCGGCTTCCCTGCATAGCCTAAGCGTTTTCTCCCTGCATTCTTATAAATATGAAAATTTAAATATAATAACTGAAATAATTTATTTTAAATATTTATTTTAAGATAAATATGAATTATCCATTTCCTTGAGTATTATTTTGCATTTTTAATCCGCAAATTAATAAATTTGTCTTCCCCCAGCAGCCCTTGCTAAGAAACAGGCGACGTCATGGAGACATGGTAGGCTAATCGTTCTTATACTCCCTTGTATTGTGGTGGAGTTCTTTTACTCTCTGACAGGGAGCCTGAAGGGTCTTTTTGGTGAAAGGTCTCCTCTAATTAGAATCTGAGCGCGAACATTTCCGGTGGCGTTTCCTTCCGCTTATTGGTCTTTGGGAATTTACTTGAGGAATTGTGAAGCGGAAAATTTTTAATCTGGGATTCTTTCGCTGTCGTGCCAAGGGCAATGAAGGGAACAATGTGTTAATCACTAGTTTAAATTCACTCTCTTCAATTAAACAATCTCGAATTACAAGGTGCCTAATAAGTGTCTCTTCTATCATTCAAATGAATCTTGATTTCCACTTGGTGTAGGCAATAGAAACGGGAAAAGAAATTAAAATTGTAAGTGATTTAAAAAAAGGAATTAAATTCTCCTCATCTTAGGTTCATCGTTATCTAGCAAAATAATGAATTAATTATTTAAAGGGTGCACTTATATATTTCTGTTCAGGTAATTTACCACGTTACTTCTAAATTAATTAAAACTTTGGTGATTGAATATTTCAAGTTTCTATTTAAATTAAATATCACGTCTTAGTATTAAGGTAAAAACAAAAATATATCTTTTATTTTCGTAATAACATTATTTATTCTTTAAAAAAACTTTCTCTTTATATAAAGTACAATTTCAATAAATAAAAAAATATGAAGTTACGTAAAATTCAGTAGATATAAAATTTGGAAACTTATATAAAGACTTTATATGTTTCAAATTTTGCCAACAACAACAGAATTTTCAATTAATTTGCTTTATTATTTATTAATTACGCCTAAGCATCGGTAATCTACGATCCTTGCTTTACTAATCCTCTTTATGCATTTTAAACGTGTATTGACAGAAGCAGCAGCCGTTGGAGCAGCAGCAGCCGCAGCCGCAGCAGCTAGGAGCGCGGCTTCACAACGCGCGTCAGAACAACTCCACCAACACCATCATCACCAGCAGCAGCAGCAATATCAACAGCAACGAGAGCAGCATCAACATCAGCAGTCTCATCAGCATCAGCACCAGCAACGAGAGCAGCATCAGCGTTCGAGGGTGGCGAGCAGCAATTCTAAGAGCGCCGCTCAACACTCTTACTATGGGGGCACTAGCGGCGGACAGAGGGAGTCGATGGCCGACGAGGGCTCCCATCAGCACCGACGTCATCACCACGGTCAATCTTACGCCTATGAAGCCAGCTCGGCTTTAGGAGGAAGCGAGCATCATAGTGGAGTCCACGACGGCTCTCGAGAGACTGCCGAATTCGATACATTCACGTCGAGGTTCGAAACGGGTAGCACAGGTCGATATGGCAACACGTACGTTTCTCTTCAACTCCATTGAAATAATGCTCTTTGTTTTTTTCCTTCCTATTTTATTAAAATACAGAAAAGGGTTGAAGGGATGAAAAAAGGGACTAAGAAAGCTTTGTTCCTTGGAAGGAAAAAGAATCTATTGAGACTATTTGTTCTTTCTCCCAGGGCGACCATGTCGATGGCACGTTCGTTTGACGAGACCACAATCCACCCAGAAACGAGACGCATGGGCGGCACGAGCAGCTATTATTCCAGCTCTAAAGAACAATCCTCCCATTTCTACCGAGAGGTAGATAACCATCAATAATAATAATAATAATAATAATAATAATAATAATAATAATAATAATAACTTCAATCTTATCTAATATTTTATGAGATTCTTATTAGCATTTTATGACTGATAACATAATCCTCAACTTAAGAATTTAATCTCTACTGAAAATAGTCTTGTAACTTGAAAAATTCGCTGAAAATCCGTTTCCCCTGCTATTTAATACAAAAAATTTAATTTATCGAAAAAAGAAATGAAATAAAGTTGGGATTTATAGGAAGAGCCAACTATACATTGAACACGTAAAATCAGAGCTTCGAAACTCTACGGTGCGTTTATGAATCCAATCTCACTTAAAGATTTTATAAAAAAATTTATTAGAGATAGTATATAGCTACTTAGAGATAGTATATAGCTACTTAGAGATAGTATTAGTTTTCTACATAGTGACCCCTCGTTAGGTTCTGGACATTTCTGATTCCATGGTAGAGCTATATTCCAATTTCGAAGAAGACCCCATCAGTGACTTAAATAGTATGTAGTAATGAGTAGTGACCGCATCAGTGACTTGTGATGATTTTCATAGCGTTTCCATTCGAGTCATTTTTTAAGGTGCATAAACAAATCGAGGAGAACAAAATCCAACCTGTAGGGAAAATCGAAATTGTTCTGTTGCTACCAAAGATCAGATCATTCTATAAGATCTGATACCTAGTGGGATTGGCTACTGTTAATAATTCGCTCATAAGTGGCATAGAAGAAGACGGTAACAAAATGATACAGACTTAGTAGTGAACTACATAAATATACAACGCATGTGCGATCCTTTTTCATATGTTCAATTGGCGGAATTTCAAAACAGACTTAAGAGGTGCACTATAAAAGTAATGCGACTGCTTTTATTTAAACCTTAATTATTCTTTTTACAAATCAAGGTTATCCCCCTTCAAAATAGTTCCCTTGGACAGCAACTCAGAGATAAAGGGAAATTTTCCATTGTTCGTAGCAGTCCTGGAATTTTCTGCTGCAACGTCTTTCAACTTCGTCGAGATATTATTTTCAATTTTCTTTCTACGCTCTTTTTGATATTATTCAAAGTACCAAAATACTAAAATGGTGCCCTTTCAAATGATTTTTCAATCAAGGGAAGAAACTGATCGAGATCCGACGAATAGAGATACTGGGAAATCATAGAAATGCTATTTTTCGCCCAAATTTTGATGATGAAGATTGTTGTGGTACATGGGGCTTTTTCATGGTAGCATACAATGCCTGGTGCAGTGGTTAAAATCCTCATGGACGGTAAACGGTTCAAATTTAACGCATTACTGATTATTCTCAACGTTACTCGTCGGTCTGACATCGCAAGAGTCCCCATTCTTTCCAGATTGATGTCCAATGCAGGTATTCTCTCACGAGGTTCGTCTTCCATTTCTCTGGTCCCTTTAAAAAGGCCTTTGCTAGCTAAATACTTGTACCCTAAGTTACAGTAGGCGTATTTTCCAAGCTTTACGCAATATACCATAACGTTGCTCAAATTTTTGCCAATCCATTTTCATTCATACACTCTCAACTATCGCGTAACAACTGCAACAAGTTCAAACTACTAGAGAGCTCACGTCAGAGGTTTCCCAATTCCGTGTGAAGGGGGAGGCAATAGCGTTATCGGTTCGCTCAAAGTTGCCACTCTCATTAATTTTCTAGTGTATCTCGTACATATTGCACCTGGTTCATATTTCATTAAATTCATTTTTTTTCAGATAAAGTAGAAAGTAAAACAAGTTGTATAATTGACGGTATCTTTTACGAGGTAGTTTCTAAAAGTTCCAGGAATAGGTTTATTTATAAAAAAATCTTACAGTAAATGATCTATGCTACATTTCCTTTTTCAAAATGGTTTCCTCGGCAGATCCACGTTATTTTTTTGGAAACATTCCAGGATTTCATTCTTAGAAACCATCTTCAGCTGTTTCGACAAATACATGAATCATCGTTAACGTTAAGACGACCTCCGTGGAAACGCTTATACCATTCATAAAATTGGGTGATTCCATGTCAAGTGGACCAATGGCTCCCACCTTACCTTCTCCAATTTTCTAGAAATTTTACACACTTATTCCTACAGGGTAGATATAAACTATACCAAGCAAGAACATTCTATTTAGCTTGGTTGGTGTGCTATAGCCCTCCAAAAAAATGGCTCAAAGAACAGCGGCCGACAAAATGTGATTGAGTGACTAGTTTTGAGTTGAGGCTATGTTTTAACTATTAATGCTGTAAATAAAATTCTTTGAAGCCATATACAGTTTTTTGAAAATATTAAGAATTGGTAACCTTTGATAAAGAAATAAATTTCAAAAATTATCAGTTATATAGATAAAAGTTCTAAAATAGTTCTTTAGTTATGAGTCAGCAAACATTTAAAAACTTAATGATCATAGAAAAAAAAACAAAAACAATATAATCATCTACATGGTATAAATGCAGTTTCCCAACTTTTCAAGTAATTTTTACTCCTTTACTTTTAAACATCCCAGACTGATCAAATATGATCCTGATAGAGAAATGTTTGCTCTTTCACGCAGTATAAAAAAGTTTGGAATTTGAGATTATGACATTTGAAATATTTTCTCCCAAACATACCCTATCTTCTGGAAGCTTATTTTTTCATCCAACTTTGTGGCCAGATCTCAAAAAGTGTACGCTTATAGAGCTTCAAACTTTGCAGGCTTTATAGCATCAATAGTGTCAGTTATATCTCAAAATAGCATCTAATTTAGTTCATTTCCATGGAAGCTGTGTGCATTGAAAGTTGGGCATAAATTTGATGCGACAAATAACAATGGTTTTTTTTATGAACTTTGGGCTACAGTTGGGCACTCAATATTTTAGTACAAGCCTCAAAACTTAAATTTTTGGATTTGCACCAAAAAACTGTATATGGCTTCAAAGAATTTTATTTACAGCATTAATAGTTAAAACATAGCCTCAACTCAAAACTAGTCACTCAATCACATTTTGTCGGCCGCTGTTCTTTGAACCATTTTTTGGAGGGCTATAGCACACCAACCAAGCTAAATAGAATGTTCTTGCTAGGTATATTTTCATATCTACCCTGTAGGAATAAGTGTGTAAACTTTCAAGAAAATTGGGGAAGGGAAACTGGGAACATTTTCTTATTTTGGTCCCCTTGACATGGGGGGGGGGGGGGTTCTAGAAATTAAGGCGTCGACTACTTAGGTCATTTTGCGCCTTTGACACAAGTGATAACAGTACGCAGCCCGGGACAAACACAAACATCCATGCCCACGGTGGGATTCGAACTCACAGCTAGGCGGACTCGAGAACTAGAAAGCCTACGCCCTAGCCCTCTCGGCCACCTGGCCGGCCCACTTGACATGGAATCACCCAATTGCTATTTTTTCATTAACGCATCATTGTATGCTTTTTCAAGTATGTTAAAACAAAGCACAAAATTTAATATCTATACGCTGGCCAATGGTGTTTTGAACTAAGACGTTTCCACACGCACGCTACTACAAGAAACTACCGTTGCAAAGTTAGAAAGGAAACGAGAAAGTGAATTGACGCTTGTCATAATGTCTCTGTCACAATTCCATTTCGCCGATTCCGGAAACTTATTGAAGCTACCACGTAATTAATGTTGCTATGTTTTATTATACTTAAAGATGTGCTGAACGTTGAATGGATTTTGCTATTTGCTTCTTTAGAAAAAAGTAAAAGTTCTGGAGTGAAAGCTAGTAACTAATTAAAAACACTCGAATTTATTTTCTTAGGAACCTTATCAAACGGATATGGATGAAGCCATCACTGATGTCAGTGTTTCCACAATGATGATTCCTAATGCTCATATTTACTACGAAGTAAGATGATTTTTTTATAACATTAACACTCACTAACAAAAGTAATGCATTGAAGTAATTTAAGTGACTCATTTTTCAAGTTTTCTAAACCTCATCAATTTCTCCAATATCCTCACCAATTTTTCTAATTTTTTTCTTCTTCCTATTTTCTTTTTTTTCCAGCACGACAGCGAAGCGAGTGAGTCGAGTGGGCCGTCAGCTATCATGCCGAAAGTGCACTCTCGGCGGGATAACGGTTCCAGTTATGAACAAGACTCCTACTACAGCTACGAAGACAAAATGGAAATGACCACTAGAAGGATCGGTCCCCACTCATAGGAGACTCAACTCTGTCGTTGTTTACTCGATCGTCTTTCTGCCTTCAGAAAATTCCTTTCTAGTATTTTAATAATCTTTCCTCTGGAGAATGGCTTCGATGAGCTTCAAATCCCGGTGAACGATTTCAAACTAATGAACTCTAATCATTACAAAAAGGCAGGACAATCTATGGCAGGTGGCTTTATTTTTTTTCTACCTTTTGGAGAAATCTCGCTCTATCGGATGGTGATTTTCAATTTTATATTTTCGGAAGATGTTCGGTTTCCTCCTCCTGCAATCGTTACGAAGACATTCTCGCCTTTCTCATGTAATGTCATTCGACTACAGTGCCTTATTGTGTTTTTGTTATTACTTGTTATTGTTTTATTTTATTTTGTACATGCTAATTTAATAACGAAACCGGTGAGGTTTTTGAACCTATTCAAAGCTTTTTGTCGGTATTTTAAATATTCATTTTTATTTTTACTTTGATTGAATATTTCGATTTTATCTCGCTTGAGGTGAAAATAAAAATGCGATATGATGGAGTGAAAAAATATATTTTTCTAAAATGTACTAAAAAGACTTTAATTTTGAAAGTGCTAATTCATATTTATTAATTAAAATTGTGTAAAATAATTGAATAGCATGTACTACGTTCTTTTTTGAACATGTAAAGAAAGTATCAGTTGTCCGTTAAAGAATATAATATTAGAAAATCCGTAAAAACAAGAAATTAAAAAAAAGCAATTACCAAGAAATTATAGACACTAAAGTTGTCTGAATGCATATTTATAAATATTTTTATTTAAAAAAAACAAACTTTTTGCGCCTCAAGAATTCTAGTTATTTTTTTTTCAGTTGTATTTACAAATTGTACATAGAATGAAGTGTTTTTCAATAATTGCAATTTGTCTCAAGGGAATTATGATTTCGTTATATTAGAGTAACTAATTTCGCAATGGGTGATTTTTAAACTAACAATTAGTAAAACGATGCCTTCATGAATCCCATTAGGAAATTTTACAAACATCAATTTTTTTCTATCATGAGCTCACATTGTGAAATTGCATTCCTTCGATTTAAAAATTATTTGTAAAATTTCCTAATAGTATTTGTTTATAGTGTTTTTTTTTTTTCATTTTACTTTCATGAATCCATGTTCTGTTACGATCGCCACTTAAATTTCACCCTTTAATAATAATTCCTTATAATTTATCATTACGAAATAGGCAGTTTTGTGCCAAATGTAAAGTATGAAGAAATTGTAAACTATGGATGTTTATGTAAATTAAAAAGAAGAGTGTATAAAAAAGGAAAGAAACCTACAACAAGAAGAAGAAAAAAAAACAGAATAAGGGAACAAATTGTAGATTTAAGTAGGATATTTTTTTTTTGCTAAATATTTTTGCCGCAAAAGAAAAAAAAATAATTAAATTATAATTCGGCTGAACGAAATAAAAATTACCGAAACGTATATATATATATATATATAATTTTCTAACAATGTTGACTCGTAAATGATGAATTTTTGTATGAAACAAATTTTTAAAATATTAATATTGCTAATTTTTGTAAGATATTTTAAAAGTTTATTGTTAATTTTTTTTACACTGAATATTTCAAAAAGATAAAGGAAAAGAAAAATAAAAAATATTTAAATTTAATTTTATGTCTTGTTCTTTCTTTGGTGTCTACATTATTTCATAATTTACCAAACAAACTACAGGTGTTCCAAAGGTCCCAGTACAACCTTTTATTTCCAATACCGGCAGGAAAATTAAGCATCTCAGCTTCCAGTTTGGCATTTTACCTTTAGTATCATCCAAAGGTGACAAAACATGGCTGCCCAAATATGATTGCGCTTCCACCATGCTATGATCATAAGCTTGGGAGGTCTTCGTCACATACAGGGTGAGTGTAGAGTCGCGCACATAAACGTTTAGCTGCCCGTAAAAGTACCAGTTTAAATTTAAATGAAAGTAAAGTACCAGTTTAAATTTAATCGCAGAGATAGTTGAAATGTTGGCTTTTATTTTCAGCAGACAAACTTTAAGTGTTACAATAAATGTTGGAAACGACGTCCTTTTTCGCGAATACAAAAGCGTGTTCGTTTTACAGATTTCGTGAGACTCTCAAAGCATGGCAGTATTGATGTTAGAAATGGCTGTTGTGATGTACGTTTTCAGCTTAGCAATGGTCTGTGGACTATTCATATAAAGCACATTTTTCAGATGACCCCATAGGAAGAAATCAGGGGTGATAAATCTGGCGAGCGAGGGGGGCCACAATCCCCGAGGAATTAAAGTTCTATCTATCTAGAACTTCACGGGAAATGATGAGCTCTTCGAAAAATTCATTCAAAAAGACGCATATTCGCTATTCCTGGCAAAACAACATGCCGCGACATAGAACAACAAACGCTTCACAAATGAAGTCTCTGAGCACGAGATCACTGATACCGATTGAAATACATTCGAAACAATCTGCACAGCCATCTACTGGGAGGAAATCGATACTCAATGCGTGTTCACTGAATTACTGTTGGTTGGTTGGTTGGTTTATTAGAAATTTTGGCGTTGACTACTAAGGTCATTTTGCGCCTTTTACACAAATTATATCTGTACGCAGGCCAGGACAAACACAAACATCCATGCCCGAATTACGGCCCATTAAACTTCGGCGTGCGCGACTATAAACTCACCCTGTATAAACATGTCCAATATTTGGGGAGAGTGTGACTGATTTAATAAGCCATATTACAATCTTCCAATGACTGACAATTATTGATTTATGGGTTACTGATTAAAAAACTTACGGACAGAAAGGCAAGTGAAGTTAAATAAAAGTTTGTTATAAAAGTCTGTAAAAAAAAGCAACAAAAACTTTTACACAAATCTATGAAGATATCATCAACAAAATGAAATTAACTTTTTTTGTGTGTCAATCTGAATA